>JASTWF010000038.1:2092965-2432965 GCA_030390025.1 Squalus acanthias
GGAGGGGCAGTACTGAGGGAGTGCTACACTGTCGGAGGGGCAGTACTAAGGGAGCGTTGCACTGTCGGAGGGGCAGTACAGAGGGAGCGCTGCACTGTCGGAGAGGCAGTACTGAGGGACTGCTGCACTGTCGGAGGGGCAGTACTGAGGGACTGCTGCACTGTCGGAGGGGCAGTACTGAGGGAGTGCTGCACTGTCGGAGGGGCAGTACTGAGGGAGTGCTGCACTGTCGGAGGTGCTGTCTTTCGGATGAGATGTTAAACTGTGGCTCCGTCTGCTTTCTCAGGTGGACGTAAAAGATCCCATGGCACTATTTCAAAGATGATCAGGGGAGTTCTCCCCGGTGTCCTGGGTTAATATTTATCCCTCAACCAACCTCACTAAAGCAGATTAAATAATCATGATCACATTGCTCTTTGCAGGACCTTGCAGTGTGTAAATTGGCTGCCGCGTTTCTTCCATTCAAACAATGACTGCACTTCATCAACACATTAAAGTGCTTTTGGAAGTCCTGAAGCCATGAAAGGTGCGATAGAAATACAGTCTTACTTTCTGTACTTGCCCTGGGAGTGTTTGATGGGACAGTGTAGAGGGAGCTTTACTCTGTATCTAACCCGTGCTGTACCTGCCCTGGAAGTGTTTGATGTGACAGTGTAGAGGGAGCTTTACTCTGTATCTAACCCGTGCTGTACCTGCCCTGGGAGTGTTTGATAAGACAGTGTAGAGGGAGCTTTACTCTGTATCTAACCCGTGCTGTACCTGCCCTGGGAGTGTTTGATGTGTAGGTTTTGCAAAATCCCCCAGAAACTCGAACAGAGCCCTTAAGGGAGTGATTTTTGGACTTTTCATACAAACTTGGGATGATGGGACCTCAGTGAAGTGATTTGATGTAAAAACCTAAAGATCACAAGAAGAAAACCTGAGGAAACTGACTTTTCGAATCTTACTGGGGAAAGACGCCTTCACAGACACACAGGCTGCAGAGAGCGCGAAAAATGATACAGTATAATTTGAAAGCCTGTGCCATAATCTCTCTTTTTGGACTGACTGGCGAACGGACACAGCTCTCTCTCCCTGCTCCAGCAAAACTTACCACAAGCCACGAGGAAGAAGATCAGCACGCAAGAAGAAACCAGAGCGACTGCCGCAGTGGCTATCAGACACCTCGCAGCACCAAGGGCCTTACGGAGTCCTTTTAAACAAAAGACTCTAATATCCTGTCAAGGATTCGTTGGTGAGCATTATCCCTGATCTCCTGAAACCAAAAACCTAGCCAGATAGTGGGATATTTGGGAGGGATAAGGTTTTGTTTGATATATTGTCATTTCCCTCGCTTCTACCGTGTGTTCCCCGAATCTGTGTTTAAGTAATAAGTGTGTTTCAAGTTTGTTACCTTTTTCATTTAATAAAGTAAATTTCTTTCATCGGAACCTGTTTACTGCAATTTTGTTCACAACCCCTAAATAAGCCCAAAGTCTAGGAACCGGAGGGGTGTTGGTCGATTCGAACCGCTCACTTAAGATACCCCTTACAGATGGGACAGTGTACAGGGAGCTTTACTCTGTATCTAACCCATGCTGTACCTGCCCTGGGAGTGTTTGATGGGACAGTGTCGAGGGAGCTTTACTCTGTATCTAACCCGTGCTGGCCCTGCCCTGGGAGTGTTTGATGGGACAGTGTAGAGGGAGCTTTACTCTGTATCTAACCCATGCTGTACCTGCCATGGAAGTGTTTGATGGGACAGTGTAGAGGGAGCTTTACTCTGTATCTAACCCGTGCTGTACCTGCCCTGGGAGTGATTGATGGGACAATGTAGAGGGAGCATTACTCTGTATCTAACCCGTGCTCTACCTGCCATGGGAGTGTTTGATGGGACAGTGTAGAGGGAGCTTTACTCTCTATCTAAACCGTGCTGTACCTGCCCTGGGAGTGTTTGAGGGGACAGTGCAGAGGGAGCTTTACTCTGTATCTAACCCGTGCTGTACCTGCCCTGGGAGTGTGTGATGGGGACAGTGTAGAGGGAGCTTTACTCTGTATCTAACCCGTGCTGTACCTGCCCTGGGAGTGTTTGATTGGACACTGCAGAGGGAGCTTTACTCTGTATCTAACCCGTGCGGTACCTGCCCTGGGAGTGTTTGATGGGACAGTGTAGAGGCAGCTTTACTCTGTATCTAACCCGTGCTGTACCTGCCCTGGGAGTGTTTGATGGGACAGTGTAGAGAGAGCTTTACTCTGTATCTAACCTGTGCTGTACCTGCCCTGGGAGTGTTTGATTGGACAGTGCAGAGGGAGCTTTACTCTGTATCTAACCCGTGCTGTACCTGCCCTGGGTGTGTTTGATGGGACAGTGTAGAGGGAGCTTTACTCTGTATCTAACCTGTGCTGTACCTTCCCTGGGAGTGTTTGATGGGAAAGTGTAGAGGGAGCTTTACTCTGTATCTAACCCGTGCTGTACCTGCCCTGGGAGTGTTTGATGGGACAGTGTAGAGGGAGCTTTACTCTGTATCTAACCCGTGCTGTACCTGCCCTGGGAGTGTTTGATGGGACAGTGTAGAGGGAGCTTTACTCTGTATCTAACCCATGCTGTACCTGCCCTGGGAGTGTTTGATGCGGACAGTGTAGAGAGAGCTATACTCTGTATCTAACCCGTGCTGTACCTGCCCTGGGAGTGTTTGATGGGACAGTGTAGAGGGAGCTTTACTCTGTATCTAACCCGTGCTGTACCTGCCCTGGGAGTGATTGATGGGACAATGTAGAGGGAGCATTACTCTGTATCTAACCCGTGCTCTACCTGCCATGGGAGTGTTTGATGGGACAGTGTAGAGGGAGCTTTACTCTGTATCTAAACCGTGCTGTACCTGTCCTGGGAGTGTTTGAGGGGACAGTGCAGAGGGAGCTTTACTCTGTATCTAACCCGTGCTGTACCTGCCCTGGGAGTGTTTGATGGGAAAGTGTAGAGGGAGCTTTACTCTGTATCTAACCCATGCTGTCCCTGCCCTGGGAGTGTTTGATTGGAAAGTGCAGAGGGAGCTTTACTCTGTATCTAACCCATGCTGTCCCTGCCCTGGGAGTGTTTGATGGGACAGTGTAGAGGGAGCTTTACTCTGTATCTAACCCGTGCTGTACCTGCCCTGGGAGTGTTTGATGGGACAGTGTAGAGGGAGCTTTACTCTGTATCTAACCCCGTGCTGTACCTGCCCTGGGAGTGTTTGATGGGACAGTGTAGAGGGAGCTTTACTCTGTATCTAACCCATGCTGTACCTGCCCTGGGAGTGTTTGATGGGACAGTGTAGAGGGAGCTTTACTCTGTATCTAACCCGTGCTGTACCAGCCCTGGGAGTGTTTGATGGGACAGTGTAGAGGGAGCTTTACTCTGTATCTAACCCGCGCTGTACCTGCTCTGGGAGTGTTTGATGGGACAATGTAGAGGGAGCTTTACTCTGTATCTAACCCGTGCTGTACCTGCCCTGGGATTGTTTGATGGGACAGTGTAGAGGGAGCTTTACTCTGTATCTAACCCATGCTGTCCCTGCCCTGGGAGTGTTTGGTGGGACAGTGTAGAGGGAGCTTTACTCTGTATCTAACCCATGCTGTCCCTGCCCTCGGAGTGTTTGATGGGACAGTGTAGAGGGAGCTTTACTCTGTATCTAACCCGTGCTGTACCTGCCCTGGGAGTGTTTGATGGGACAGTGTAGAGGGAGCTTTACTCTGTATCTAACCCCGTGCTGTACCTGCCCTGGGAGTGTTTGATGGGACAGTGTAGAGGGAGCTTTACTCTGTATCTAACCCATGCTGTACCTGCCCTGGGAGTGTTTGATGGGACAGTGTAGAGGGAGCTTTACTCTGTATCTAACCCGTGCTATACCAGCCCTGGGAGTGTTTGATGGGACAGTGTAGAGGGAGCTTTACTCTGTATCTAACCCGCGCTGTACCTGCTCTGGGAGTGTTTGATGGGACAGTGTAGAGGGAGCTTTACTCTGTATCTAACCCGTGCTGTACCAGCCCTGGGAGTGTTTGATGGGACAGTGTAGAGGGAGCTTTACTCTGTATCTAACCCGCGCTGTACCTGCCCTGGGAGTGTTTGATGGGACAGTGTAGAGGGAGCTTTACTCTGTATCTAACCCGTGCTGTACCTGCCCTGGGAGTGTTTGATGGGACAGTGTAGAGGGAGCTTTACTCTGTATCTAACCCGTGCTGTCAATCACATCCCACTCACTGATGAACAATAAAATTTGTTTCACAAAAATGAAGGGAGACGGGCAATCTAAAGCTGGTGTTCTAGAATTGCAATATTCTCAGAGCTGGGGAAGTCCCAGTGAGAATGAGCTGTAACTGTGCTCCCTGAGGAGGGAATTAATAATCGAGGCCGTTTATAGCCGGGAAGCTTCAGTTCGGAATTGAGACAGAATTATTCAATCAAATGGGGAATGTGTAAGGAAAGGAGCTGACACTGTTATATGATGTTGTAATTGGTCTGGAGTGAGATTCGGGGTTTTACACTGGACAGAATAAGTTCACAGAATCTCTGGGGGCAAATATCGACTTGGAAATAAATTAACAACACCTTCCATTTCTGTAGTGGTTTCACAGGAGCGATTATCAAACAAAAATTGACACCGAGCCACATAAGGAGATATTAGGACGCGTTACCAAAAGCTTGGTGAAAGAGGTAGGTTTTAAGGAGCATCTTAAAGGAGGAAAGAGAGGTAGAGAGTCGGAGAGGTTTAGGCAGGGAATTTGAGAGCTTAGGGCCCAGGCAGCTGAAAGCACGGCCGTCAATGGTGGAGCGATTAAAATCAGGGATGTTCAAGAGGCCAGAATTGGAGGAGCACAGAGATCTCGGGGCGGGCGGCGGGGGGTTGTTGGGCTGGAGGAGATTACAGAGATAGGGAGGGGCGAGGGTCATGGAGGGATTTGTACACAAGGATAAGAATTTTAAAATCGAGGCCTGTAACTCACTCCTGGGTATCCGTTATTCTATATATAAACCCCCCGAACCCTCGATTAGATTCCAGCCTTTATCTCACTCCCGGGTATCTGTTATTCTATATATAAACCCCCCGAACCCCTCGATTAGATTCCAGCCTGTAACTCACTCCCGGGTATCTGTTATTCTATATATAAACCCCCCGAACCCTCGATTAGATTCCAGCCTTTAACTCACTCCCGGGTATCTGTTATTCTATATATAAACCCCCCGAACCCCTCGATTAGATTCCAGCCTGTAACTCACTCCTGGGTATCTGTTATTCTATATATAAACCCCCCGAACCCTCGATTAGATTCCAGCCTTTAACTCACTCCCGGGTATCTGTTATTCTATATATAAACCCCCCGAACCCCTCGATGAGATTCCAGCCTGTAACTCACTCCCGGGTATCTGTTATTCTATATATAAACCCCCCGAACCCCTCGATTAGATTCCAGCCTGTAACTCACTCCCGGGTATCTGTTATTCTTTTTATAAACCCCCCGAACCCCTCGATTACATTCCAGCCTGTAACTCACTCCCGGGGATCTGTTATTCTATATATTAACCCCCCGAACCCCTCGATTAGATTCCAGCCTGTAACTCACTCCCGGGATCTGTTATTCAATATAGAAAACCCCCGAACCCCTCGATTAGATTCCAGCCTGTAACTCACTCCCGGGATCTGTTATTCAATATAGAAACCCCCCGAACCCCTCGATTAGATTCCAGCCTGTAACTCACTCCCGGGGATCTGTTATTCTATATATAACCCCCCCCCCCCGAACACTTCGATTAGATTCCAGCCTGTAACTCACTCCCGGGGATTTGTTATTCTATATATAAACCCCCCGAACCCCTCGATTAGATTCCAGCCTGTAACTCACTCCCGGGGATCTGTTATTCTATATATAAACCCCACGAACCCCTCGATTAGATTCCAGCCTGTAACTCACTCCCGGGTATCTGTTATTCTATATATAAACCCCCCGAACCCCTCGATTAGATTCCAGCCTGTAACTCACTCCCGGGGATCTGTGATTCTATATATAAACCCCCCGAACCCCTCGATTAGATTCCAGCCTGTAACTCACTCCCGGGTATCTGTTATTCTATATATAAACCCCACCCCGAACCCCTCGATTAGATTCCAGCCTGTAACTCACTCCCGGGTATCTGTTATTCTATATATAAACCCCCCGAACCCCTCGATTAGATTCCAGCCTGTAACTCACTCCCGGGTATCTGTTATTCTATATATAAACCCCACCCCGAACCCCTCGATTAGATTCCAGCCTGTAACTCACTCCCGGGTATCTGTTATTCTATATATAAACCCCACCCCGAACCCCTCGATTAGATTCCAGCCTGTAACTCACTCCCGGGTATCTGTGATTCTATATATAAACCCCACCCCGAACCCCTCAATTAGATTCCAGCCTGTAACTCACTCCCGGGGATCTGTTATTCTATATATAAACCCCCCGAACCCCTCGATTACATTCCAGCCTGTAACTCACTCCCGGGTATCTGTTATTCTATATATAAACCCCCCGAACCCCTCGATTAGATTCCAGCCTGTAACTCACTCCCGGGTATCTGTTATTCTATATATAAACCCCCCGAACCCCTCGATTAGATTCCAGCCTGTAACTCACTCCCGGGTATCTGTTATTCTATATATAAACCCCCCGAACCCCTCGATTAGACTCCAGCCTGTAACTCACTCCCGGGTATCTGTTATTCTATATATAAACCCCCCGAACCCCTCGATTAGACTCCAGCCTGTAACTCACTCCCGGGTATCTGTTATTTCCGCTGTGTATTAAATGACGTGCTGACACACTGCGGTCTGGGAGAAGGAGTTAATCAAAGAGTGGAGTTTCTCACACACAGTCAGCTTTGAGCCACGGTCCCTGCGGGTGAACACAGCCTCATTACAGCTGCTCTTGTAAGACAGACAACGTAATTGGGGAAACAAGCTAGCAGAGATTCTCTTCACAGATTTTTCTCAGGTTTTTTTGTGTAAATCATTCAAATTAGAGCCGCATCCTGGAGCCGCTGTGTGTTGGTCTGTGGGGAACGGCTCACTGCCCATCAGGCACATGCGGGGTGTTCTGTGTGATGGAGACAGGACTCTCACCATCCCAGGAAGAGAGTCCAGTACTGAGGGAGCGCTGCACTGTCGGAGGGTCAGTACTGAGGGAGCGCTGCACTGTCGGAGGGGCAGTACTGAGGGAGTGCTGCACTGTCGGAGGGGCAGTACTGAGGGAGCGCTGCACTGTCAGAGGGGCAGTGCTGAGTGAGTGCTGTACTGTCGGAGGGGCAGTACTGAGGGAGCGCCGCACTGTCGGAGGGGCAGTACTGAGGGAGCGCTGCACTGTCGGAGGGGCAGTACTGAGGGAGCGCCGCACTGTCGGAGGGGCAGTACTGAGGGAGCGCTGCACTGTCGGAGGGGCAGTACTGAGTGAGCGCTGTACTGTCGGAGGGGCAGTACTGAGGGAGCGCTGCATTGTCGGAGGGGCAGTACTGAGGGAGCGCTGCACTGTCGGAGGGGCAGTACTGAGGGAGCGCTGCACTGTCGGAGGGGCAGTACTGAGTAAGCGCTGTACTGTCGGAGGGGCAGTACTGAGGGAGTGCTGCACTGTCGGAGGGGCAGTACTGAGGGAGCGCTGCACTGTCGGAGGGTCAGTACTGAGGGAGCGCTGCACTTTCGGAGGGGGCAGTACTGAGGGAGCGCTGCACTGTCGGAGGTGCAGTACTGAGGGAGCGCTGCACTGTCGGAGGGGCAGTACTGAGGGAGCGCCGCACTGTCGGAGGGGCAGTACTGAGGGAGCGCCGCACTGTCGGAGGGGCAGTACTGAGGGAGCGCTGCACTGTCAGAGGGGCAGTACTGAGGGAGCGCCGCACTGTCGGAGGGGCAGTACTGAGGGAGCGCTGCACTGTCGGAGGGGCAGTACTGAGGGAGCGCTGCACTGTCGGAGGGGCTGTCTTTCGGATGGGATGTTTAACCAGGGCCCCGTCTGCTCTCTCAGGTGGACAGTATTTTGAAGAAGAGATGGGGAGTTCTCCCCGGTGTCCTGGGGCTAATATTTATCCCTCAACCAATATCACTAAAACAGATTATCTGGTCATTTATCTCATTGCTGTTTGTGGGAACTTGCTGTGCGCAAATTGTCTGCTGCGATCCTACATTACAACAGTGACTGCACATCAAAAAGTACTTCACTGGCTGTGAAGCGCTTTGCAACTTCGAGGAGAGGGGGAGGAGGAGGGGTGGAGGGAGCGGGGTGGAGGGAGGATGGGAGGGGAGAGCGGAGGAAGAAGGAGGGAGCGGGGTGGAGGGTGTGGGGAGTGGGGAGGGGGGAGGAGGGAGCGGGGAGGAGGGTAGAGGGGAGGGGAGGGGGAGGAGGGTGTGGGGAGAGGGGAGGAGGGAGGAGGAGGGGTGGAGGGAGAAGGGGAGGGGAGGATGGAGGGGAGAGGGGAGGAGGGCGGAGCGAGCAGGGAGGAGGGGAGAGGGGAGGGGAGCGGGGAGGAGGGGAGAGGAGGGGAGGAGGGAGGAGGGGAGCAGGGAGGAGGGCAGAGGGAGCGGGGAGGAGGGGAGAGGGATGGGGGAGAGGAGGGGAGGAGGGAGGAGGGGAGCGGGGATGGGGGGAGGGGGAGCGGGGAGGAAGGGAGAGGGATGGGGGAGGGGAGGAGGGGGGAGGAGGGGAGAGGGAGCGGGGAGGAAGGGAGAGGGATGGGGGAGGGGAGGAGGGAGGAGGGGAGCGGGGATGGGGGGAGAGGGAGCGGGGAGGAGGGGAGAGGGATGGGGGAGGGGGAGCGGGGAGGAGGGGAGGGGGATGGGGGAGGGGAGGAGGGGAGAGGGATGGGGAGGGGGAGGGGAGGAGGGGAGAGGAGGGGAGGAGGGGAGGGGGATGGGGGAGGGTAGGAGGGGAGAGGGATGGGGGAGGGGAGGAGGGGAGAGGGATGGGGGAGGGGGAGCGGGGAGGAAGGGAGAGGGATGGGGGAGGGGAGGAGGGAGGAGGGGAGCGGGGATGGGGGGAGAGGGAGCGGGGAGGAGGGGAGAGGGATGGGGGAGGGGAGGGGAGGAGGGGAGGAGGGGAGGGGGATGGGGGAGGGGAGGAGGGGAGAGGGATGGGGGAGGGGAGGGGAGGAGGGGAGAGGAGGGGAGGAGGGGAGGGGGATGGGGGAGGGGAGGAGGGGAGAGGAGGGGAGGAGGGGAGGGGGATGGGGGAGGGGAGGAGGGGAGAGGGATGGGGGAGGGGGAGGGGAGGAGGGGAGAGGAGGGGAGGAGGGGAGGGGGATGGGGGAGGGGAGGAGGGGAGAGGAGGGGAGGAGGGGAGGGGGATGGGGGAGGGGAGGAGGGGAGAGGGATGGGGGAGGGGGAGGGGAGGAGGGGAGAGGAGGGGAGGAGGGGAGGGGGATGGGGGAGGGGAGGAGGGGAGAGGGATGGGGGAGAGGAGGGGAGGAGGGCCGTGTTCAGTGCCAGCTGGTGAGCTGCCTGGAGTTTGATGAAATGAGAGTTGTGCTTTCTGTTCCCTGTGAAGTGGAGGTGAATCAATCCATTCGCCAGTCTAGAGAATGAGCTCAAGGTCCCAC
Source organism: Squalus acanthias (assembly GCA_030390025.1). Taxonomy (NCBI): domain Eukaryota; kingdom Metazoa; phylum Chordata; class Chondrichthyes; order Squaliformes; family Squalidae; genus Squalus; species Squalus acanthias. The sequence continues at coordinate 2,102,537 of JASTWF010000038.1, forward strand.
AGGAGCCCAGTGTGTTTCACAGTCAAGGTCGATGGGACAGGAAGGAATGCTGAACAAAGATTATTTTGCAATTGACGGTTTTTAAAAAAGCAAGAGCTCGGGAACGGCCAACGTTTGATCAGCACTGTCATGGCAACGGCAGCTCCCTCCTGCTGGTATGTGGCCTCGGTTGGTGTCTACTTACCCGCCTGGGCAGGACAGACATCTCTCACCAACTGTGATCTCAGGTGGGAGGACAGTCGGTCTGTCCCTCATCCCCTCCCCGCTCTGTCACTGCCCCTGTGCTCTGTCTCTCTCTCTCTCACACACACTTTCTCTCTCTCTCTCTCTGTCTCTCTCTCTCTCACACACACTTTCTCTCTCTCTCTCTCTCTGTCTCTCTCTCTCACACACACTTTCTCTCTCTCTCTCTGTCTCTCTTTCTCTCCCTCTCTCGCTCTCTGTTTCTCTTTTAATCTCTCTGTCTCTGTGTCTCCACCTTTCTCTCTCTCTCTCTCTGTCTCTCTCTCTCACACACACTTTCTCTCTCTCTCTCTGTCTCTCTCTCTCACACACACTTTCTCTCTCTCTTTGTCTCTCTTTCTCGCCCTCTCTCGCTCTCTCTGTTTCTCTTTTAATCTCTCTGTCTCTGTGTCTCCACCTTTCTCTCTCTCTCTCTCTCTGTTCTGTTCTGTTCTGCATTCCAGGCCCGAGCGATTAGTCAGATTAATGAACAGGAGAATCTTATTTCTGAGACTCGTGTTACAATAATGAAAGTGGAGAGGCTGCCCTGTGCAATCATGTCCCTGGAGTTTACACTGAAAACACCAAACCCAACACAGGAAGACAGGGTTGTGTTTATATAACTCGTCTCCCGCGAATCACTTTGAGGTGCAGTGTGGCCAAACACAGCAGCCATTTTGTGTAAAGGAAGATCCCACAAACAGCAAATGACATAAGACACGGGTAGATCTGTTTGTGGTGCGGTTGGTTGAGGGGGGAGTGTTGAGCAGGTGCCTGCTCCCAATCCAGTGGTGTTGTGGGTTCTTCAACATCCACAAAACCACAGCTCGGCAATCTGGAGCGCACCACCCACAATGCAGCACTTTAGAAATTATTAGTGACTTGTCGAAATCTGTTGGTTGTAATGGCACCAGGCAAAATGGACAGCGTACAGGCAATCTGTACACACTCACCCTGGCACCAGTGCAACCGCTTCCGGGCACCAGTGCAACCAGACTCTGGCACCAGTGCAACCGGACCCTGGCACCAGTGCAACCGGACCCTGGTACCAGTGCAACCGGACCCAGGCACCAGTGCAACCAGACTCTGGCTCCAGTGCAACCAGACTCTGGCACCAGTGCAACCAGACTCTGGCTCCAGTGCAACCGGTTCCGGGCACCAGTGCAACCGGACTCTGGCACCAGTGCAACTGGACCCTGGCACCAGTGCAACCAGACCCTGGCACCAGTGCAACCGGACCCTGGCTCCAGTGCAACCGGTTCTGGGCACCCGTGCAACCGGACTCTGGCACCAGTGCAACCGGACTCTGGCACCAGTGCAACCGGACCCTGGCACCAGTGCAACCGGACCCTGGCACCAGTGCAACCGGACCCAGGCACCAGTGCAACCGGACTCTGGCACCAGTGCAACCGGACCCTGGCACCAGTGCAACCGGACCCAGGCACCAGTGCAACCAGACTCTAGCACCAGTGCAACCGGACCCTGGCAGCAGTGCAACTGGACTCTGGCTCCAGTGCAACCGGACCCTGGCAGCAGTGCAACTGGACTCTGGCTCCAGTGCAACCGGACTCTGGCACCAGTGCAACCGGACTCTGGCACCAGTGCAACCGGACCCTGGCACCAGTGCAACCGGACCCTGGCACCAGTGCAACCAGACCCTGGCACCAGTGCAACCGGACTCTGGCACCAGTGCAACCGGACCCTGGCACCAGTGCAACCGGACTCTGGCACCAGTGCAACCGGACTCTGGCACCAGTGCAACTGGACTCTGGCACCAGTGCAACCAGACTCTAGCACCAGTGCAACCGGACCCTGGCAGCAGTGCAACTGGACTCTGGCTCCAGTGCAACCGGACTCTGGCACCAGTGCAACCGGACTCTGGCACCAGTGCAACCGGACCCTGGCACCAGTGCAACCGGACCCTGGCACCAGTGCAACCAGACCCTGGCACCAGTGCAACCGGACTCTGGCACCAGTGTGACCGGACCCTGGCACCAGTGCAACCAGACCCTGGCACCAGTGCAACCGGACTCTGGCACCAGTGTGACCGGACTCTGGCTCCAGTGCAACCGGACCCTGGCACCAGTGCAACCGGACCCTGGCACCAGTGCAACAGGACCCTGGCACCAGTGCAACCGGACCCTGGCACCAGTGCAACCGGACCCTGGCACCAGTGCAACCGGACTCTGGCACCAGTCAGGGGAATGGAGAAAATTGGAGTAAAGATAGAAAATCTCCACCTGCCCTCTTCTGCTCCAATGTTTCAGGCTCACTGCTGTCTGTCTGCCTTCACGCCGAGTGTTTAGTGGGACCTTTCACCTCTCGGTAATCTCAAATCACAGAGAGAGGCCGTGGGATTGGGTGATTGACCTGCCGACCCTGTCTGGTGACTGATCTCGGAGCGCTGGTTCGTGATTCCCATCCTGTCAGAGTGCGGCGAGGTAAGGAGAGAGTGCGGAAACATTGCACACTTCAGCTTCTCGAATGAATGTCAAGTGGGGCGTCTGGAGCCGAACATTCAGGTCTGCTCGCAGGCCCTTTGGAGCTGAGAATGCTGCGAGGCCGAGATGAATGGCGCATTGAACAGAGCAACCTGGGTAACTGACACACATCAGTTTCACATCGAATTACACAGAAGTTACAGCACAGAAACAGTCCCTTCGGCCCAACACATCCGTACCGGTGTTTCTGCTCCAGGGTTACTGAGTGACAGTGTGAGGGAGCTGGATTAACATCAGTAGAGATACAGTCAGTAACACAGGGCGCTGGGGGAGAGGGGTTACTGAGTGACAGTGTGAGGGAGCTGGATTAACATCAGTAGAGATACAGTCAGTAACACAGGGCGCTGGGGGAGAGGGGTTACTGAGTGACAGTGTGAGGGAGCTGGATTAACATCAGTAGAGATACAGTCAGTAACACAGGGCGCTGGGGGAGAGGGGTTACTGAGTGACAGTGTGAGGGAGCTGGATTAACATCAGTAGAGATACAGTCAGTAACACAGGGCGCTGGGGGAGAGGGGTTACTGAGTGACAGTGTGAGGGAGCTGGATTAACATCAGTACAGATACAGTCAGTAACACAGGGCGCTGGGGGAGAGGGGTTACTGAGTGACAGTGTGAGGGAGCTGGATTAACATCAGTAGAGATACAGTCAGTAACACAGGGCGCTGGGGGAGAGGGGTTACTGAGTGACAGTGTGAGGGAGCTGGATTAACATCAGTAGAGATACAGTCAGTAACACAGGGCGCTGGGGGAGAGGGGTTACTGAGTGACAGTGTGAGGGAGCTGGATTAACATCAGTAGAGATACAGTCAGTAACACAGGGCGCTGGGGGAGAGGGGTTACTGAGTGACAGTGTGAGGGAGCTGGATTAACATCAGTACAGATACAGTCAGTAACACAGGGCGCTGGGGGAGAGGGGTTACTGAGCGACAGTGTGAGGTAGCTGGATTAACATCAGTAGAGATACAGTCAGTAACACAGGGCGCTGGGGGAGAGGGGTTACTGAGTGACAGTGTGAGGGAGCTGGATTAACATCAGTAGAGATACAGTCAGTAACACAGGGCGCTGGGGGAGAGGGGTTACTGAGTGACAGTGTGAGGGAGCTGGATTAACATCAGTACAGATACAGTCAGTAACACAGGGCGCTGGGGGAGAGGGGTTACTGAGCGACAGTGTGAGGGAGCTGGATTAACATCAGTAGAGATACAGTCAGTAACACAGGGCGCTGGGGGAGAGGGGTTACTGAGTGACAGTGTGAGGGAGCTGGATTAACATCTGGTGTTTCTGTTGGTGTGAGAATTGTGGTGGATTTAACTCCAGAAGATTTTTGCAGGGAGGAGTTGATCCCATCGATCGCAATCTGGACTGATTTTAATTTGGTGACGCTAAATCCAGATTCTAAAAAGTGAGTGGAGACTGGAATCCGGGGAAGGAACAAGAATGTATTGTGTTGAGGGAAATGAGCTTGTGTGGGGTGTTGAGTTGACGCGGTGATGAACACGGTCCTGCTCTGTGTGTTTTTAAACTGACCCTGCAGTTCTCAGGTTGAATGGTGTTCTCAGTGTCACTGAAGCTCCTGCTGTCACCAGCTCCCACTGCACTGCTGGTGGGGAACGTGGACTCACTCAAGCCTCACCTTCCACCTTTGTCTGAACTGAAGATTCATTTTCCTTTCAGTAACTCATCCCCCGCCAAACAAGAAGCAAACTGCGCGGAGTCTGTGTCACTCGCCTCCGCCGCATTACTTGGGAAAAGATACCTTAAACATTTTGCTTTTAAAAATCCCCTCATGGTGAGAAACATGGATTGCTGGTCTCGGGATTATTCCCGTTCAAAGTGAAAGGTTGCCGGTGTTAGACAGCAGGGGGCCGCAGGTTCCGGAGGCTCGACTCGCTGTGCCGGATTGGCCCCGTCCTCAAATCAACAACAACAAGTTGCATTTATATAGCGCCTTAACGTAGTAAAATGTCCCCAGGGCGTTTCACAGGAGCGTTAGTAAACAGAATTTGACACCGAGCCACACAAGGAGATATTGGGACAGGTGACCAAAAGCTTGGTCAAAGAGGTCGGTTTTAAGGAGCGTCTTAAAGGAGGAGAGAGAGGCGGAGAGGTTTAGGGAGGGAATTCCAGAGCTTAGGGCCCCGGCAGCTGAAGGCACGGCCGCCAATGGTGGAGCGATTGAAATCGGGGATGCTCAAGAGGCCAGAATTGGAGGAGCGCAGAGATCTCGGAGGGTTGTAGGGCTGGAGGAGGTTAGAGAGATAGGGAGGGGGGCGAGGCCATGGAGCGATTTGTACGCAAGGATGAAAATTTTAAAATCGAGGCGTTGCCGGACCGGGAGCCAATGTCGGTCAGCGAGCACAGAGGGTGACGGGTGAACGGGACTTGGTGCGAGTCAGGATTCTCATCCGAATCTTTCCACCTGCAGCATTCCCAAGGGAAAGATAATGAACGAGTGTCTCTCGTTTCTTCAGTGAGGGTTTCTGCTTCCAGTGTCTCAGCAGCAGGTTAAACAGGAGAGGCTTTGAAGGTAAGGGCAGGGTGTTGGGTGAAACAGCAGCATCATTACTCAGGCAAGCCTGAGAGACGACAGACTCAGGCTCGGCTCCTCGCCTGCTCTACAGGTTAGCTCAACACCTGACCCCTCATAAACACGCTGCAAAACTTCATTCGCTTTATTCTCCAATTCCTTCAGAATCATGAAAGTGTTTAAACAGGACCCGCTGCCTCTATCTGTACATCACTTCACCCAGCACTTTACCAGCCCGCTCTCTAACACCCAGCGACAGAGAAGCCATCACAGCCCAGGCCCCGCTAATCAAACAACCGAGTCTTCGCTCTCAGTTTGTTCACTGCAGGCCCGGCGTATTGCTCAGTGTCGTCAACCAGCCCCTGGACTCAAGTTCACAAATTAAGGCCATCAAAGGAAACTAGGAAACACAGGAGGAACGACTTTAACTGAAAGGTTGGTGAGGATGTGGAAGAGATTCCCGACAGAGGTGGTGGAACACGGGGGGGCAAAATCCGCTGGTGACCATTCTGGGTCGCTGACATCGTCTGCCGTGTGGAAGGGCTCTTCCCCTCATTAAAGGGGAGGGCCCACGCCCACAACTCTGCGGGGCCCGAGCTGGACCCCCGGGGAGCGGGGTACCGTGCCAGATCGCGGCACGGACCCCGCGTTCAAAGAGGTAACGGGCCGCGACAAGCAAGTCGGACGATTTCTTTTCCCCACCCGCCGCCTCCCCTTTACTTACCGCCCCGCGAGCCTCCGGCCGCTCCGTTCCCGCCCCCTGAATCAGTCGCTGTCATCGCCCCGCGCCGATTCAGGGGCCGCCGGCCAAGTTTGCAGGTGGGGTGAAAACGGGGCGCTGCGCGCATCACCTGTGCAGCGGAGCGGGGCGCTCGCGGTTACCGCCGCTGCCGCTGAACTCCCGCTGAATTTAGCGGGAGTCGTTAGCGGCGCCACACCCGGGTGAAAAGTCGTTTGCGCCCTGTTAGCGCCCCCTAGAGGCACTAATGGGAGGCGCAAATGCACCGAATTTCCAGCCCAAGGAACCGTAATGGTTTTCAAGAAGGAATCGGATCGTTTCTGGTCAACAAATGGAATTCAAGGTTAGTAGAAACACACCAAAGGAATAATGGGGATCGGTGGACTTCAATCAGATACATCTTAGTCTGAAGTTTCTGTAAAGTTAGTCAATAGTTGAATAAATAAAGGCATGGCTGGCCAGCTCGATCCCATGGAATGCACATCCTGTGCCATATGGGAACTCCAGGATGCTTCCCGTGTCCTGGATAACCATGTGTGCAGGAGGTGTTGTCAGCTGGAGGCGCTCAAGCTCCGGGTTTCAGAGCTGGCATCACTGCAGTGAATCCGCAAGGCTGAGAGCTCCGTGGATAGCACGTTTCAGGAGGTGGTCACCCCGCAGTTAAGGAGTGGGCAGGCAGAGAGGGAATGGGTGACCGCCAGACAGAAGAGGAGGGCCAGGCAGGTAGTGCAGGAGTCCCCGGAGTGCATCTCGCTCTCCAACCAATATTTTGTTCTGAGTACTGGTGAGGGCGATGGTTCCTCTGGGGAGTGCAGCCAGAGCCAAGTCCGCGGCACCACGGGTGGCTCAGCTGCACAGGGGGGGAGGAAGATAGGGAAAGCAATAGTGGTAGGGGATTCAATAGTATGGGGAACAGACAGGCGTTTCTGTGGCTGCAGCCGTGACTCCAGATTGATATGTTGCCTCCCTGGTGCCAGGGTCAAGGATGTCACTGAGTGGCTGCAGAACATTCTGAGGGGGGAGGGTGAACAGCCAGAGGCCGTGATCCATATCGGAACCATCGACATAGGCAGAAAGAGGGATGAGTTCCTGCAGGCAGATTTTAGGAAGCTAGGAAAGAGATTAAAAAGCAGGACCTCAAAGGTAGTAATCTGCGGATTACTCCCGGTGCCATGACCTAGTGAGTATAGAAATAGGAGGATAGAGCAGATGAATGTGTGGCTGGAGAGATGGTACAGGAGGGAGAGTTTCAGATTCCTGGGACATTGGGACCGGTTCTGGGGGAGGTGGGACCTGTACAGGCCGGACGGGTTGCACCTCAACAGTGCCGGAACCAACGTCCTTACGGGAGGGTTTGCTAGTGCTGTTGGGGAGGGTTTAAACTAAATTGACAGGGGGATGGGCACCAGGATGTAGCATTAGAAAGGAGAAACACAGTGCACAAAGGATGGGGAGAAACATATAGCACTAGAGTAAGAAATAGTACGGTATTAGGTGGGGTCAGACTAAGAGAACACAGGATGGTCTAATACGATAGCAAAATACTGTGGATGCTGGAAATCCGAAATAACAACAGAAAACGCTGGAAAAACTCAGCAGGCCAGGCAGCATCCGTGGAGAGAGAAACAGAGTTAACGTTTCAGGTCGAAACCCTCCGATGAAGGGTTTCGACCTGAAACGTTAACTCTCTTTCTCTCTCCACGGATGTTGCCTGGCCTGCTGAGTTTTTCCAGCGTTTTCTGTTGTTATTACAGGATGGTCTAAGATAGGTTTACAGTGCATGTGTGTAAACGCACAAAGTGTGGTAAACAAGGTTGGTGAGCTGCAGGTGCCAATAGCCACATGGAAATATGTTGTGGCGATAGCGGAGACCTGGATCAAAAAAGAGCAGGATTGGGTTTTAAATTTTCCTGGATATAAAGTGTTCAGGAAAGATAGGGAAGGAAAGATAGGAGGTGGTCTGGCAGTATTGGTTAAGGAGAATATTACAGTGCTGGAGAGAGAGGATGTCCTGGAGGGGTCAAGGACAGAATCTATTTGGTTAGAGTTAAGAAATACTAGAGGTGCCATTACACTGCTAGATGTATTCTATAGACCACCAACTAATGGGAAGGATATAGAGGAGCAAATTTGCAGAGAAATTACTGAGAGAGGCAAAAACTATAGAGTAGTGATAAGGGGGGCCTTCAACTGTCCTAATATAGACTGGGATAGTAATAGTGTAAAGGGCAGGGAGGAGGAAGAATTTCTGAAGTGTGTTCAGGAGAACTTTCTTGATCAGTATGTTTCTGGCCCAACGAGGAAGGAGGCATTGCTGGATCTGGTTCTGGGGAATGAGGTGGGTCAAGTGGAGCAAGTGTCAGTAGGTGAACATTTAGGGAACAGTGATCATAGTATCATAAGGTTTAGATTAGCTATGGAAAAGGGCAGGGAGCAATCTAGAGTAAAAATACTTAATTGGACGAAGTTAAAATTCAGTGGGATGAGAACGGATCTGCCTGGGTAAATTGGATATTGGATATTGGATATCTCACCCCACATCATCCTGGCAGTAATAACGAGGTTTTTTTATTCGTTCATGGGATGTGGGCGTCGCTGGCAAGGCCAGCATTTATAGCCCATCCCTAGTTGCCCTCGAGAAGGTGGTGGTGAGCCGCCTTCTTGAACTGCTGCAGTCCCTGCGGTGAAGGTGCTCCCACAGTGCTGTTAGGGAGGGAGTTCCAGGATTTTGACCCAGCGACGATGAAGGATCGGCCGATATACTACAAGTCAGGATGGTGTGTGACTTGGAGGGGAACTTGGAGGTGGTGGTGTTCCCATGAGTCTGCTGCCCTTGTCCTTCAAGGCGGTAGAGGTCACGGGTTTGGGGGTTGCTGTCGAGATCTAACTAACCAGCAGTCAATCCCGACTGAAACTAATGGTGATTCGTCAACTCTCCCAATTATTCTATGCGTTGTCTGTTTAATATCACAAATAAACCGTGTTTCTATTGGATTCTCTCTGACCCACCACTCCACCGGAGTTAATGCTAACCCCCAGGCCCACCACTTCAGAAGTATTTAATTGGCTGTAAAGCACTTTGGGACGTGCTGAGGGTGTGAAAGGCGCTATAGAAATGCAGGTCTTTCTTTCTTCACCAGCTGTGTCAGTCTGGAGGCTCTGGATATCTCTCTCCAGTTACAGTGGCAGCTTCTCTCCCCCGCTCACAGGGCCTGTCTCTGATCTATTACTTCTATTAACCAGCTGGTATCCAGGATAAATAGAACCCTCTGAGCCGGTCTCTTGTACAAACAACATTAAACTGTGGGGCCTGTGAAATACTCCCCTCAGCAAAGTCCTGAGATTTATTGTCACACCGAGCTCGATAGATTCATCACATCACAGCCTGCTGTGTTACTGTCATTACAATCCAGACAAATAAACCCCACGTATTGTATAGGTCAGCGCGATTCTCTAAAGATAAGAACATAAGAAATAGGAGCAGGAGTCGGCCATTCGGCCCCTTGAGCCTGCTCCACCATTCAATGAGATCATGGCTGATCTTCTACCTCATCTCCACTTTCCTGAACTATCCCTATATCCCTTGATTCCCTTAATATTCAAAAATCTATCGATCACTGTCTTGAATATACTCAATGACTGAGCCTCCACAGCCCTCTGAGGTAGAGAATTCCAAAGATTCACAACCCTTTGATTGAAGAAATTTCTCCTCCTCTCAGTCCTAAATGGCCGACCCCTTATCCTGAGACTGTGACCCCTGGTTCTGGACTCTCCAGCCAGGGGAAACATCCTCTCTGCATCTACCCTGTCAATCCCTGTAAGAATTTTGTATGTTTCAATGAGATCACCTCTCATTCTTCTAAACTCTAGAGAATATAGGCCTAGTCTACTCAATCTCTCCTCATGGGACAATCCCCCCATCCCAGGAACCAGTCTGGTGAACCTTCATTGCACTCCCTCTATGGCAAGTATATCCTTCCTTAGGTAAGGAGACCAAAACTGTACACAATACTCCAGGTGTGGTCTCACCAGGGCCCTATATAATTGCAGTAAGACATCTTTACTCTTATACTCAAATCCTCTCATAATAAAAGCCAACATGCCATTTGCTTTCCTAATTGCTTGCTGTACCTGCATGTTAACTTTCAGTGATTCGTGTACAAGGACACCCAGGTCCCTCTGAACACCAACATTTCCCAATCTCTCACCATTTAAAAAATACACTGCTTTTCTATTTTTCCTACCAAAGTGGATAACTTCACATTTCTCCACATTATATTCCATTTGCCATGTTCTTGCCCATTCACTTAGCCTGTCTATATCCCCTTGAAGCCTCCTTGCATCCTCCTCACAACTTACATTCCCACCTAGCCTTGTATCATCAGCAAACTTGAATATATTACATTTGGTCCCCTCATCCAAATCATTGATATAGATTGTGAATAGCTGAGGCCCAAGCACTGATCCTTGCGGTACCCCACTAGTTACAGCCTGCCAACCCGAAAATGACTCGTTTATTCCTACTCCCTGTTTTCTGTCCGTTAACCAATCCTCAATCCATGCTAATATATTACCCCCAATCCCATGAGCCCTAATTTTGTTTAATAACCTCTTGTGTGGCACCTTATCGAATACCTTCTGAAAATCCAAATACACCACATCCACTGGTTCCCCCTTATCTATTCTGTTAGTTACAACCTCAAAAAACTCTAACAGATTTGTCAAACACGATTTCCCTTTCATAAATCAGTGTTGACTCTGCCCAATCCTATTATTATTTTCTAAGTGCCCTGTTACCACGTCCTTAATAATAGATTCTAGCATTTTCACTACTACTGATGTCAGGCTAACTGGTCTGTAGTTCCGCGTTTTCTCTCTCCCTCCTTTCTTAAATAGTGGGGTTACATTTGCTACCTTCCAATCCGCAGGAACCGTTCCAGAATCTATGGAATTTTGGAAGATGACAACCAATGCATCCACTATCTCTATAGCCACCTCTTTCAAAACCCAAGGATGTAAGCCATCAGTCCAGGGGATTTATCGGCTTTCAGTCCCATTAATTTCTCCAGTACTATTTTTTTACTAATGCTAATTTCTTTCAGTTCTTCAATCTCGCTGGCCCCTTGGTTCTCCACTAAATCCGGGAGGTTTTTTGTGTCTTCTTCCGTGAAGACAGACACAAAGTATTTGTTTAATTTCTCTGCCATTTCCTTATTCCCCATTATAATTTCTCCTGTCTCAGCCTGTAAGGGACCCATGTTTACTTTTGCTAATCTTTTCCTTTTTACATACCTATAGAAGCTTTTACAGTCTGTTTTTACGTCTCTCGCTAGTTTACTCTCATATTCTATTTTCCCTTTCTTTATCAATTTCTTGGTCCTTCTTTACTGAATTCTAAAATCCTCCCAATCCTCAGGCTTACTACTCTTTTTGGCAACATTATAAGCCTCTTCCTTTGATCCAATACTATCTTTAACTTCTCTTGTTAGCCACAGTTGGACCACTTTTCCTGAGTGGTTTTTGTGCCTTAAAGGAATGTATATTTGTTGTAAATTATATATTAATTCTTTAAATGCAAGCCATTGCTTCTCCGCCGTCATACCTTTTAATGTAGTTTCCCAATCTACCTTAGCCAACTCGCCCCTCGTACCTACGTAGTGTGCTTTGTTTAGATTTAAGACCCTCGTTTCGGTTTTAACTGAATCACTTTCAAACTCAATATAAAATTCTATCATATTATGGTCACTGTTCCCTAAAGGCCCCTTTACCACAAGGTTATTAATTAACCCTTTCTCATTGCACAATACGAGATCTAAAACAGCCTGTTCCCTAGTTAGTTCTTCAACATACTGATCTAGAAAACTATCTTGCAGACATTCCATGAATTCGTCCTCCACACTATTACTGCAAATTTGGTTTGCCCAGTCCATATGTAGATTAAAGTCCCCCATGATTATTGTATTACTCTTGTTACATGCGCCTCTAATTTCCTGATTTATGCTCTGCCCTACATTACAACTACTGTTTGGGGGCCTATAAACAACTCCCACCAATGTTTTCTGTCCCTTGCTGTTTCTTAGCTCCACCCAAACTGATTCTACTTCTTGATTTTTGGAGCTAAGATCCTTTCTCTCTACTGTCTTCATCCCATCCTTTATTATCAGGGCTACCCCTCCAACTTTTCCATTTTGTCTATCTCTTCTAAAAGTTAAGTATTCTGGAATATTTAGTTCCCAACCTTGGCCACTTTGCAACTATGTCTCCATTATGGTTATTAGATCAAACCTATTAATTTCTATCTGAGCTATTAATTCATCTATTTTGTTGCGAATGCTTCGCGCATTCAGATATAGTGCCTTTAGTTTTGACTTATTTCTATTTTTCCCTGATGTCAACTTACTCACTGATGCCTTATTACCTTTGTTACTCTCTCTGTCCCTTCCTGACCCACTCTGTTTATTTTTACCCAAAACTCTGCTCTGATAATCCACTGAGCAGTCGCAGATAAGAAAAGACCTGATCCAGCCCCGATGTGAGTGCAGGTCAATACTGTGGCAACAAGAGCAGGTCAGAGGCTGGGTATTCTGCGGCGAGTGTCTCACCTCCTGACTCCCCAAAGCCTTTCTACCATCTACAAGGCACAAGTAAGGAGTGTGATGGAATACTCTCCACTTGCCTGGATGAGTGCAGCTCCAAACAACACTCAAGAAGCTCGACACCACCCAGGACAAAGCAGCCCGCTTGATTGGCACCCCATCCACCACCTTAAACATTCAATCCCTCCACCACCGGCGTACCGTGGCTGCAGTGTGCACCATCTACAAGATGCACTGCAGCAACTCGCCAAGGCTTCTTCGGCAGCACCTCCCAAACCCGCGACCTCTACCACCTAGAAGGACAAGGGCAGCAAGTGCATGGGAACACCACCACCTCCAAGTTCCCCTCCAAGTCTCACACCATCCTGACTTGGAAATATATCGGCCGTTCCTTCATCATCGCTGGGTCAAAATCCTGGAACTCCCTCCCTAACAGCACTGTGGGAGCACCTTCACCACACGGACTGCAGTGGTTCAAGAAGGCGGCTCACCACCACCTTCTCAATGGGCAATTAGGGATGGGTAATAAATACCGGCCTTGCCAGCGACACCCTCATCCCGAGAATGAATAAGAAAAGGTTAATGTATCGCCTGGTTATTGTCCAGTCCAGTGGAAATCCTGATACAACGCCACCATCTAGTGGCAGAAGGAGAAAACACAGCTAGGTCACAAATCTGATTTCCTACATAAAAGTTACAACACAGAACACAGGCCATTCGGCCCAACCAGTTTGTGTTGGTATTTACCCTCCATGTGAGCAAATAGATCTCAGCACAGTTACCCGCCCTGTTCCCCTATCCCTAGACCCTGTTTTCCTTCATCCTCCTGTCTAATCTAATCTTAAATGTTGACAACGTTTGTGCCTCAACCTCTCATCCTGGTAGTATCACCATCAGCACGTTCCAGGATTTTGACCCAGCGACGATGAAGGAACGGCGATATATTTCCAAGTCAGGATGGTGTGTGACTTGGAGGGGAACTTGGAGGTGGCGGTGTTCCCATACGCAGGTCGCGGGTTTGGGAGGTGCTGCCGGAGAAGCCTTGGCGAGTTGTTGCAGTGCCTCCTGTGGAGGGTTCACACAGGGCCTGATAATCTGCATCCCAGAGTACTAAAAGAGGTAGCCATGGAAATAGTGGATGCATTGGTTGTCATCTTCCAAAATTCTACAGATTATGGAACAGTTCCTGTAGATTGGAGGGTGGCAAATGTACCCCCACTATTTAAAAAAGGAAGGAGAGAGAAAACAGGGAACTACAGACCAGTTAGCCTAACATCAGTAGTCGGGAAAATGCTAGAGTCTATTATAAAGGATGTGATAACAGGACACTTAGAAAATATCAACGGGATTAGACAAAGTCAACATGGATTTATGAAAGGGAAATTGTGTTTGACAAACCTACTGGAGTTTTTTGAGGATGTAACTGGTAGAATAGATAAGGGAGAACCAGTGGATGTGGTGTATTTGGATTTTCAGAAGGCCTTTGATAAAGTCCCACATAAGAGGTTAGTGTGCAAAATTAAAGCACATGGGATTGGGGGTAATATACTGGCATGGATTGAAAATTGGTTAACAGACAGGAAACAGAGAGTAGGAATAAATGGGTCTTTTTCGGGGTGGCAGGCGGTGACTAGTGGGGTACCGCAGGGATCAGTGCTTGGGCCCCAGCTATTCACAATATATATCAATGATTTGGATGAGGGAACCAAATGTAATATTTCCAAGTTTGCTGATGACACGAAACTAGGTGGGCTTGTGAGTTGTGAGGAGGATGCAAAGAGGCTTCAAGGCGATTTAGACAAGTTGAGTGCGTGGGCAAATACATGGCAGATGCAGTATAACGTGGATAAATATGAAGTTATCCACTTCGGTAGGAAAAACAGAAAGGTAGAGTATTATTTAAATGGTGATAGATTGGGAAATGCTGATGTACAAAGGGACCTGGGTGTCCTTGTACACCAGACGCTGAAAGCAAACATGCAGGTGCAGCAAGCAGTTAGGAAGACAAATGGCAGGACACTTAGGACTGAGATGAGGAGAAATTTCTTCACTCAGAGGGTGGTGAACCTGTGGAATTCTCTACCACAGAAGGCTGTGGAGGCCAAGTCACTGAATATATTTAAGAAGGAGATAGATAGATTTCTAGACACAAAAGGCATCAAGGGGTATGGGGAGAGAGCAGGAATATGGTATTGAGATAGAGGATCAGCCATGATCATATTGAATGGCGGAGCAGGCTCGAAGGGCCAAATGGCTGACTCCTGCTCCTATTTTTCTATGTTTCTAAGAGAAAAGTGACCCAGCCTGTTGATCCTTTCCTGATATGTATACCCTCGCATTTCTGGTATCATCCTTGTAAATCTTCTCTGCACCCTCTCCAGTGCCTCTATATCCTTTTTATAATATGGGGACCAAAATTGTACACAGTACTCTAAGTGTGGTCTAACCAAGGTTTGATACAAGTTTAGCATAACTTCACTACCTTTCAATTCTATCCCTCTAGAAATAAACCCTAGTGCCTGGTTTGCTTTTTTTATGGCCTTGTTAACCTGTGTCGCTACTTTTAGTGATTTGTGTATTTGTACTCCGAGATCCCTTTGTTCCTCTACCCCACCCAGACTCGCACCCTCCAAGTAATAAGTGACCTCCCTATTCTTCCTACTAAAATGTAATACCTCACATTTATCGGTGTTGAAATTCATTTGCCAATTATATGCCCATTCTGCAAGTTTATTAATGTCTTCTTGTAATTTGTCGCAGTCCTCCTCAGTAGTGACTATTCCCCCCCGCCCCCAATTTGGTATCATCCACAAATTTAGAAATTGTGTTTTTGATTCCAAAGTCTAAATCATTAATATAAATTGTGAACAACAGTGGTCGTAGCACTGATCTGTGTGGAACACTATTTCCCACCTTCTGCCACTCTGAATAGCTACCCTTTACCCCTACTCTCTGCTTTCTGTCTTGAAGCTAGCTAGCTATCCATTCTGCTACTGGTCCACTGATTCTGTATTCTCTAACCTTGTTCATTAGTCTATTATGTGGTACCTTATCAAAGGCCTGTTGAAAATCTAGATAAATTACATCTACTGCATTACCCTTGTCTACTCTCTCTGTTACCTCTTCAAAAAATTCAATGAGGTTGGTCAAACAAGGCTTTCCCCTTTGAAATCCATGCTGACTATTCATTACTATGTTTTTGACTTCTAGATGTTCTTCTATTTTCTCCTTTAGTAGGGATTCCATTATTTTTCCTACCACCGATGTTAAGCTAACTGGTCTATAATTCCCTGGACATGTTCTATCTCCCTTCTTAAATATAAGTATTACGTTAGCTATCCGCCAGTCCTCTGGCAGTATACCTTTTTCTAATGAATCACTAAATATGTATAGTAATGCCTCTGCTATCTCTTCACTAGATTCTTTTAAAATGCGCGGATGTAATCCATCCGGACCAGGGTTTTTATCCTCTTTGAGTTTGATTAGTTTATTTAATATATCCCCTCTTTTTATTTTAAATGCAGTTATCTCATTACTAATCTCATCATCCAATGTCATGCCCACCTGTTCTATCTCCCTGGTAAATACTGACACAAAGTAATTATTTAATATTTCTGCCATCTCTCTATTGTTACTTGTAGTATTATCCTGTCTATCCCTTAATGGCCCTATTCCCATCCCAACCTTCCTTTTCTTATTGATGTGCCTGTAAAATATTTTACTATTTTGTTTTACGTTCCTTGATAATTTAATTTCATAGCTCCTCTTTGCCTCCTTAATTTTTTTGACTTCTCCTCTAATCTCTTTGTATTTTCCCTTATCATGCTCTCCCCTGCTGTCCATGTACTTAATGTATGCCTCCTTCCTTACCCTCAATTTTTCCCATTATCTCTTTATTCATCCATGGTGTCTCATTAGTGTTTAGCTTGTTCTTGTTTTTTAGCGGAATATATTTTTCCTGGACTCTATTGAACACCGTTTTAAATGTTTCCCATTGGTGTTCTATGTCATTTTTTGACAATATTGTTGTTCATTTTATTTTCTCAAGTTCTATTCTCAGCCCCTCAAAATCAGCTTTTCTCCAATCCATTACTCTGGTCTTCATCATACTTATGTCCTTCCCAATTATCATCTTAAAGCGTATTATATGATGGTCACTATTTCCTAGATGTTCCCCTACTTTTACTTTTCTTATCTGCTCTGGTTCATTCCCCATTACTAGATCTAATAGCGAATCCTCCCTTGTTGGGCTTTTTACATACTGGGTTCAAAAGGAGTCCTGTACACATTGTAGGAACTCCATTCCCTCATTCCCTTTATCTACCTCTTCTGTCCAATTAATATCAGGGTAGTTGAAATCCCCCATGATTATTATTCTATGTTTTTTACTCATTACCCTAATTTGTTTGCATATTTCTTCCTCCACCTCCCTTCCACTATTAGGTGGTCTGTAGACTACACCTATTAGTGTGTTTGATCCTTTATTATCTTTTATCTCTATCCATATGGATTCTATTTTTGTCTTGATGATAGCTGCGTCACTTTTTTCTACTGCCATTATGTTATCCCTAATAAGTACAGCTACTCCACCTCCCCTTTTTCCCTCTCTATCTTTTCTAACTATGTCATACCCTGCAATGTTTAATTCCCAGTCCTGATTTTTCTGCAGCCATGTTTCAGTAATCCCTACTATGTCTGGCTCCTCGCAACACATGATTGTCTCCAGCTCCCCTGTTTTATTACGGACACTGTGTGCATTGCTGTACAGATGGTTTAACTCATTTTTAACAGCAGTTCCTCTCACTTTATTTTTAACCATCTTTTTAAACTCCTGTTCGATAACTCCCTGGCCATCAACGTCCTCCCTTACTTTATTCTTTCCTATGCTCTCCTTTCCTGCTTTGTTTATAATTAGGCTAGTTTCATTTCTTGTCGATCCCTCCCCCCATCTTAATAGTTTAAAGCCTTTGCCACCTCCTTATTTACCCTATCCGTCCACCCGATTGTGCAGACGGGGTCCCGGTTTAATGTCTGATCCAAAAGACGGCACCTCTGACAGTGCAGCACTCCCTCAGTACTGCCCTGGAGAGTCAGTCTGGGTTTTCCTGCTCAAGTCTCTGGAGTGGAACTTGAACCCACGACCTTCTGAGGTCACCCACTGAGCCACGGCTGACTAGGAAAAAAACAATTTTGTTTAATGCCCCTCTGATTTCTCTCCCGGGTGTTGTTGGCAGCCGTTGTCCTGGAGATTAATCTTCAATTCCTGGAGACTCCAGGCCAATCCAGGAGGGTTGGCGACACTGGGGGGACCACTCACTCCTGTTCCCCCTGGTTCCACAGAAAGGGGTTGTTTTGGAATAAAACGATACTCGAAACCTTACCTTCAGTTGGGCGGCTCCTGCTTGGGCCGCCTAAGAATCCCCAGCCTGAGGCCAGCCCCCTCATCGCTATCAGGTTTCTGTGAAACAGGAGTTCGGACCCTCATTCACAGACTTATGGGACCCAACGCCTATTTAGGTGGCCGACAAGAATAACAGTGTAATACGCTTTTGTGATCCCCGAAATTGCGCCATAAAGCTGGTCCAATTTCTAACTAGTGGAATAGATTTATTGAGCCTGACAGCACCGCGGTAATCATTCCTACTTCAGCAGAAAATGATCAATCGATTTAACGACTCATGAAGCAGCGGGAGTGGAGGAGTTTGAATGCTGGTTCAAACAAGTTTCATCGCTCCACCATTGGCGGCCGTGCCTTCAGCTGCCGGGGCCCTGAGCTCTGGAATTCCCTCCCTAAACCTTTCCACCTCTCTCTCCTCCTTTAAGACGCTCCTTAAAACCTACCTCCTCTTTGACCAAGCTTTTGGTCACCTGTCCTAATATCTCCTTATGTGACTCGGTGTGAAATTTTGTCTGATAATCGCTCCTGTGAAACGCCTCAGGACTCTATATAAATGCAAGTTGTTGCTGGTCATGGTGAGAGTGGGGCAAGAGCCCAGAACTCGAGCCCAGAATGAGCTTGTTACACTCTATCATTACCAGATACTCCGCTCTTTAGTGCACTGTCAGGTAGTGAGATTACAGCGAGGGTCTGTCACTGAACGCAGGCCCCATCCTCTGTTAAAGCCCCTCCTGTCTTCTCTTGAAAGAGAAATGCAATCAAGAGACACAACATGAGACATGATTCCACAATTGAGGAGGATGTACAGGCACAGCCTCGGCTATTAAGAGCTCAGAAATCTCACGGTGTGTGCGCGCTCATAGATAGCAGGAGAGCAAGGCATTAATGCGAGAGTACAATGCCTGTACTAAATCAGCCAATTGCTTGTAATCCATCGAGGAGTCATTGGTGCTGCATCTCTGAGATGTGTTAATGGAGGAACGATCCAGAGAAAGAAATGGTGAAAACCGCACTTACACAGAACAGATCCGCACATTCGGCAACATTTTACTTCATTTCTCAATCCCTTAGCCTCCCACTTTTGAAAACATTTCTCCGAGCTATTTAACTTGTTTTTTCAGAGCATTACTGAGGGAGTGCTGCACTGTCGGAGGTGCCGTCTTTCGGATGAGACGTTAAACCGAGGCCCTGTCTGCTTTCTCAGGTGGATGTAAAAGATCCCATGGCGCTATTTTCAAGAAGAGCAGGGGAGTTCTCCCCGGTGTCCCGGCCAATATTTATCCCTCAATCCACATCATTAAAACAGATTATCTAGTCGTCATCATACCGCTGTTTGTGGGAGCTTGCTGTGCGCATATTGGCTGCCGTGTTTCCTACAACGGTGACTGCACTTCAGAATTACTTATTTGGCTCCCAATTATCGTCCATCTCCATCCCTGCCTCAACTCATCTGCTGCTGAAACCATCATCTGTACCTTTGTTACCTCTAGACTTGACTATTCTAGTGCTCTCCTGGCCGGCCTCCCACCTTCCATAAACTCTGCTGTCTGTGTCCTAACTCGCACCAAGTCCCGTTCACCCATCACCCACTGTGCTCGCAAGGCCTCAAATTTTAAATTCTCTTTAAAGTCTACCTCCCGCTTGTCCTAGTGTCTCATGTGGCTCGGTGTCAAATTTTGTTTAATCTTCTTCTTTTTCTTAGGCAGTCCCTCGGAACCGAGGATGACTTGCTTCCACACTAAAAATGAGTTCTCAGGTGACTGATGAGTCCAATGCGGGACCTACAGTCTCTGTCACAGGTGGGGCAGACGGTGGTTGAAGGGGCGGGTGGTGGGGTGCTTGGGTTGACGTGCGCTCCTTCTGCTGTTTGCGCTTGGCTTCCGCTTGCTCCCAGCGAAGAGACTCGAGGAGTTCGGCGCCTTCCCGGATGCTTCTCCTCCACTTTGTGCGGTCTTGGGCCAGGGATTCCCAGGTGTCGGTGGGGATGTTGCACTTTTTCAAGGAGGCTTTGAGGGTGTCCTTGAAGCGTTTCCTCTGCCCACCTGGGGCTCTCTTGCCATGTCGGAGCTCCGAGTAGAGCGCTTGTTTTGGGAGTCTCGTATCGGGCATGCGGACGATGTGACCCGTCCATCGGAGCTGATCGAGCGTGGTCAAAGCTTCGATGCTGGGGATGTTGGCCTGAGCAAGAACACTGACGTTGGTGCGCCTATCCTGCCAATGGATTTGCAGGATCTTGCGGAGGCAGCGTTGGTGGTACCTCTCCAGTGCTTTGAGGTGCCTGCTGTACATGGTCCATGTCTCTGAGGCATACAGCAGGGCGGGTATCACTGCTGCTCTGTAGACTGCGCTGATAACGCTTCCGTGAAGCACCTTAGGACGTTTTACTATCTTAAAGGCGCTATATAAATGCAAGTTCTTCTTTCTTACAGCTCACACACTGAAGCAAACACTAATACTACAGCGAGCAAGGAGTAGCTTTATTATTTAATACTGGTGGATACCCTCTGGCATTACTCATCCTAGCGCTCAGCTTGAGCTGCTGGTGCGGCTTCGTGCGGCCAGTGATGTCTGCAAGTCCTCTGTCATGTTGGTCCCGAACTATCACATTGTGTACGTGCAGTGCACTGAAATCAGATCTGGGACAGCTAAGTGTATAATAACGCGTAATATAATTAGCACTGACATTTCATGCTTCAACGGAAAAGTGCCCTCTTTTTAATAATGAGGTGCGTGAGTGGAATGAAATTAATAAAAGATTTGTACTTGGTCTGTGATTGGGATTCTGTGGAGTGTTTATTACATTCTGATCATATCAATGTCGTTTAACACTATATATAATTGTAAAGAGTTGGAGGATTTGCATGCAATTAAATCTGACTTCTGTGATTTTACTTTGTCAGCAGTGATCCGATTATAACCAAGTGCAAAAATATCTCTCTGCTTTTAAACTATCTCTTAAATGATGTGTTGTCATGTTAATTGCACCTGATTAAATTGCCAAGCAGTTAGATTAAATGTGACGTGGTATTAATTAAATATGATACATGAACATTCTTTGGAATGAATTATAATCTAATATATCAGTTTTAATTAAATGGTGGCAGTTTTTAAGTAGTTGCCGTTAATAAATCCAGCAGAATGTTGTTTGATAGTAACGTGCTTGCTGACACTTGGGGCCGTGTGCTTTGTGCAGAAGCGGTTTCAGGCAGGTCTCCACAGTGAGATGCAGTGCGCAGTGATGGAGCACGAACATGGAGTCAGAGCACTCATCGGGGACATAATGCGAGCAGCAACAGTCTCCCATTGGAGATATAATGGGAATGGTGTCCCATTGGCACCCTATCCACCACCTTAAACATTCACTCCCTCCACCACCGGCGTACCGTGGCTGCAGTGTGTACCATCTACAAGATGCACTGCAGCAACTCGCCAAGGCTTCTTTGACCGCACCTCCCAAACCCGCGACCTCTTCCACCGAGAAGGACAAGGGCAGCAGGCGCATGGGAACACCACCACCTCCAAGTTTCCCGCCAAGTCACACACCATCCTAACTTGGAAATATATCGCCGATCCATCACAGAATCATAGAATGGTTACAGCACGGAAGAAGGCCATTCGGCCCGTCGAGCCCGTGCTGGCTCTCTGCAAGAGCACTTCAGCTAGTCCCACTCCCCCGCCCTTTCCCCATAGCCCTGCAAATTTCTTTCTTTCAGATACTTATCCAACTCCCTTTGAAAGCCGTGATTAAATCTGCCTCCACCACCCTTTCAGGCAGTGCATTCCAGATCCTAACCACTCGGTGTGTAAAAAAGATTTTTCTTATTTTGCCTTTGGTTCTTTTGCCAATCACCTTAAATCTGTGTCCTCTGGTTCTCGACCCTTCCGCCAATGGGAACAGTTTCTCTCTATCTACTCTGTCCAGACCCCTCATGATTTTGAACACCTCTATCAAATCTCCTCTCAATCTTCTCTGCTCCAAGGAGAACAACCCCAGCTTCTCCAGTCTATCAACGTAACTGCAGTCCCTCATTCCTGGAATCATTCTCGTAAATCTTTTCTGCACCCTCTCTAAGGCCTTCACATCCTTCCTAAAGTGTGGTGCCCAGAATTGAACACAATACTCCAGTTGAGGCTGAACCAGTGTTTTATACAGGTTCATCATCATTTCCACGCTTTTGTACTCTATACCTCTATTCATGAAGCCCAGTAACAATGGGCTGCCTTTTTAACTGCTTTCTCAACCTGCCCTACCACCTTCAACGATTTGTGCACACATACCCCCAGGTCTCTGTTCGTGCACCCCCTTCAGGATTGTACCATTTAGTTTATAGTTCCTCTCCTCATTCTTTCTACCAAAATGTATCACTTCACACTTTTTGCGTTAAATTTAATCTGCCATGTGTCCGCCCATTTCACCAGCCTGTCTATGTCCTCTTGAAGTCTGAGAAGTCGCACAACACCAGGTTATAGTCCAACAGTTTTATTTGAAATCACGAGCTTTTGGCGCGCTGCTCCTTCGTCAGGCTGCTCTCTCTCCCTCCTTTCTTAAATAGAGGGGTTACATTTGCTACCTTCCAATCCGCGGGAACCATTCTAGAATCTATGGAATTTTGGAAAATGACAACCAATGCATCCACTATCTCTATAGCCACCTCTTTCAAAACCCTAGGATGTAGGCCATCAGGTCCAGGGGATTTATCAGCTTTCAATCCCATTAATTCCACCAGTACTTCGAGCAGCACTCCGAAAGCTCGTGATTTCAAATAAAACTGTTGGACTATAACCTGGTGTTGTGCGACTTCTCAGTTTTGTCCACCCCAGTCCAACACCGGCATCTCCGCCTCTTGAAGTCTATCACTATCCTCCTCACACTTCACTATACTTCCAAGTTATGTGTCATCTGCAAATTTTGAAATTTTGCCCTGTACACCCACGTCCAAGTCATTAATATATATCAAGAAAAGCAGTGGTCCTAGAACCGACTCCTGGGGAACACCACTGTATATTCCTTTAAGGCACAAAAACCCCACAGGAAAAGTGGTCCAACCGTGGCTAACAAGAGAAGTTAAAGATAGCATTAGATCAAAGGAAGAGGCTTAAAATGCTGCCAAAAATAGTAAGCCTGAGGATTGGGAGGATTTTAGAATTCAGCAAAGAAGGACCAAGAAATTGATCAAGAAAGGGAAAATAGAATATGAGAGTAAACTAGCGAGAGACATAAAAACAGACTAAAAGCTTCTATAGGTATGTAAAAAGGAAAAGATTAGCAAAAGTAAACATAGGTCCCTTACAGACTGAGACAGGAGAAATTATAATGGGGAATAAGGAAATAGTTGAGAAATTAAACAAATACTTTGTGTCTGTCTTCACGGAAGAAGATGCAAAAAACACACCGGAAATAGTGGAGAACCAAAGCTCTAGCGAGAATGAGGAACTGAAAGATATTAGTATTAGTAACAAAGTAGTACTGGAGGAATTAATGGGATTGAAAGCTGATAAATCCCCTGGTCCTGATGGCCTACATCCTAGGGTTTTGAAAGAGGCAGCTATGGAGATAGTGGATGCATTGGTTGTCATTTTCCAAAATTCAATAGATTCTAGAACGGTTCCCGCGGATTGGAAGGTAGCAAATGTAACCCCACTATTTAAGAAAGATAGGAGAGAGAAAATGGGGGACTACAGACCAGTTAGCCTGACATCAGTAGTCGGGAAAATGCTAGAATCTATTATTAAGGACGTGGTAACAGGGCACTTAGAAAATAATAATAGGATTGGGCAGAGTCAACACGGATTTATGAAAGGGAAATCGTGTTTGACATCTGTTAGTTTTTTCTGAATCTCAACAACTTCACGGAAGCGTACGAGAGCATGGGCCTTACACTAAACATCCGTAAGACAAAGGTCCTCTACCAACCTGCCCCACCACACAGTACTGCCCCCCGATTATCAAAATCCACGACAAGGCCTTGGACAACGTGGACCACTTTCCATACCTCGGGAACCTACTGTCAACAAGGGCAGACGTTGATGACGAAGTCCAACACCGCCTTCAGTGTGCCAGTGCAGCCTTCGGTCGCTTGAGGAAGAGAGTGTTTGAAGACCAGGACCTCAAACCCGGCAGTAAGCTCATGGTCTACAGAGCAGCAGTGATACCCGCCCTGCTGTATGCCTCAGAGACATGGACCATGTACAGCAGGCACCTCAATGCACTGGAGAGGTACCACCAACGCTGCCTCCGCAAGATCCTGCAAATCCATTGGCAGGATAGGCGCACCAACGTCAGTGTTCTCGCTCAGGCCAACATCCCCAGCATCGAAGCTTTGACCACGCTTGATCAGCTCTGATGGACGGACCACATCGTCCGCATGCCCGATACGAAACTCCCAAAACAAGCGCTCTACTTGGAGCTCCGACACGGCAAGAGAGCCCCAGGTGGGCAGAGGAAACGCTTCAAGGACACCCTCAAAGCCTCCTTGAAAAAGTGCAGCATCCCCACTGACACCTGGGAATCCCTGGCCCAAGACTGCACAAAGTGGAGGAGAAGCATCCGGGAAGGCGCCGAACACCTCGAGTCTCTTCGCCGGGAGCAATCGGAAGCCAAGCGCAAGCAGCGCACATCAACCCAAGCACCCCACCCACCCGCCCCTTCAACCACCTGTGACAGAGACTGTAGGTCCTGCATTAGACTCATCAGTCACCTGAGAACTCATTTTTAATGTGGAAGCAAGTCATCCTCGGTTCCGAGGGACTGCCTAAGAAGAAAAGAAGAGGAGCTTTTTGAGGTTGTAACTAACAAAATTGATAAGGGGTAACCAGTGGATGTGGTGTATTTGGATTTTCAGAAGGCATTCAATAAGGTGCCACACAAGAGGTTATTAAACAAAATTAGGGCTCATGGGATTGGGGGTAATAGAAGATAGGAGCAGGAGCAAGCCATTCAGCCCCTCGAGCCTGCTCCGCCATTCAATGAGATCATGGCTGATCATCCAAATTCAGTACCCTGTCCCTGCCTTCTCCCCATATCCCTTGATACCTTTAGCTTTAAGAAATATATCTAACTTCTTCTTGAATATATTTAATGAATTGGCCTCTACTGCCTTCTGTGGTAGAGAATTCCACAGGTTCACCACTCTCTGGGTGAAGAAATTCCTCCTCATCTCAGTCCTAAATGGCTTACCCCTTATCCTTAGACTGTGACCCCTGGTTCTGGACTCCCCGGCCATCGGGAACATCCTTCCTGCATCTAGTCTGTCTAGTCCTGTTAGAATGTTATAAGTTTCAATGAGATCCCCTCTCATTCTTCTAAACTCCAGCGAGTATAAGCCCAATCGACCCAATCTCTCCTCATACGTCATTCCTGCCATCCCAGGTATCAGCCTGGTGAATCTTCGCTGCACTCCCTCCATGGCAAGAACATCCTTCCTCAGATAAGGCTACCAAAACTGCACACAATACTCAAGATGTGGTCTCACCAAGGCCCTGTACAACTGCAGCAAGACATCCTTGTTCCTGTACTCGAACCCTTTCGCTACGAAGGCCAACATACCATTTGCCTTCTTAACCGCCTGCTGCACCTGCATGCTTACCTTCAACGACTGGTGCACAAGGACACCCAGGTCTCGTTGCACTTCCCCTTCTCCCAATCTATTGCCATTCAGATAATAATCTGCCTTCCTGTTTTTGACACCAAAGTGGATAACCTCGCATTTATCCACATTATATTGCATCTGCCATGCTTCTGCCCAATCACCCAACCTGTCCAAATCATACTGGAGTTTCTCTGCATCCTCCTCACGGCACACACTCCCACCCAGCTTTGTGTCGTCTGCAAACTTGGAGATATTACATCCAATTCCCTCGTCTAGATCATTAATATATATTGTGAATAGCTGGGGTCCTAGGACCGATCCCTGCGGTACCCCACTAGTCAGTGCCTGCCACTTGGAAAAAGACCCATTTATTCCAACTCTTTGCTTTCTGTCTGCCAACCAGTTCTCTATCCAAGTCAATACCTTGCCCCCAATCCCATGTGCCTTAACTTTACACGCTAATCTCTTATGCGGGACCTTATCGAAAGCCTTCTGAAAGTCCAAATACACCACATCCACTGGTTCTCCCTTATCTATTTTACCAGTTACATCCTCAAAAAATTCCAGTAGATTAGTCAAGCATGATTTACCTTTTGTAAATCCATGTTGACTTTGTCCGATCCTGTCACTGTTTTCCAAGTGCTCTGCTATTACATCTTTTATAATGGACTCTAGCATTTTCCCCACTACCGATGTCAGGCTTATAATTCCCCATTTTCTCTCTACCACCTTTTTTGAATAGTGGGGTAACATTAGCTGCCCTCCAATCCATGGGTACTGTCCCAGAGTCTATAGAATTTTGAAAGATGACCAGCAATGCATCTACTATTTCTAGGGCTACTTCCTTAAGTACCCTAGGATGTAGATTATCAGGTTCTGGGGATTTATCGGCCTTCAATCCCGTCAATTTCCCTAACACGATTTCCCTACAAATACTGATTTCTTTCAGTTCCTCCCTCTCATTAGACCCTATGTTCCCCGACATCTCTGGGAGGTTATTTGTGTCCTCCTTTGTGAAGACAGAACCAAAGTATGTATTTCTTTCAGCCTTAATCTGTCACATTAACACCACCTCTAGCCTTGCATATCTCTTAATGTCTCTTCATCTCCCCCTTTGTTCTTTTATCCCCTCCCCCTTTTCCCAGCTTTACCCTGGCCTTAAATCTATTTGATTTCCGGCTCTTCCCAGTTCTGACGAAAGGTCATCGACCTGAAACGTTAACTCTCTTTCTCTCTCCACGGATGCTGCCTGGCCTGCTGAGTTTTTCCAGCGTTTTCTGTTGTTATTTCAGATTTCCAGCATCCGCAGTATTTTGCTATCGCAAAGTATGTATTTAATTGGTCTGCCATTTCTTTGTTCCCCATTATAAATTCCCCTGATTCTGACTGCAAGGGACCTACGCTTGACTTCACCAATCTTTTTCTCTTCACATATCTATAAAAGCTTTTACAGTCAGTTTTTATGTTCCCTGCAAGCTTACTCTCATACTCTATTTTCCCCCTCTTAATTAATCCCTTTGTCCTTCTTTGCTGAATCCTATACTGCTCCCAATCCTCAGGTTTTCTGCTTTTTCTGGCCAATTTATATGTCCTCTCCATGTAATAGAAACATAGAAACATAGAATCTAGGAGCAGGAGTAGGCCATTCGGCCCGTCGAGCCTGCTCCACCATTCAATACGATCATGGCTGATCATCCAAATCCAGTACCCTGTCCCTGCTTTAATCCCCACAGTACACATATCCCACCCTACCCCCACATATTTAATTCCCCCTAACATATCCCATCCTATCCCCATAACCCCACATATTTAATCCCCCCCCTAACAACTAAGGGTCAATTTATCATAGCCAAATCAACCTAACCCACACATTTTTGGACTGTGGGAGGAAACCGGAGCACCCGGAGGAAACCCACGCAGTCACCCGAGGTCAGAATCGAACCCGGGTCCCTGGCGCTGTGAGACACCAGTGCTAACCACTATGCCACCGTGTTGCCCTAGCTAATATACTAGCATGGATTGAGGATTGGTTAACGGACAGAAAACAGAGAGTAGGAATAAACGGGTCATTTTCTGGTTGGCAGGCTGTAACTAGTGGGGTACCGCAAGGAATCAGTGCTTGGGCCTCAGCTATTCACAATCTACATCAATGATTTGGATGAGGGGACCAAATGTAATATATCCAAATTTGCTGATGATACAAAGCTAGGTGGGAATGTAAGTTGTGAGGAGGATGCAAGGCGGCTTCAAGGGAATATAGACAGGCTAAGTGAGTGGGCAAGAACATGGCAAATGGAATATAATGTGGAGAAATGTGAAGTTATCCACTTTTAGAAAAAAATAGAAAAGCAGAGTATTTTTTAAATGGTGAGAGATTAGGAAATGTTGGTGTTCAGAGGGACCTGGGTGTCCTTGTACACAAATCACTGAAACTTAACATGCAGGTACAGCAAGCAATTAGGAAAGCAAATGGTTGGCCTTTATTACAAGAGAATTTGAGTACAAGAGTAAAGACGTCTTACTGCAATTATATAGGGCCCTGGTGAGACCGCACCTGGAGTATTGTGTACAGTTTTGGTCTCCTTAAAGGATATACTTGCCATAGAGGGAGTGCAATGAAGGTTCACCAGACTGGTTCCTGGGATGGGGGCGGGGATTGTCCTATGAGGAGAGATTGAGTAACTAGGCCTATATTCTCTGGAGTTTAGAAGAATGCAAGGTGATCTCATTGAAACATACAAAATTCTTACAGGGCTTGACAGGGTAGATGCAGAGAGGATGTTTCCCCTGGCTGGAGAGTCTAGAACCAGGGGTCACAGTCTCAGCATAAGGGGTCGGCCATTTAGGACTGAGATGAGAAATTGCTTCACTCAGAGGCTGGTGAATCTTTGGAATTCTCTACCCCAGAGGGCTGTGGAGGCTCAGTCGTTGATTCAAGGCTGAGATCGACAGATTTTTGAATATTAAGGGAATCAAGGGATATAGTTCAGGAAAGTGGAGATGAGGTAGAAGATCAGCCATGATCTTATTAAATGGCGGAGCAGGCTTGAAGGGCCAAATGGCCGACTCCTGCTCCTATTTCTTATACCTTGCTCCAGTCCGAAAAACCACTCACCACTACTCTCTGTTTCCTATCATAGCCAATTTCATATCCATTGTCCCTTTTATTCCATGGGCTTCAACTTTGCTGGCAACCCTATAATGTGGCACTTTGTCAAACACCTTTTGGAAATCCAGGTACACTACATCAACTGCATTACCCTCATCAACCCTCTCTGTTACCTCATCAAAGAACTCAAATCAAGTTAGTTAAATGTGATTTGCGTTTAACAAATCCATGCTGGCTTTCCTTAATTAATCCACAATTGTCCAAGTGACTGTTAATTTTGTCCGATTATCGTTTCTAAAAGCTTCCCCACTACCGAGGTCAACTGACTAGCCTGTAGTTACTGGGTTTATCTTTACACCTTTTTGAATAATGGTGTAATATTTGCAATTCTCCAGTCCTCTGGCACCACCCCCGTATCTAAGGAGGATTGGAATACAATAGCCAGTACCTCCACGATTTCCTCCCTCAATTCCCTCAGCATCCTAGGATGCATCCCATCCGCTCCTGGTGACTTATCTACTTTAAGCATTGCCAGCCTTTCTAAACCTCTTCTTTATCAATTTTTATCCTATCAAGTATCTCCACTACCTCCATTACTATGTCTATGGCAGTATCCTCTTTTTTGGTGAAGACAGATGCAAAGTACTCGTTTAGTACCTCAGCCATACCCTCTGCCTCCATGCATAGGTCTCCTTTTTGGTCCCTAATTGGCCCCACCCCTCCTCTTACTACACTTTTACTACTTATATGCCTATAGAAGACTTTTGGATTACCTTTTATGTTAGCTGCCATTCTATTCTCATACCCTCTCTTTGCCCTCTTATTTTCTTTTTCACTTCTCCTCTGACCTTTCTATATAGCCTGATTTTCAGATGTATTCTCAACCTGACATCTGTCATACACGCTCTTTTTCTGCTTCATCATATTCTCTATCTCTTTCGTCATCCAGGGAGTTCTGACTTTAGTTGCCCTGCCTTTCCCCCTAGTGGGAATGTACCTCAACTGTACCTGAACTATTTCCTCTTCAAAGGCAGCCCATCGTTCAATTACAGTTTTGCTTGCCAATCTTTGATTCCAGTTTACCCGGGCCAGATCCGTTCTCATCCCACTGAAATTGGCCTTCCCCCAGTTAAACATTTTTACTCTAGATTGCTCCCTGTCCTTTTCCATAGCTAATCTAAACCTTATGATACTATGATCACTGTTCCCTAAATGTTCACCTACTGACACTTGCTCCACTTGACCCACCTCATTCCCCAGAACCAGATCCAGCAATGCCTCCTCCCTCGTCGGGCCGGAAACATACTGATCAAGAAAGTTCTCCTGAACACACTTCAGAAATTCTTCCCCTTCTCCACCCTTTACACTATTACAATCCCAATCTATATTAGGATATTTGAAGTCCCCTATTATCATTACTCTATAGTTCTTGTACGTCTCCGTAATTTCTCTGCAAATTTGCTCCTCCATATCTTTCCCACTATTTGGTGGTCTATAGAATACACCTAGTAGTGTAATGGCACCTCTATTTCTTAACTCTAGCCATATAGATTCTGTCCTTGACCCCTCCAGGACATCCTCCCTCTCCAGCACTGTAACATTCTCCTTGGCCATTACTGCCACCCCACCTCCTATCTTTCCTGAACACTTTATAACCAGGAATATTTAATAGCCAATCCTGCCCTTTTTTGAGCCAGGTCTCCGTTATTGCCACAACATCATATTCCCATGTGGCTATTTGTGCCTGCAGCTCACTTACCTTGTTTACTATGCTTCGTGTGTTCACATACACTGTAAACCCATCTTAGACCATCCTGTGTTCTCTTAGTTTGACCCCTCCAATACCTTACTATTTCTTACTTTAGTGCTCTCTGCCTCTCCCAATCCTTTGAGCACTTTATTTCCCCTTTCTAATGTTACATCCCCCTGCCAAATGAGTTTAAACTCTCCCCAACAGCACTAGCAAACCTCCCCACGAGGATGTTGGTTCCGGCTCTGTTGAGGTGAATTCCGTCCGGCCTGTACAGGTCCCACCTCCCCCAGAACCGGCCCCAATGCCTCATGAATCTAAAGCCCTCCCTCCTGCATCATCTCTCCAGCCACACATTCATCTGCTCTATCCTCCTATTTCTATACTCACTCGCGCGTGGCACCGGGAGTAATCCAGAGATTAATACCTTGGAGGTCCGGCTTTTTAATCTCTTTATTAGCTCCCTAAAATCTGCCTGCAGGACCTCCTCCCTCTTTCTGCCTATGTCGATGGTTCCGATATGGACCACGACCTCTGGCTGTTCACCCTCCCCCCTCAGAATGTTCTGCAGCCGCTCAGCGACATCCTTGACCTTGGCACCAGGGAGGCAACATATCAATCTGGAGTGACGTCTTCGGCCACAGAAACGCCTGTCTGCTCCCCTAACTATCGAATCCCCTACCACTATTGCTTTCCCATTCTTCTTCCTCCTCCCCCCACTCCCTGTATCGCTGAGCCACCCGTGGTGCCGCAGACTTGGCTATGGCTATACGCCCCAGAGGAACCATCTCTCTCACCAGTACTCAGACCCGAATGCTGGTTGGAGAGTGAGATGCACTCAGGGGACTCCTGCACTACCTGCCTCATCGTACTCTTCTGTCTGGTGGTCACCCATCCCCTTTCTGCCTACACACTTTCTCTGCGGGGTGACCACCTCCTGAAACGTGCTATCCACGAAGCTCGCAGTCTCATTGTCACTGGATCAAAATCCCAGCACTCCCTCCCTAACAGCACTGTGGGAGAACCTTCACCACACGGACTGCTGCGGTTCAAGAAAGCGGCTCACTGCCACCTTCTCAAGGGCAATTAGGGATGGGCACATCCCAGGAACGAATAAAACATTTTTTTAATGGGAATGGTTGGGGATATAATGGGAGCAGGATGTCTCCCATCAGGTTAAATTCAGGGAGGCAAGGTTCAGCATAAATCCTCACCCAATGGGAGCCCAGATCAGAGACCTGGGTGTAGTTTTAACTGTGCCCAATCCGCGCGCTCCTGCCTTGTGGAAAATCCGGAGCGCCGACACTCCCGATTATCAGATCTGTGCTCCTGTTGAGCGAGGCTCTGCCCAGGACCATAGCCCCGTAGAATTTGCTGATCATGTGAGGAGGGCATTAACTTCACATGGGACAGAGGCTTTGAAACACGGAGATTCAGTACCAACTCCATCACTCCTAGTGCTGGGCTTTGACTGGAAGCTACACCATCTCATTGCACAAACACTGACAACGCAGGTGTATTTACATTACATTTATTAGATAGAAAGGGTCAGGACAGGAGTAAAGCTCAAACTCCATCGCACAGTCAATTTATTTCATAGAAACAAAGGGTTCGATTTCTTTTTAAAATACTCGGAGTGCCTCACGGACCGAACTACAAGCTGCCCCTGTGCAGGGCGATCTGACTGTTGCGACTGTTCTTCAATCTGCCGTGCAGTGCAAAAAGCAACGGCTGAATCTGGAGGGGGTCCGCCTGTAAAGGTAAAAGTCACAAGAAACAATTTCAGGGGATACTTCAATACTGTTTTCAACACCTACGGGACAATATGTATAGCCCGATGTCAGTGAGAAGGTGCGTGGTGCAATTTTTATGCGAGTTGTTGTGATCTGGAATACGCTGCCTGAAAAGGCCGATTCGATATTAACATTCAAAAGGGAATTGGATAAATACTTGAAGGGGGGAAATTTGCAGAGCTATGGGGAAAGAGCAGGGGGAGTGGGACTAATTCGAGCGCTCGTTCAAAGAGCCAGTACAGGCACGATCTGCTGAATGGCCTCCTTCTGTGCTGTATCATTCTATGTCTTTTATATCTGTGTGGAGGGGAGGGAGGGAAGACTCCCAGCAGTGCAGTAATAGTTTTGTTGCTTCCAAGCTTTAGTTATGGTCTGTCGCTGGTGATGAGGGCAATTCGAGGTGATGAACCCCACAATTCATGGTCGAGCAAGTTTAAGAGAAACACTGAACTGGCGGCTCCTGCACCTCCATCGAGGAGCCGCCCTCAGAGGAAGTGTGGGTTGGAGAATCAGTGCAGCAGCTTGGAGCTCGAACTCTGATACACCATTTCAGAGGTTAGCCCCGCGCGCGCACACCGCCCCGCGCGCACACCGCCCCCCGCAGGCACCGCCCCCCCCCGCAGGCACCGCCCCCCCCCGCAGTAGCAACAACAGGAAATACAGACGCAGGTTCACTCACCAAAATCTTGGGTTAGAAGTCAGCGTAGTGCTTCACCCTAGGAGGAGACCAAATCATTTAGGAATTGGGTTGAACAACGGGCCACTGGAGATATTTAGAACAGCAGTAACATTCTGAACATTTTAAACTGAGAGTTCACCGGATCTCCTTTCACAGATTAGTGAAATTGATTAG
Source organism: Squalus acanthias (assembly GCA_030390025.1). Taxonomy (NCBI): domain Eukaryota; kingdom Metazoa; phylum Chordata; class Chondrichthyes; order Squaliformes; family Squalidae; genus Squalus; species Squalus acanthias. The sequence continues at coordinate 2,135,616 of JASTWF010000038.1, forward strand.
TTGATTAGTTCAACTACTGAATATTTAACTTGGAAGCAGTGAAGGGACCGGCAGACGAAATTAGAGTTACAACACAGGTCGTCATGGACCCACGAGACCGGCGCCTTCAATTTTGAGCCGTGTTTCTGTGGGGAGCTGCCTCAGGGACCCGGAGAGAGGACGAGAAATTCTGTGCTGATCAACGTAGCTCCGAGAGGCCACATGGTGTGGGAAATTGAATGATGTCACACTGGCACAGTCGGGGCACTTTCCTGAGTTGTGGGGACAGTGTGGAGGGAGCTTTATTCTGCATCAAACCATGCTGCATCTCGACACTGGGGAGGGTATCATTTCCCAGGGCGAAACCCTCCTCATCTCGGTGAACAGTAAATTCACAAATTAATAGGTAACACTGTACAGAGGAGCAGTGGCTGTGTACAGATTCCACCCTTTAATCAGGTGGCCTGTTCCCAACCCTCCATTCCCCCGCCCCATGGGTCACTGGGAGCACGGTGCAGGCTCCAGGCAGAAGGCCACTCTTTGCATCCCAGATATTTAAGTCTCTTTGATGGGGAATCTGAAGACTGGTGCTAAAGATCATACATTGAGATCTGAGCTATGGGATGCCCCAAGGTCACCGTGGTAACATGGAATGATTAGAAGCAAGGAGGCTTGCTAAAAAAAAACTACTGTTGGACGTACCGCCAAACTGCATCATTTATTACTGGAAGAGTAAAACTGTAGATCAAACGTTCGAAACCAGTGCTGTCTCTACCCCTCAACAAACAAATTGTTATTGTAAAACCGAGTCCATGAACCACACTCTCTAGTTCGGTAAAACGGTTCAGGTCGCGCTGATCTATGTTGTTCCCGATATATTCAGAGGTTGAGGTGGGTACGGAGTAGAGAGAGAGAGAGAGATACAGATAGATTCAGAGACACAGAGAAAAAGAAGGAAAAAAAGAGATTTTGATAGATGGAAAGAGATAAAAGGCAGACAGATGCAGGGAGATAGAGTGATACAAAGGTAGAGACAGAGAGATACAGCTAGAGAGAGATAGATAAACCTAGACAGAAATGCGAGGTACTGAAAGAGTGATAGATAAATATAGACAGAGAGAGAGACAAACAGGAAGAGATACACAGAAAGAAAAATTAAGAATAAAAAGTCCTTCGGCAGGGCAGCGGTAGAGGAGCTGGGCTGTGGAGTGAGTGGGAATATAGCCAGGATTCCTGCTCCTAATTGCTGTGGTAACTCCTGCCGCAGCCCCCGTGTGTGGGCATCGGGCAAGGACAGGATCCTCACAGACTGCCAACATTAACTGTTGAGGCCCACAGGAAAGTACTGGAGGGCTCCACACGCCATCCTGCACCATGAACCAGCACCTCGAGGAGAGAGGACACCTCCTGCTCGTCAACTGGAGTAGATGACAGCGCATGGGTGAAAGGACAGTGCGCTAACCCCGAAACCGTCCAGTCCCCAAGGAATGCGCGTGAACTGAGGACTAATGCACGATCCAAGAAACCAGTTACAAAGTCTCCAGCCGGACTGGACGTACACAAATGGCCCTGATTAGATTGGTGAGCTGTACGTTAAACACACCTATACAGCAAGGCCCGGCCTCGGTTATTCGCTATGGAGAAGAAGCCACTCCTGGGAGAGAAGTCCATTTCCTGAGCCAAGCGAATGTACTTCCGCCCGAGCACCGGGAAATTGGAGAATACCGTGAAGGATGGGATGTGGACCTGCAGGAGAGGATACAGAATTATTAGTGAAATAAAATACTAGGGTTCATATATTAGCAGCTGCCCTGCTGAACAAAAACTCCATGTAGTTACAGAGTGCAAAATCCTTACAGTGCTGAATAAAAAGGAACTTGAAACACTGCACCCTGGGAAAGCTGGTTTTATTTTTATGGAATACTCGCTGATCTCCCGTGGAGTTGCTCGAGTAGTCCAGGGTCTGGAACGTACCTGATGATGTTTTAGTTGTTGATGTGGAGTTGTGTTTAACATGGCCTGTCCCTTGAAGCAGGCAATCCCTTGTTTGAGGAAATGCTTCCTCCGTAAGTCAATTGGAGACTAACTGCTGTTGCTCAGGGACGTTTCTGTGCATTGGCGGCTGCTTGTAAATCTCCAAACTCCTTGCCTTGGGGAAGAGGCCGGTATCAAGGTCAGCAGAAACCAGCAGAAAATGCATGGATTTCTATTTTACTCTTTGTTGCTACATATTTGGTGGGGTCCCTGTCTGTTCAGTTCTGATTTGTTGCTGCTTTATAAATAAGATATTTGAGGCTAATCGGGTGCGAACCTGAACACTCTGCACAGGCAGCACCTTTAAGACTGATGGACATGCTGGATGTTTGTTTCTACGTGGATAGATAGATTAGGGTACATTTCCCCCTTTATTAGCTTGCTATGAGGGCCTGGGCACGTGAATCCTGTCCCATCCCCCACAAAGGCAGCTGCTGAGAGGCACTGGGACCACCTGGACGTGGCTGTCTTCGCTGGTCGCTGCGAGATCCCACAGCCTCTGCCCGGCTCTGACTGAGGACTGAGGGAAGCAGCCCTGAACCTGCCAACACTCAGCACCAGGCCACCTCCTCCTCAACAATCCCAGGAATGTCTAGGTAATGGAGAAGATGCCAGCCAGGACTGAGACAGCTGCACTGTTTAAATGTCAGGGTGAGAACACATTCCCTCGGTCAGGTGCAGCTTTGCACTCCGACACTGGAATTAAAAGACTTGTATTTCCACAGCGCCTTTCAAAAACCGGACATCCCAAAGCGCTTTACAGCCAATGAAGTAGTTTTGGAAGATAGTCACTGTTATAATGTAGGAAACATGGCAGCCAATTTGCACACAGCAAGCTCCCACAAACAGCAATGTGATAATGACCAGATCATCTGTTTTAGTGATGTTGATTGAGGGATAAATATTGGCCCCAGGACACTGGAGAGAACTCCCCTGCTCTTCTTCGAAATAGTACCATAGGATCTTTTACGTCCACCCGAGGGAGCAGACGGGGCCGCAGTTTAACATCTCATCCGAAAGACGGCACCTCAGACAGTGCAGCGCTCCCTCAGACAGTGCAGCGGTCCCTCAGACAGTGCACTGGAGTGTCAGCTTAGATTTTTGTGTTCAAGTCTCTGGAGTGGGACTTGAACCCACAACCTTCTGACTCAGAGGCAGGGGTGCTACGGCTGACACTAGTGGATTATTAAAAAGTATTTAATAGAACGCTACAGATGCAATGACAATTTCATCCCTGAATGTTCCATTGTCCCTCCGGTTTACCCTGGCTACACTTGGCATAATTGTGTAACAAACGCTCAGGATCCCAACCAGTGGGGGAGCTGTGTGAATACAATGGGGTCATGATGATTCCAGTTTAACTGAAGGTGGACCACCATAGCTGATTAAAAATGAGCTTGTGTGTAATTCATTCCCTCACTTGACTGTACTCAACAAAGCTAATTTAGCAGAATATTGAAAGGCTGCATTAATCAAAGAAAATGGACAGGGCTGAAAAAGGCTCGATAAATTTCTCTTAGTCAGACAACTTGTTTATTTAATGAGGACACGTCACGCAGCCACAATCGTTCAGTGTGTAACAGAGCTTAAGAAGAGAACGGAGGCTCGTGCTCCCTTGAGTATAATAGATTATGGGATGATCTAACTGAGGTGTTTATGATTAAAGGATTCGATAGGGTCGATAGAGAGAAACTATTTCCTCTGGTGGGGGAATCCAGAACAAGGGGGCATAACCTTTAAATTAGAGCCAGGCCATTCAGGGGTGATGTCAGGAAGCACTTCTTCACACAAAGGGTGGTGGAAATCTAGAACTCTCTCCCCCAAAAAAGCTGTTGAAGCTGGGAGTCAATTGAAAATGTCAAAACTGAGGTTGATTTATTTTTGTTGGGTAAGGGTATTAAGGGTTACGGAACCGAGGCAGGTAGATGGAGTTAAGATACAGATCAGCCATGAGCTAATAGAATGGCGGAACAGGCTTGAGGGGCTGAATGGCCTCCTCCTGCTCCTGTGAGCCATAGAGAGCAGGTAGGTTGCAGTTTGATCTCTGACCTGTGCTGAGTTAGCCGTTCTCAGTTGCAGTGATGGCTGGGGGGGGGGGGGGGGGGGGGGCTACAACTGACCCATACCTTGTGTTGTATTACAAATTATTTACAGCACAGAAACAGGCCATTCGGCCCAACTGGTCCATGCCGATGTTTATGCTCCACTCGAGCCTCCTCCCACCCCTCATCTCACCCTATCAGCATAACCTTTTATTCCTTTCTCCCTCATTGTATTTATCTAGTTCCCCCTTAAATGCATCTATGCTAATTGCCTCAACCACTCCCTGTGGACGCGAGTTCCACATTCTCACCACTCTGAGTAAAGAAGTTTCTCCTGAATTCCCGATTGGTTTTATTAGTGACCATCTTATAGTTATGGCCCCTAGTTCTGGAATAAACCAACGAATGATGTTGGAGCCAGAGGAAGGGGAGAGTGTGTTTGACGGGATTGAGTTGCCAGTTGTTTTGTACAGAAAGCACACAGAAGAGTACGAGGGGAGGGAGGGAAAGCCTCCAGTTACTCGAATGTCATTGCTTCAGAACTAATTGCCAACGCTGTCCTCTACTTTGGATGTTGCCCAGAAACACCACCTACCATCTTGACCGCATCATCCGTGGCATTAGAAGCAATGGCCAAGATCTCTGTTGTTGGGTTGAAGGCCAGCGATGTTGCTGCAGTAACCAGGTTCATGATGGCTTTCACAGGTTTAGGGTTAGTTTGGTGTAGGCAGTTATCTCGTGAGTAAACGTTCACAACTCCAGAACTGGACCTGCCGAGGAAAGGAAAGAAAAATGCAACTTTTTATTAAAAAGAGGTCGATTTAAAAGGAACATTAACGCAAACTGCGCCAGAGTGTTGGGTAGAAAGATGGAACTGGCCTGTATTTATATAGCATCTCATCATCTCTCAGAACACACCGAAGCACTTTACACAATGAATTACATGGAAGTGCAACGACTACTGATACGTAGCCAAACATTGTAACCCCAATTTGCGCATAGCAAGATTCCATAAACAGTAAGCGAGTTCAATGACCAATAAGCTGCTTTTCATTGTGTTAATTAGAAACATAGGAATCAGAAGACAAAAAAGATCCATCTAGTTCACCTTCTACCCTCCTGGTAATTGCAATAAGGGCACAGCAGTTATCATGGGTGACTTTAATCTACATATAGATTGGGCTAACCAAATTAGTAACAATACTGTGGAGGAGGAATTCCTAGAGTGTATACGGGATGGTTTCCTGGACCAATATGTCGAGGAACCAACTAGAGATCAGGCCATCTTAGACTGGGTATTATGTAATGAGAAAGGATTAATTAGCAATCTTGTTGTGCGAGGCCCCTTGGGGAGGAGCGATCATAATATGATAGAATTCTTCATTAAGATGGAGAGTGAAGTAGTTGACTCAGAGACTAGGGTCCTGAATTTAAATAAAGGAAACTATGATGGTATGAGGCGCGAGTTGGCTAGGGTGGATTGGGGAACGTTACTTAAAGGGTTGACGGTGGATAGGCAATGGCAAACATTTAAAGATCGCATGGATGAACTACAGAATTTGTTCATCCCTGTTTGGCATAAAAATAAAACAAAAAAGGTGACTCAACCGTGCCTAACAAGGGAAATTAGGGATTGCATAAGATCCAAGGAGAGGACATATAAATTGGCCAGAAAAAGCAGCAAACCTGAGGATTTGAGCAGTTCAGGATTCAGCAAAGGAGGACGAAGGGATTAATTAAGAGGGGGAAAATAGAGTATGAGAGTAAGCTTGCAGGGAACATAAAAACTGACTGTAACAGCTCCTATAGATATGTGAAGAGAAAAAGATTGGTGAAGTCAAGCGTAGGTCCCTTGCAGTCAGAATCAGGGGAATTTATAATGGGGAACAAAGAAATGGCAGACCAATTAAATACATACTTTGGTTCTGTCTTCACAAAGGAGGACACAAATAACCTCCCAGAGATGTCGGGGAACATAGGGTCTAATGAGAGGGAGGAACTGAAAGAAATCAGTATTTGTAGGGAAATAGTGTTAGGGAAATTGACGGGATTGAAGGCCGATAAATCCCCAGGGCCTGATAATCTACATCCTAGGGTACTTAAGGAAGTGGCCCTAGAAATAGTAGATGCATTGCTGGTCATCTTCCAAAATTCTATAGACTCTGGAACAGTACCCATGGATTGGAGGGTAGCTAATGTTACCCCACTATTCAAAAAAGGTGCTAGAGAGAAAATGGGGAATTATAGACCGGTAAGCCTGACATCGGTAGTGGGGAAAATGCTAGAGTCCATTATAAAAGATGTAATAGCAGAGCACAGTGACAGGATCAGACAAAGTCAACATGGATTTACAAAAGGTAAATCATGCTTGACTAATCTACTGAAATTTTTTGAGGATGTAACTGGTAGAATAGATAAGGGAGAACCAGTGGATGTGGTGTATTTGGACTTTCAGAAGGCTTTCGATAAGGTCCCGCATAAGAGATTAGCGTGCAAAGTTAAAGCACATGGGATTGGGGGTAAGGAGGATGCCGAGAAACTCCAGTATGATTTGGACAGGTTGGGTGATTGGGCAGATGCAGTATAATGTGGATAAATGCGAGGTTATCCACTTTGGTGGCAAAAACAGGAAGGCAGATTATTATCTGAACGGCAATAGATTGGGAAAAGGGGAAGTGCAACGAGACCTGGGTGTCCTTGTGCACCAGTCGCTGAAGGTAAGCATGCAGGTGCAGCAGGCGGTTAAGAAAGCAAATGGTATGTTGGCCTTCATAGCGAGAGGATTCGAGTACAGGAGCAAGGATGTCTTGCTGCAGTTGTACAGGGCCTTGGTGAGACCACACTGAGTATTGTGTGCAGTTTTCGTCGCCTTATCTGAGGAAGGATGTTCTTGCCATGGAGGGAGTGCAGCGAAGATTCACCAGACTGATACCTGGGATGGCAGGAATGACGTATGAAGAGAGATTGGGTCGATTGGGCTTGTATTCACTAGAGTTTAGAAGAATGAGAGAGGATCTCATTGAAACTTATAAAATTCTAACAGGACTAGACATAGGAAGGATGTTCCTGATGGCGGGGGAGTCCAGAACCAGGGGTCACAGTCTAAGGATAAGGGGTAAGCCATTTAGGACTGAGAGGAGGAGGAATTTCTTCACCCAGAGAGTGGTGAACCTGTGGAATTCTCTACCACAGAAGACAGTTGAGTCCAATGCATTAAATATATTCAAGAAGGAGTTCGATATATTTCTTAAGGCTAAGGGGGTCAAGGGATATGGGGAGAAAGCAGGGACAGGGTACTGAATTTGGATGATCAGCCATGATCTCATTGAATGGCGGAGCAGGCTCGAGGGGCCGAATGGCCTACTCCTGCTCCTATCTTCTATGTTTCTATGATACGATGATAATGGAGTTGTTGATTAATCACAGTGATCAATCTCTATCAATGAGTCTACAACAGACCCAGACATGAGGCAAGGAAACCCCCAGTGGTGGAGAGCTTTGGGAACCCGTTAGTTGAGGGAGGAATGTTGATCAGGACACCAGGAGAACTCTTCGATGAGTGCCATGGTATCCCCCACTTCTGGCTGAAAGAGCTGGCAGGGCTACACTCTAAAGATGGCATCTCCTGCAATGCAGCACTCCCTCAGCACTGCATCGGGGCGTCCTGGAGAGCAGCCAAATTGACAGGACGTGCATTTGCACCCGCCATACCCTACACAGTGAGCTCCTGACCTCAGCCACGTTGAATGAGGCATTTCCCACATGGGGGTGGGGATAGAGCGGTTTGGAGGGTGAGCAGGCCTGGACCCACCTATTGCACCTCTTGTGAACCGATTCACACCCTGGGACCATCCTGCAAAGCAGATTATTTTCCACAGCAAACCCACATTTGCATTTTTGACCTACGAGAATATACTTACTGCGTTTGTGGAGTTTGAAGCGCAAATTTTAATTTACTACAAAAATTCAACTCCCGTGAAATTTTTATAATGCTAATTTAAGCAGTTCTACAGTATATAAAAATTATACATCTTTTCTAATAAAGCAAGGCAGTAGGCGAGAGAGCTCAAATCTCGTGGGGAAAACGTGGCGATTACAGATGGTCCCTTAGCTTCACCAGTCAAGCGTTAACACTTCAGACTCTCTACGTTTACAAGCACGGCCGCAGGTCACCGATTCAGACCCGGCAGACACACACCACCTTTAATCAAAGGGGACAGTCACCGCAATCATTCCATTTACAACAAGACTGTGATAAGGGGGTTGGAGGTTAGTGATATTTATCTTTAAAATAAATTAAAGCAAGGACATGTAACCGCAGAAAGTTAGTGCGAGCTGATTAGGGACGGTACAAGTACAGGAAACTCTCTTTTAACCGGCACCCAAATAACCGGAAATCTCTCTTAACCGGCAAAATTCTTGAGTAGGTAACCGGGGTTTTCCTTCATCTCTCCTTTAAAAATAACTTTTAAAAAAACCCCGAGGCGTTTGCCTTGTATCGGAGCATGTAGATTGGGAGGGGAATGTGCAGCCCGGGTAGGCAGCGGACACGACAGATGGTCAGCTGGCGGTCCCCGGGGAGACGGAGCTCCGAATGCAGGCGCATGTCAGTGTGTACGGGGCTCTCGTACGTTGGGAGATATAACTCTCAGTTATCCGGACTTTTTGATTAACCGGCACCACGCCGGTCCCGTCGGTGCCGGTTAATAAAGAGTTTCCTGTAGTATAAAATCCCAGCTCGCACTGCACAGAGGGCAATAGCAGGACGAGGGAGCTTCCCAGTGCTGATCAGTGACTCTAATGAGACTGCTGTATTGCAATCCTCTCACAGGTAACATCACGATAAGCACTGAAAGCACCAAGCATAAAGCAATGGACCCACCAGGGATTAAAGGAGGATTACAGGGCTATATTCTGATCCCGTCAAAAAAGCTTAGCGCCAAATCGGTTGAGTGGTTTGTGGCCGGCCCAGGGTACAGACCAGAGAGAATTCCAAATCCCTCAACACAAATTGTCACTGTAATACCCAATACTTGGGCTGTGTGGGAGCTCAAATAGCAATTCAGAGCTGGGATCGAGAACAAAGACTTTCGATATGTTTCAATATATTAAAAAAAAACTACTTCAATGTTCAATTACCAAGGAGCTGGAGAGGAGGTTAAGCTGAGTTCTCACCGTGGCTCAGAGAGTAACTGCATTCACTGCCCTACAGACCCATAAGGTCGCAGGTTCAATCCCTCATGTCCCTATTGCCGGGGTCGGTTGCCGTGTATCTATTGCCGGGGTCGGTTGCCGTGTCCCTATTGCCGGGGTCGGTTGCTGTGTCTCTATTGCCGGGGTCGGTTGCCGTGTCCCTATTGCCGGGGTCGGTTGCCGTGTCTCTATTGCCGGGGTCGGTCGCCGCGTCCCTATTGCCGGGGTCGGTCGCCGCGTCCCTATTGCCGGGGTCGGTTGCCGTGTCTCTATTGCCGGGGTCGGTTGCCGTGTCCCTATTGCCGGGGTCGGTTGCCGTGTCTCTATTGCCGGGGTCGGTTGCCGCGTCCCTATTGCCGGGGTCGGTTGCCGCGTCCCTATTGCCGGGGTCGGTTGCCGCGTCCCTATTGCCGGGGTCGGTTGCCGTGTCTCTATTGCCGGGGTCGGTTGCCGCGTCCCTATTGCCGGGGTCGGTTGCCGCGTCCCTATTGCCGGGGTCGGTTGACGCGTCCCTATTGCCGGGGTCGGTTGACGCGTCCCTATTGCCGGGGTCGGTTGGCGCGTCCCTATTGCCGGGGTCGGTTGCCGTGTCCCTATTGCCGGGGTCACTTGCCGTGTCCCTATTGCCGGGGTCACTTGCCGTGTCCCTATTGCCGGGGTCGGTTGCCGTGTCCCTATTGTCGGGGTCGGTTGCCGTGTCCCTATTGCCGGGGTCGGTTGCCGTGTCTCTATTGCCGGGGTCGGTTGCCGTGTCCCTATTGCCGGGGTCGGTTGCCGTGTCCCTATTGCCGGGGTCGGTTGCCGTGTCCCTATTGCCGGGGTCGGTTGCCGTGTCCCTATTGCCGGGGTCGGTGGTGGTGTCTCTATTACCGGGGTCGGTTGCCGTGTCTCTATTACCGGGGTCGGTGGTGGTGTCTCTATTACCGGGGTCGGTTGCAGTGTCTCTATTGCCGGGGTCGGTTGCCGTGTCCCTATTACCGGGGTCGGTGGTGGTGTCTCTATTACCGGGGTCGGTTGCCGTGCCTCTATTACCGGGGTCGGTGGTGGTGTCTCTATTGCCGGGGTCGGTTGCCGTGTCTCTATTGCCGGGGTCGGTTGCCGTGTCCCTATTGCCGGGGTCGGTTGCCGTGTCTCTATTGCCGGGGTCGGTTGCCGCGTCCCTATTGCCGGGGTCGGTTGCCGCGTCCCTATTGCCGGGGTCGGTTGGCGCGTCCCTATTGCCGGGGTCGGTTGGCGCGTCCCTATTGCCGGGGTCGGTTGGCGCGTCCCTATTGCCGGGGTCGGTTGCCGTGTCCCTATTGCCGGGGTCGGTTGCCGTGTCCCTATTGCCGGGGTCGGTTGCCGTGTCCCTATTGCCGGGGTCGGTTGCCGTGTCCCTATTGCCGGGGTCGGTTGCCGTGTCCCTATTGCCGGGGTCGGTTGCCGTGTCCCTATTGCCGGGGTCGGTTGCCGTGTCCCTATTGCCGGGGTCGGTTGCCGTGTCCCTATTGCCGGGGTCGGTTGCCGTGTCCCTATTGCCGGGGTCGGTTGCCGTGTCCCTATTGCCGGGGTCGGTTGCCGTGTCCCTATTGCCGGGGTCGGTTGCCGTGTCCCTATTGCCGGGGTCGGTGGTGGTGTCCCTATTACCGGGGTCGGTTGCCGTGTCTCTATTACCGGGGTCGGTGGGGGTGTCTCTATTACCGGGGTCGGTTGCAGTGTCTCTATTGCCGGGGTCGGTTGCCGTGTCTCTATTACCGGGGTCGGTTGCAGTGTCTCTATTGCCGGGGTCGGTTGCCGTGTCCCTATTACCGGGGTCGGTGGTGGTGTCTCTATTACCGGGGTCGGTTGCCATGTCTCTATTACCGGGGTCGGTGGTGGTGTCTCTATTACCGGGGTCGGTTGCCGTGTCTCTATTGCCGTTGTCGGTTGCCGTGTCTCTATTGCCGGGGTCGGTTGCCGTGTCTCTATTGCCGGGGTCGGTTGCCGTGTCTCTATTACCGGGGTCGGTGGCGGTGTCTCTATTACCGGGGTCGGTGGCCGTGTCTCTATTACCGGGGTCGGTGGTCGTGTCTCTATTACCGGGGTCGGTTGCCGTGTCTCTATTACCGGGGTCGGTTGCCGTGTCCCTATTACCGGGGTCACTTGCCGTGTCTCTATTACCGGGGTCGGTTGCCGTGTCTCTATTACCGGGGTCGGTTGCCGTGTCTCTATTACCGGGGTCGGTTGCCGTGTCTCTATTACCGGGGTCGGTTGCCGTGTCTCTATTACCGGGGTCGGTTGCCGTGTCTCTATTACCGGGGTCGGTTGCCGTGTCCCTATTACCGGGGTCGGTTGCCGTGTCTCTATTACCGGGGTCGGTGGTGGTGTCTCTATTACCGGGGTCGGTTGCCGCGTCCCTATTACCGGGGTCACTTGCCGTGTCTCTATTACTGGGGTCACTTGCCGTGTCTCTATTACTGGGGTCACTTGCCGTGTCTCTATTACCGGGGTCACTTGCCGTGTCCCTATTACCGGGGTCACTTGCCGTGTCTCTAGTACTGGGGTCACTTGCCGTGTCTCTATTACTGGGGTCACTTGCCGTGTCTCTATTACCGGGGTCACTTGCCGTGTCCCTATTGCCGGGGTCGGTTGCCGTGTCCCTATTGCCGGGGTCGGTTGCCGTGTCCCTATTGCCGGGGTCGGTTGCCGTGTCCCTATTGCCGGGGTCGGTTGCCGTGTCCCTATTACCGGGGTCGGTGGTGGTGTCTCTATTACCGGGGTCGGTTGCCGTGTCTCTATTACCGGGGTCGGTGGGGGTGTCTCTATTACCGGGGTCGGTTGCAGTGTCTCTATTGCCGGGGTCGGTGGCCGTGTCCCTATTGCCGGGGTCGGTTGCCGTCTCCCTATTGCCGGGGTCGGTTGCCGTGTCCCTATTGCCGGGGTCGGTTGCCGTGTCCCTATTGCCGGGGTCGGTTGCCGTGTCCCTATTGCCGGGGTCGGTTGCCGTGTCCCTATTGCCGGGGTCGGTTGCCGTGTCCCTATTGCCGGGGTCGGTTGCCGTGTCCCTATTGCCGGGGTCGGTTGCCGTGTCCCTATTACCGGGGTCGGTGGTGGTGTCCCTATTACCGGGGTCGGTTGCCGTGTCTCTATTACCGGGGTCGGTGGGGGTGTCTCTATTACCGGGGTCGGTTGCAGTGTCTCTATTGCCGGGGTCGGTTGCCGTGTCTCTATTACCGGGGTCGGTTGCAGTGTCTCTATTGCCGGGGTCGGTTGCCGTGTCCCTATTACCGGGGTCGGTGGTGGTGTCTCTATTACCGGGGTCGGTTGCCATGTCTCTATTACCGGGGTCGGTGGTGGTGTCTCTATTACCGGGGTCGGTTGCCGTGTCTCTATTGCCGGGGTCGGTTGCCGTGTCTCTATTGCCGGGGTCGGTTGCCGTGTCTCTATTGCCGGGGTCGGTTGCCGTGTCTCTATTGCCGGGGTCGGTGGCGGTGTCTCTATTGCCGGGGTCGGTGGCCGTGTCTCTATTACCGGGGTCGGTGGTCGTGTCTCTATTACCGGGGTCGGTTGCCGTGTCTCTATTACCGGGGTCGGTTGCCGTGTCTCTATTACCGGGGTCGGTTGCCGTGTCCCTATTACCGGGGTCACTTGCCGTGTCTCTATTACCGGGGTCGGTTGCCGTGTCTCTATTACCGGGGTCGGTTGCCGTGTCTCTATTACCGGGGTCGGTTGCCGTGTCTCTATTACCGGGGTCGGTTGCCGTGTCTCTATTACCGGGGTCGGTTGCCGTGTCTCTATTACCGGGGTCGGTTGCCGTGTCCCTATTACCGGGGTCGGTTGCCGTGTCTCTATTACCGGGGTCGGTGGTGGTGTCTCTATTACCGGGGTCGGTTGCCGTGTCCCTATTACCGGGGTCACTTGCCGTGTCTCTATTACTGGGGTCACTTGCCGTGTCTCTATTACTGGGGTCACTTGCCGTGTCTCTATTACCGGGGTCACTTGCCGTGTCCCTATTGCCGGGGTCGGTTGCCGTGTCCCTATTGCCGGGGTCGGTGGTGGTGTCTCTATTACCGGGGTCGGTTGCCGTGTCTCTATTACCGGGGTCGGTGGTGGTGTCTCTATTACCGGGGTCGGTTGCAGTGTCTCTATTGCCGGGGTCAATTGCCGTGTCCCTATTACCGGGGTCGGTGGTGGTGTCTCTATTACCGGGGTCGGTTGCCGTGTCTCTATTACCGGGGTCGGTTGCCATGTCCCTATTGCCGGGGTCGGTTGCCGTGTCCCTATTGCCGGGGTCGGTTGCCGTGTCCCTATTGCCGGGGTCGGTTGCCGTGTCCCTATTGCCGGGGTCGGTTGCCGTGTCCCTATTGCCGGGGTCGGTTGCCGTGTCCCTATTGCCGGGGTCGGTTGCCGTGTCCCTATTACCGGGGTCGGTGGTGGTGTCTCTATTACCGGGGTCGGTTGCCGTGTCTCTATTACCGGGGTCGGTGGGGGTGTCTCTATTACCGGGGTCGGTTGCAGTGTCTCTATTGCCGGGGTCGGTTGCCGTGTCTCTATTACCGGGGTCAGTTGCAGTGTCTCTATTGCCGGGGTCGGTTGCCGTGTCCCTATTACCGGGGTCGGTGGTGGTGTCTCTATTACCGGGGTCGGTTGCCATGTCTCTATTACCGGGGTCGGTGGTGGTGTCTCTATTACCGGGGTCGGTTGCCGTGTCTCTATTGCCGGGGTCGGTTGCCGTGTCTCTATTGCCGGGGTCGGTTGCCGTGTCTCTATTGCCGGGGTCGGTGGCGGTGTCTCTATTACCGGGGTCGGTGGCCGTGTCTCTATTACCGGGGTCGGTGGTCGTGTCTCTATTACCGGGGTCGGTTGCCGTGTCTCTATTACCGGGGTCGGTTGCCGTGTCCCTATTACCGGGGTCGGTTGCCGTGTCCCTATTACCGGGGTCACTTGCCGTGTCTCTATTACCGGGGTCGGTTGCCGTGTCTCTATTACCGGGGTCGGTTGCCGTGTCTCTATTACCGGGGTCGGTTGCCGTGTCTCTATTACCGGGTTCGGTTGCCGTGTCTCTATTACCGGGGTCGGTTGCCGTGTCTCTATTACCGGGGTCGGTTGCCGTGTCTCTATTACCGGGGTCGGTTGCCGTGTCCCTATTACCGGGGTCGGTTGCCGTGTCTCTATTACCGGGGTCGGTGGTGGTGTCTCTATTACCGGGGTCGGTTGCCGTGTCCCTATTACCGGGGTCACTTGCCGTGTCTCTATTACTGGGGTCACTTGCCGTGTCTCTATTACTGGGGTCACTTGCCGTGTCTCTATTACCGGGGTCACTTGCCGTGTCCCTATTACCGGGGTCACTTGCCGTGTCTCTATTACTGGGGTCACTTGCCGTGTCTCTATTACTGGGGTCACTTGCCGTGTCTCTATTACCGGGGTCACTTGCCGTGTCCCTATTGCCGGGGTCGGTTGCCGTGTCCCTATTGCCGGGGTCGGTTGCCGTGTCCCTATTGCCGGGGTCGGTTGCCGTGTCCCTATTGCCGGGGTCGGTTGCCGTGTCCCTATTACCGGGGTCGGTGGTGGTGTCTCTATTACCGGGGTCGGTTGCCGTGTCTCTATTACCGGGGTCGGTGGGGGTGTCTCTATTACCGGGGTCGGTTGCAGTGTCTCTATTGCCGGGGTCGGTGGCCGTGTCCCTATTGCCGGGGTCGGTTGCCGTGTCCCTATTGCCGGGGTCGGTTGCCGTGTCCCTATTGCCGGGGTCGGTTGCCGTGTCCCTATTGCCGGGGTCGGTTGCCGTGTCCCTATTGCCGGGGTCGGTTGCCGTGTCCCTATTGCCGGGGTCGGTTGCCGTGTCCCTATTGCCGGGGTCGGTTGCCGTGTCCCTATTGCCGGGGTCGGTTGCCGTGTCCCTATTACCGGGGTCGGTGGTGGTGTCCCTATTACCGGGGTCGGTTGCCGTGTCTCTATTACCGGGGTCGGTGGGGGTGTCTCTATTACCGGGGTCGGTTGCAGTGTCTCTATTGCCGGGGTCGGTTGCCGTGTCTCTATTACCGGGGTCGGTTGCAGTGTCTCTATTGCCGGGGTCGGTTGCCGTGTCCCTATTACCGGGGTCGGTGGTGGTGTCTCTATTACCGGGGTCGGTTGCCATGTCTCTATTACCGGGGTCGGTGGTGGTGTCTCTATTACCGGGGTCGGTTGCCGTGTCTCTATTGCCGGGGTCGGTTGCCGTGTCTCTATTGCCGGGGTCGGTTGCCGTGTCTCTATTGCCGGGGTCGGTTGCCGTGTCTCTATTGCCGGGGTCGGTGGCGGTGTCTCTATTGCCGGGGTCGGTGGCCGTGTCTCTATTACCGGGGTCGGTGGTCGTGTCTCTATTACCGGGGTCGGTTGCCGTGTCTCTATTACCGGGGTCGGTTGCCGTGTCTCTATTACCGGGGTCGGTTGCCGTGTCCCTATTACCGGGGTCACTTGCCGTGTCTCTATTACCGGGGTCGGTTGCCGTGTCTCTATTACCGGGGTCGGTTGCCGTGTCTCTATTACCGGGGTCGGTTGCCGTGTCTCTATTACCGGGGTCGGTTGCCGTGTCTCTATTACCGGGGTCGGTTGCCGTGTCTCTATTACCGGGGTCGGTTGCCGTGTCCCTATTACCGGGGTCGGTTGCCGTGTCTCTATTACCGGGGTCGGTGGTGGTGTCTCTATTACCGGGGTCGGTTGCCGTGTCCCTATTACCGGGGTCACTTGCCGTGTCTCTATTACTGGGGTCACTTGCCGTGTCTCTATTACTGGGGTCACTTGCCGTGTCTCTATTACCGGGGTCACTTGCCGTGTCCCTATTGCCGGGGTCGGTTGCCGTGTCCCTATTGCCGGGGTCGGTGGTGGTGTCTCTATTACCGGGGTCGGTTGCCGTGTCTCTATTACCGGGGTCGGTGGTGGTGTCTCTATTACCGGGGTCGGTTGCAGTGTCTCTATTGCCGGGGTCAATTGCCGTGTCCCTATTACCGGGGTCGGTGGTGGTGTCTCTATTACCGGGGTCGGTTGCCGTGTCTCTATTACCGGGGTCGGTTGCCATGTCCCTATTGCCGGGGTCGGTTGCCGTGTCCCTATTGCCGGGGTCGGTTGCCGTGTCCCTATTGCCGGGGTCGGTTGCCGTGTCCCTATTGCCGGGGTCGGTTGCCGTGTCCCTATTGCCGGGGTCGGTTGCCGTGTCCCTATTGCCGGGGTCGGTTGCCGTGTCCCTATTGCCGGGGTCGGTTGCCGTGTCCCTATTGCCGGGGTCGGTTGCCGTGTCCCTATTGCCGGGGTCGGTTGCCGTGTCCCTATTGCCGGGGTCGGTTGCCGTGTCCCTATTGCCGGGGTCGGTTGCCGTGTCCCTATTGCCGGGGTCGGTTGCCGTGTCCCTATTGCCGGGGTCGGTTGCCGTGTCTCTATTACCGGGGTCGGTGGGGGTGTCTCTATTACCGGGGTCGGTTGCAGTGTCTCTATTGCCGGGGTCGGTTGCCGTGTCTCTATTACCGGGGTCAGTTGCAGTGTCTCTATTGCCGGGGTCGGTTGCCGTGTCCCTATTACCGGGGTCGGTGGTGGTGTCTCTATTACCGGGGTCGGTTGCCATGTCTCTATTACCGGGGTCGGTGGTGGTGTCTCTATTACCGGGGTCGGTTGCCGTGTCTCTATTGCCGGGGTCGGTTGCCGTGTCTCTATTGCCGGGGTCGGTTGCCGTGTCTCTATTACCGGGGTCGGTGGCGGTGTCTCTATTACCGGGGTCGGTGGCCGTGTCTCTATTACCGGGGTCGGTGGTCGTGTCTCTATTACCGGGGTCGGTTGCCGTGTCTCTATTACCGGGGTCGGTTGCCGTGTCCCTATTACCGGGGTCGGTTGCCGTGTCCCTATTACCGGGGTCACTTGCCGTGTCTCTATTACCGGGGTCGGTTGCCGTGTCTCTATTACCGGGGTCGGTTGCCGTGTCTCTATTACCGGGGTCGGTTGCCGTGTCTCTATTACCGGGGTCGGTTGCCGTGTCTCTATTACCGGGGTCGGTTGCCGTGTCTCTATTACCGGGGTCGGTTGCCGTGTCTCTATTACCGGGGTCGGTTGCCGTGTCCCTATTACCGGGGTCGGTTGCCGTGTCTCTATTACCGGGGTCGGTGGTGGTGTCTCTATTACCGGGGTCGGTTGCCGTGTCCCTATTACCGGGGTCACTTGCCGTGTCTCTATTACTGGGGTCACTTGCCGTGTCTCTATTACTGGGGTCACTTGCCGTGTCTCTATTACCG
Organism: Squalus acanthias; assembly: GCA_030390025.1. Taxonomy (NCBI): domain Eukaryota; kingdom Metazoa; phylum Chordata; class Chondrichthyes; order Squaliformes; family Squalidae; genus Squalus; species Squalus acanthias. The sequence goes on from JASTWF010000038.1 coordinate 2,153,080, forward strand.
GGGTCACTTGCCGTGTCTCTATTACTGGGGTCGCTTGCCGTGTCTCTATTACTGGGGTCACTTGCCGTGTCTCTATTACCGGGGTCACTTGCCGTGTCTCTATTACTGGGGTCACTTGCCGTGTCTCTATTACTGGGGTCACTTGCCGTGTCTCTATTACCGGGGTCGCTTGCCGTGTCTCTATTACTGGGGTCGCTTGCCGTGTCTCTATTACTGGGGTCGCTTGCCGTGTCTCTATTACCGGGGTCACTTGCCGTGTCTCTATTACCGGGGTCACTTGCCGTGTCTCTATTACCGGGGTCACTTGCCGTGTCTCTATTACCGGGGTCACTTGCCGTGTCCCTATTACCGGGGTCACTTGCCGTGTCTCTATTACCGGGGTCACTTGCCATGTGCCTCAGCCAAACCCTGGATAAATTGAATCGTCAGGGGAGCCTGAAAGAGGATTCATGATGGAGGCCTTAAAAACCTTGTAAAGAAAAGGGCCGGCCACCGTGGTAAGGGATCAGTTGCCTATCGTTTTACCCATCAGGACCCTGCAGCAGAGGGCAACACTGTAGGACACAAGGTTTCACCTACCCACAGGCCACATACTGCCCGTTCCGAGAAACAGCAATACACGTCCCTCTCAGGCAGCCTTCGTCTATGAACCGGTTCAGGCACTTCCTGCTCTTCACGTCCCAAACGTAAACTTCTCCTTCATCTGGAACAACACCAAGAGCAACAAGTGCAGCCAGAGTTAGGGACAGCACTGACTGAACCAAACAACACGCAGCCCTGGCCTGTCCCGTCCCAGCCAACAGGACCAGGAGCTGAAAACAAAATCTGGAACCTCTGCTCAGAGGTTGGTGACACTTGTTGAGAGGCCAATCAACCAAGAACATCACCGCTGGCTACTGGACCAGCTCAACCAGAGCTGTCTTTCATTTCTGCTCAATAAATTGGTCGCATTTACAGAGCTCTGTGGAACTTCTGACAGTTCTCAAGAGAAGAAAGGTGGCGTGAGTATGTGTGTCTGTAGAGGGTGGGGGAACAGGAGTAGGACGTTCAGCCCCTCGAGCCTGTTCCGCCATTCTATTAGATCAACGGTTATAACTGCACAGTTACAGCCCAGTACTCGAATTGCAAATTGCGTGAGCTCTGAATATTGTGGATTACAATAAAGGAAACAGGGAACCAGGAGTGTTTCTACACGTACGATAGTCTCAGGTTAAAAGTTAAGTTTTCTATTTTTAAATAAAATGATCTTTGCCTCTCCTAATTGCTAAAGGGATAAACCATTACATTACCAAACATCCCAGTTTGATTCCAGCCCGTTACCGATCCCCCAACCTGTTACCGAGCACCCCCCCCCCACCCCGCCGAGACCCCCCTTCTCCCTGACCGAGCCCGCCCACTGCTCCCTGACGGAGCACTCCCCTGCAGACCAGAAAATCTGCTTACCAGAGTTTGCGTAGACCATACTCCCATCAGGAGAGAAGGTGGCTCCAATTGCCTGTCCGTTGATTTTCATGCTACCCACCAATTCTTTAGTCTGCAGAAGGAACAATCAGATGAAGAAGAATTTCCTGGCATTAGACATTGGACCGTCAATCAAACAACAATATTTCCTGTCCCACCAAACACGGTGCAGCTAGGAAGCTCGGTGGATGAATGCACAGGTCGTTGTGAGAAAAAGCCACGCAGACAAGACCCGATCCCTGGTCTGTGCTGGGGGAAGGGAAGGAAAATCCAACACCCACGACCTTCTGCTGGCAACTGACCCCTGCTGGGGGAGGATACTGCGATAGTGCAGCACCCCCGAGGTGGAGGGCGAAATCAGCCAGCCTTATTGGCACTGACCGCTATCCAGCTGTAAGTATGCATGTCCAGCAAGGACAGGACCATGTGTGGCTGTATTGCCCCGTGGCCAAATAGCCTGCAACACTACGCTTAGGCCGAGATGTGAAAAGTGCCCGCTCGGGCGAAGTTTTGCACATTTCCTAGTGGCCAGCACTCGCCTGCCCAGCTCTGATACCCAACCTGCTAAGACACAAAGTGGGAAGGGCGCGGGTCCGCGTGACTGCGGGTCCCAATCCCAGCCTCACCCTTCAGGGGAAATGTTATGAAGGGGTGGGGGCACGTCAGCCTCCTGCTTATGCACCCTCTACTGGCTGGTGTCGGATCATCGGTAAAGCACTGGGAGGATGTCCCGCAGCATCACGGGGTGGAAGTGTGTGCTGCAGAGAGAACACGAGCAAAGGGCAAGAAGACTACAAAAAAATTGTGCCCTCGTCCTCAGCAAGAATACAAAACCACTACCAGCAGGCATTCAGAAACCAATTTGTGGTGCATGAAAAATTTAAGCTGTGCCAATTCCCAGGAGCTAGATCTGCCAATGACCTGCAATTTTCAGGGCAAAGTAATAACACTGCACTTTCATCCAGGTAACCATGTGCATAATGAACAAGGCAGATCTGAAACCTAATTAACTTGTCCTGTCAGCAGTGCAGACTCAGTAATGAGCACTCCCCAGTGTCACTGGGCACGCAATCTCGGTACTCTCATTCGCATGGTGTGAACTTTAACCTTTTTGTGCATTTGTTGGTAAAATTGTTAGACAAAAAGCAGAGTGAGCGAGTCAACATTCTCAGCCATCACGCTGAAGAAGTCAAAGTACCACTCGCAACTGCTGGACGAAAACCTAGAAGCTGCACTAAGATGTGGCGTGTCTGATAAACGCGCGTCAGAATCCCAAACTTTGGTGAGAGAGACTCCAAAGTTCAGTACAGAATGGCGGTGTTTGTTAAGCAAATATACACATGAAGTACGTTTACCTGCATGTTTTCCACTGAAATTAGTGACTAAAATCATAGCCACACCTGTGACTAGTCAGTGATTTCTATTGGACACAGGTTTACACAGTCCCAGGAGATTTCAGGATCGATCCTTTGTAATTTACCTTCATGGAGAGAAGGTGCAGATACCCCGAGGACCCAATCAGCAGCAGAAACAAGCCGTCTGGTGAGACTTCAAACTTCTTAACATTCCGTTCCTCTAACCCTACAAATCCAAACACCAAAGAGCTTCAGTGACATACTACAGCACGCAGAAAAATCGAGCAAAAGTAGACAGCCCTGGTGACCTGTTTGAACTCTCTGCGGTTACACTGACACATCTTTACATTGCTGTGAAGCAGAGAAGCACTTTGCAGCAACACAAGCCTGACTGCCCCCTAACAAACGGTCAGGAAGGGGAGTTACCAGCAACGCCCAAGACAAAGCCTGTACATCACCTGAAGGGGGCGGTGGGTTTTTAAAATTACTCTCCAATCTCTGCATTTACGCAGACCAGCTCCTTTACAAGAGCAGTTAAGACCCTCTTTCGATCTCGCGCTGTGTAAAATGGGGCAGGCGAGACCCTCTCACAGCGCGCACTCCCGTTCCACAGGGACTGATGTCAGGAAGCTCGTCCTCCTCCGCGGGCTGATCCTCACGTTCCGGCAAGAACACAAGAGAGATCGTGGGATGGGCGAAAAAGAACGACAGCCAAAGTGTTAGCAAACAGTGGTGTGATAGAGCTCGGTATGACTCACTTCATCCTGTGCGCAGCCTCGGGAAGGAATGGTGCTGAAAAATAATTTCTCATTCTTTACTTATTTTATCCTCCTTTTAAAATGTATTCTTCAACCCAATTTCATTGATAGACAGCTCCCATAGATTCACTGCTCTCCCTCTGCTCCACCAGAGGCTGATCTTTCAGTCACCACACTCCTGCTCTTTGCAAATCCATTGTGCTTCTCTGCTTCACTCCCTTCCTTCAAAGGCCTCTTTAAAAACCCGTCTCTTTATGTTCACCCCCTCACCCCCCCCCGCAATTAATCTTCCCCCGTGTCCTGCTCAGTTTCCACCACGTTCTTCCATGTGATGAGGCTCTGTGAAAATACAAGCCTCAAGGGTCTGAAGATTACTGGTGGCTTCTGACAGCTGAGTGTGGCGGCAGTAAGTGGAAATAGACTGAAATCAGCAAAAAAAAAGGATGCTGAAGATTGTCAGAATTCTTGCTAACTGTTCAGGGGGGTCTGGTAACAATAGTTAAAAGTGCAAAAGTTCTCACCTCGGACATTGTAGACAGGAATGACTTTCCCAGCCATCATATCGTACACGTAGAACAACTTGTTGTGGAGGCTCGTGGCAATAACCTGCTCGCCGTCTGTGCTGAAACGAGCTTTGTACACGGGAAACCGCTCCAAGTGGACACTCTGAATCTTGGGGTTCGTCTTTCCATCAACCTGCAGTGGAATGAAGATCGTCGGCGGTTAGTCTGAGTCAGTCGTACTTGCACAGGCTTCACCACAGGCCAGGAGCCACTGCTCACACTCACTGCTCACACTCACTCACGTTGGAATGTGAGAGGGCACTGGGTGAAACGGGTGGTATTGACACTCAATGCGCTGACAGGACTAGAAAACATACCTGAAAGAGGGAGATGGACAGGTCTAGCCCGGCAGTCAGTATTACTTGAGCCGATGGGTGGAACTGAGTCGTTGTTAATCTTGCATCTGATGGCCTGGCGTGGTTGGCATTTATACAGTTCTTTATCTGTCGAGAAGCAATCAAACCCATCAGAACAAAGCAACCACTTTTTCCACACAAGCCAATTCTTTAAGATCTGTCCAACCTTTTCCCCCAAAGGCACCTGCCTGCGTCAGGATGTGGTCCCACAGGTGCAAGCAGCTCACTCGAGCAGCGTGCTTCATCTGCGAGCCCAGTGAGTTTTGGAAAGATATAAGACAGCGAGGCCAGCGGAAGTGACGGGATAGTGAACTCCAACTGATCGATCCTCCCTCACCCAGGAGAGTGAGGCCAACTGTAGTGTCCCTTACCCCTGCCCTGGCTCAGATTAGCGAACTCAACACCGGCCAAGAGTCGCACCTCACACCCACACTAGACCACCAGAGGAATTGCCCCCAGAACTGTTCATTACCCACTGAACCAAATTTTTTTTTTTTAATTCATTCAGGGGATGTGGGCATCGCTGGCAAGGCCACCATTTATCACCCATCCCTAATTGCCCTTGAACTGAGCCACCTTCTTGACAACTGAGATGGCTTCAGAGGGCAGTTAAGAGTCAACCACATTGCTGTGGGTCTGGAGTCACATATAGGCCAGACCGGATAAGGACGGCAGATTTCCTTCCCTAAAGGACATTAGTGAACCAGATGGGTTTTTACGACAATCCGGTAGTTTCATGGTCACCATTACTGATACTAGCTTTTTATTCCAGATTTATTTAATTAACTGAATTTAAATTCCACAGCTGCCGTGGTGAGATGTCTCTGGGCATATTAGTCCAGGCCTCTAGATTACTAGTCCAGTAACATAACCACTATGCTACTGTTCCCAACTATGTACAATTCTTACAATCGAACGTTTGGGAATCAGTTACAAATTGTTATCTCACCGGCATTTTTAATAAGACACGCCAGTAGTGCTTTGGAAACAGTTCTGCTTGGAGTGTGTCTCATTGGATGAGAGGTTCTCAATGGAAAAGGATGAGAATACCTGGCTAGGCTTTTTGACGACATGTTTGTAACTCCACGAGTACAGAGCTTCACCCACATCAGCTTGGCTCAGTGGTAGCGCTCTCACCTCTGGATCAGAAGGTTATGGGTTCAGTCAGGTACCCGCACACAAAACCCAGGCTGACACTCCAGTGCCTGTACTGAGGGAGCGCCGCACTGTCGGAGGGGCAGTACTGAGGGAGTGCTGCACTGTCGGAGAGGCAGTACTGAGGGAGCGCTGCACTGTCGGAGGGGCAGTACTGAGGGAGCGCTGCACTGTCAGAGGGGCAGTACTGAGGGAGCGCTGCACTGTCGGAGGGGCAGTACTGAGGGAGCGCCGCACTGTCGGAGGGGCAGTACTGAGAGAGCGCTGCACTGTCGGAGGGTCAGTACTGAGGGAGCGCTGCACTGTCGGAGGGTCAGTACTGAGGGAGCGCTGCACTGTCGGAGGGGCAGTATTGAGGGATGGCTGCACTGTCGGAGAGGCAGTACTGAGGGAGCGCTGCACTGTCGGAGGGTCAGTACTGAGGGAGCGCTGCACTGTTGGAGGGTCAGTACTGAGGGAGCGCTGCACTGTCGTAGGGTCAGTACTGAGGGAGCGCTGCACTGTCGGAGGGGCAGTACAGAGGGAGCGCTGCACTGTCGGAGGGGCAGTACAGAGGGAGTGATGCACTGTCGGAAGTGTCATCTTTCAGATGAAAGAAAGACAGACTTTCATTTATACAGCGCCTTTCACAAACACCGGATGTCCCAAAGCGCTTTACAGCCAATTAAATACTTTTTGAAGTGTAGTCACTGTTGTAATGTAGGAAACGTGGCAGCCAATTTGCGCACAGCGAGATCCCACTAACAGAAATGTGATAATGACCAGATAATCTGTTTTAGCGATGTTGATTGAGGGATAAATATTGGCCAGGACATCGGGGATAACTCCCCTGCTCTTCTTCAAAATAGTGGCCGTGGGATCTTTTACATTCACGAGAGCAGACGGGGCCTCGGTTTAACGTCTGATCTGACAGCACCTCCGATAGTGCAGCGCTCCCTCAGTACTGCATTGGAGTGTCAGCCTAGATTTTTGTGCTCAAGTCGATGAGACGTTAAACCGAGGCCCTGTCTGCCTGTTCAGGTGAACAGATCTCATGGCACTATTCAAAGAGCAGAAAGTCTCCCCATGTCCTGGCCAACTTTTATCCCTTAGCCAAAAACAGATTGACTGAACATTGATCTCATTTGCTGTTTGTGGGATCTTGCTTGTCAGTAGGGGGTGTGGGAGGGAGCATAAGGTGTAACAAAACTGTAAATGTGTTCTCCATTACAGGTTCCTGATTCTGTTACAAACAGCAGACAGCGGAAGTCATTCCCCAGATAGTTTACTCAACAGAAGAGGTCCACAGAGGTTTAAATAAACAAGAACTGTGCTAATTAAATACACGTTTCTGAACCGAGTCATCTCCCCACCACCTAACCCCAGATTTGTTTAGAATCTTGAGAGCCACGACTGGGAGGGCAGTGCTGGTGCAGTGTGCCGTGGAGTTGGGGAAGGGAGGGGAAACGAGATTCCTCACGCATGGTTATTACCGGTCTCAGCAACATCATCGCAGAAAGGTAACAAGCCCAGACAAAGTTCTCCTCCACAGGGAGAGAGGGGGGAAACCCGAGAGGTTGTCAGGCTCAGCTGCTCTCACGCGCACGCAGAGCAGAGCTGGTGACAGGCTGGGAGCAGCCCTCCCACCTCAGGCTGCTGCCTAGCACAGGGAGAAAGATTCGCCGACAATAACTCCCGGGTAATCTACCCATTCGCTCACCATCCGAGGCCCTTAACTGGGATATGGCCTGATATCTGATGCGAGATGAGGAGAACAGTTTAACGCAGCAAGTTATGATGATCTGGAATGCACTGACTGAAAGGGCGGTGGAAACAAATTCAATGATAACTTACAAAAGGGAATTGGATAAATACTTGGAAGGGGGAAAATTTGCAGGCTTATGGGAAAAGAGCAGGGGAGAGTGGGACTAATTGGTAGTTTTTTCAAGGAGCCGGCACAGGCACAATGGGCCGAATGGCCTCCTTCTGCACTGTATCATTCGATGATTCTACGATATCTCATTTCTAAAGAGAGTGTCTCTACTATTAAAAAACAAACTGTCAGGGTTAGGGGTTGTTGCAAAAACAGCTCCTCCAATTGCACAGCAGTAACAGATTGAAGTGGAGTTATCTGACCGTTAGCACAACTGTGCAAAATGGGGCATTTTTCTCTCCTGATTAGTGTCCTAAGATTGGTTTATACAGGGCTTCGTCACGTCTCTCACGGACGATGAATTTGATGGGCAGTGATTGCTGGTAGGTGGATGAATGGGGCAGCCATTCTGCACACAGCAAGGGCCCCTCCACTGGTAAAGGCGATGCCTCATATAGTCCCAGAGGTGAGAGCGAGCCCTCCAACACCTCCTCCAAGTGGCTATTCTTCAAGTGTAAGTACCGACAATGGCCCAGTCTAATCCCATGCTCACTGACACCCATACACTCTACCAGATCATGAATGGGGGAGCCCATGACACACTATCCGCTCCGTATAACCAGGATAAATACATCTCCCTTTCCACTCTCCACCTGATTGTACCCTAGCACTGAGCCAGCCGAGACTGAGAGCTGCGCCCTTCCCTAGCTGTATGAGAAAACGGGAGCCAGTGTGAAGCGAGCACTACGTTGCCCCAAATCCTGGCTGCTCAGAAACGGGTATCAGTCCCACACTCAAACAGAACACACGTGGGTTAACATTTCTCTCCCTCACACACAAACTGACACACCTGTTGCACCGTGCCAACTGTAGCTGACATTTTCAGCGCAGCCTCTCACTGAGCATCCTCACCTGCAACAAGCCTTTGGGAAGGGCGTCAGAGCTCGACACAAAGTTGCCGGTTTTCCGCAATAAATCCTCATCTTCATCAGTTTCTACCGTAACAGATAAAGACATACAATTCATTAGGTACACGCACAAAATATACAAAGTAATGCACTTCTTAACAACATTTAAGAGTGATGATGTGGAGATGCCGGTGTCCAAACACCATCCACACCTTTGATTGCCGTGATTATCTCTCTGCCGTGGTGTGATAAAGGGCAGTTAGAAAGATTAACTGTAGTCATCTGGCAGTGTTCTCTGACTATATATGCTGTGCCTATACGCATCTCTTCACTTCACCTGACGAAGGAGCAGCCGCTCCGAAAGCTTGTGATTTCAAATAAAGCTGTTGGACTATAACCTGGTGTTGTGCGACTTCTAACATTTAAGAGGACTGCACTCTAATCAATACCTAAGTATTTTAATTGAGCTTCATTCTTGTGCTTTAGGATGTCATACAGAACCCCTCAATTAGATTCCAGCCTGTAACTCACTCCCGGGTATCTGTTATTCTATATATAAACCCCCCGAACCCCTCGATTAGATTCCAGCCTGTAACTCACTCCCGGGTATCGGTTATTCTCCAGATAAAGTTTGTTGCCTCTGTATAACTGCTTTACAAACAGTCAATGTGTGTCCAGGTTATAATGAGTTACCGTCATCCGAGTCTTTCTTGTCCTTTCTTCTCTTTTTCTCCTTGTGCTCTGCCCAGGATGGTGTTCCTCCCATTGCGCTCTGGAATCTGTGGATGAAGGTATATTGGAATTAAACCCATTTCACTGGAGAGGTGTGGGGAAGTGACCCCCTTTGCGATGCTCCCACCCACAGGGTAAGTGACTGCCTGGTAACACGCGGGGAGATTCAGATACAGCGTCAATCTCCTACATGGCGGTTAGTCGCCAGTACACAGTGCCTCTCGCACCACCTACTCTGCCGAAACACCAAATTACACCCACAGTTCAGCAATTTGCCAACATGGACTTTACATTTTCACTTCTACAATTTTAACAAGGAACGATTTCTCTCCTTGTAGTGAAATTGTAAACACGTTCCTCATACTCCCCTTTATGATTTCACAAGAGACGGTAAGCAGGAAACTTGCTCTCTAGTTTTCCAACCCATTCCGACACATCCTGCAACCGAGAGCGGGCCTCAACCTTGGTGCCAATTTAGCTGCGAGTTGGTATCTGGGAAGCACGCAGTGACCCAGGGATCACACTGGTTTCCACCCCCCATGTTTTTCTCCCCCAGTTAGTTAATGCCTCACTGCACCAGAGTAGACTTGAGGAACTCTGTCACGTGGGACCAAGCATGGATCACCTTCTAATGATCACACAAAAACCTTCAGGAGTTTTCCCTCTCCCACTCTGTTAGTTATTTTCCCTCTGCTCCCAAGTACTGTGGTTCTGTTCTGTGAGTCAGAAGGTCATGGGTTCGAGCCCCACTCCAGGGACTTGAGCACAAAACCTAGGCTGACATCAGTGCAGTACTGAGGCAGTGCCGCACTGTCGGAGGTGCCATCTTTAAGATGAGATGTTAGACCGAGGCCCATCTGCCCTGCTTGTACGTACTGCTCCTTCAGTCTCTGCTGCAGCTTCGCCACACTGAGAGTCTTCTCTGCGGTGCTTTTCAGTAGATTTTTCCGGAAACGATGAGTCATATCCACTCTGTAAAGCAGAAAACAGAAGTCAGCAACCAATAAACTGGATTCCATTAATCCTGCGGAACACCGCCAAAGTTTGGGAGGGGAACGCTATCGGGCGGCTGGAGCTTGTCTGTCTGCTCCAACTCTCCAGGCCAGCATCCAACTGTGCCCCTACAGTCAGTGTCTCCACTGTCAGCCTGGCTCAGTACTGCCAATACTCACTGGCCCAGTACTGCCAATACTCACTGGCCCAGTACTGCCAATACTCACTGGCCCAGTACTGCCAATACTCACTGGCCCAGTACTGCCAATACTCACTGGCCCAGTACTGCCAATACTCACTGGCCCAGTACTGCCAATACTCACTGGCCCAGTACTGCCAATACTCACTGGCCCAGTACTGCCAATACTCACTGGCCCAGTACTGCCAATACTCACTGGCCTTCACACGAGGCAGTGCCTCCTAGTATCTGTTCTGAATTTCCATTACATTCGTTTATATTTATGAGCTCTGATCCTGCTCTGCCACCTGACTTTAAAGTAATACTCAGGATTTACCTAATCTTAACCCATCTATTTAATATTTTATAAAGAATCCCTCACTAAACCATCTCTGCAGGCAGTGGAACCTGAGCGTTTTAACCTTTCCTCACAGCTGATGCTCCCTCACACTTGGATTTAGAAACACACATTGCTTCTTGAATTAAATAGGACTCAAGGGCAAAAAGAACTTTGATTGCCTTCAAACACTTAATGTTTTTAAATTCCTGTTTTAAAAGTATTCGCTCTCTGGGGGCTCAGTATTCTGCAGGATAATATTCGTGCTTGTAATCTGCCATATACAAACAGTCCACTCGCCACTGGCTCTCCATTCCGCTCTCCACACTGGCTCTCCATTCCTCTCCCCACTGACCCTCCACCCCTCTCCCCACTGACCCTCCACCCCTCTCCCCACTGACCCTCCACCCCTCTCCCCACTGACCCTCCACCCCTCTCCCCACTGACCCTCCACCCCTCTCCCCACTGACCCTCCACCCCTCTCCCCAATGACCCTCCACCCCTCTCCCCACTGACCCTCCACCCCTCTCCCCACTGACCCTCCACTCCTCTCCCCACTGACCCTCCACCCCTCTCCACACTGACTCTCCACACTGACTCTCCACTCCTCTCCCCACTGACCCTCCACCCCTCTCCCCACTGACCCTCCACTCCTCTCCCCACTGACCCTCCATTCCTCTCCCCACCTCTCCCCACTGACCCTCCACCCCTCTCCACACTGACTCTCCACTCCTCTCCCCACTGACTCTCCACTCCTCTCCCCACTGACCCTCCACCCCTCTCCACTCCTCTCCCCACTGACCCTCCATTCCTCTCCCCACTGACCCTCCACCCCTCTCCACTCCTCTCCCCACTGACCCTCCACCCCTCTCCACTCCTCTCCCCACCGACCCTCCACCCCTCTCCCCACTTCCTCTCCACACTGGCTCTCCGTTCCCCTCCACACTGGCTCTCCGTTCCCCTCCACACTGGCTCTCCGTTCCCCTCCACACTGGCTCTCCACTCCCCGCCACACTGGCTCTCCACTCCCCGCCACACTGGCTCTCCACTCCCCGCCACACTGGCTCTCCACTCCCCTCCACACTGGCTCTCCACTCCCCTCCACACTGGCTCTCCACTCCCCTCCACACTGGCTCTCCACTCCCCTCCACACTGGCTCTCCACTCCCCTCCACACTGGCTCTCCACTCCCCTCCACACTGGCTCTCCACTCCCCTCCACACTGGCTCTCCACTCCTCTCCACACTGGCTCTCCACTCCTCTCCACACTGGCTCTCCACTCCTCTCCACACTGGCTCTCCACTCCTCTCCACACTGGCTCTCCACTCCTCTCCACACTGGCTCTCCACTCCTCTCCACACTGGCTCTCCACTCCTCTCCACACTGGCTCTCCACTCCTCTCCACACTGGCTCTCCACTCCTCTCCACACTGGCTCTCCACTCCTCTCCACACTGGCTCTCCACTCCTCTCCACACTGGCTCTCCACTCCTCTCCACACTGGCTCTCCACTCCTCTCCACACTGGCTCTCCACTCCTCTCCACACTGGCTCTCCACTCCTCTCCACACTGGCTCTCCACTCCTCTCCACACTGGCTCTCCACTCCTCTCCACACTGGCTCTCCACTCCTCTCCACACTGGCTCTCCACTCCTCTCCACACTGGCTCTCCACTCCTCTCCACACTGGCTCTCCACTCCTCTCCACACTGGCTCTCCACTCCTCTCCACACTGGCTCTCCACTCCTCTCCACACTGGCTCTCCACTCCTCTCCACACTGGCTCTCCACTCCTCTCCACACTGGCTCTCCACTCCTCTCCACACTGGCTCTCCATTCCTCTCCACACTGGCTCTCCATTCCTCTCCACACTGGCTCTCCATTCCTCTCCACACTGGCTCTCCATTCCTCTCCACACTGGCTCTCCATTCCTCTCCACACTGGCTCTCCATTCCTCTCCACACTGGCTCTCCATTCCTCTCCACACTGGCTCTCCATTCCTCTCCACACTGGCTCTCCATTCCTCTCCACACTGGCTCTCCATTCCTCTCCACACTGGCTCTCCATTCCTCTCCACACTGGCTCTCCATTCCTCTCCACACTGGCTCTCCATTCCTCTCCACACTGGCTCTCCATTCCTCTCCACACTGGCTCTCCATTCCTCTCCACACTGACTCTGCATTCCTCTCCACACTGGCTCTCCATTCCTCTCCACACTGGCTCTGCATTCCTCTCCACACTGGCTCTCCATTCCTCTCCACACTGGCTCTGCATTCCTCTCCACACTGGCTCTCCATTCCTCTCCACACTGGCTCTCCATTCCTCTCCACACTGGCTCTCCATTCCTCTCCACACTGGCTCTCCATTCCTCTCCACACTGGCTCTGCATTCCTCTCCACACTGGCTCTCCATTCCTCTCCACACTGGCTCTGCATTCCTCTCCACACTGGCTCTCCATTCCTCTCCACACTGGCTCTGCATTCCTCTCCACACTGGCTCTCCATTCCTCTCCACACTGGCTCTCCATTCCTCTCCACACTGGCTCTCCATTCCTCTCCACACTGGCTCTCCATTCCTCTCCACACTGACTCTGCATTCCTCTCCACACTGACTCTGCATTCCTCTCCACACTGGCTCTCCATTCCTCTCCACACTGGCTCTGCATTCCTCTCCACACTGGCTCTGCATTCCTCTCCACACTGGCTCTGCACTCCTCTCTCCACACCAGCTGAGTGTTTCCGTGTTTTCTGGGTTTTTTCAGCATTTCCAGCATCCGTAGTACTTTCGACCTGAAACGTTAACTCTCTTTCTCTCTCCACGGATGCTGCCTGGCCTGCTGAGTTTTTCCAGCGTTTTCTGTTGTTATTCCGTAGTACTTTACTTTCTGCCAAGTTTGAATCCTGCCCTTGTAATCCAACACCAGAGCCAGACTATTCTAGTTGTGTCTTTATTTCCTAATCCCATTGCCCTCTTAGTGTCCAGTAAGTCATTATCTGCTTATCCTTCCAGCATTAACTCTACCCCACACAACACAACCAGGTCTATCATTTTTAAAAAGCTAATTTAAAAAAATGAGCGAACAGTTTAAGTTAATTGATTGGGGGGGCGGAGGGAGGGGGGGTTGCTGAATAGCATTTCAATAGAGGACAAGTGAGACACCTTTGAAAACATAGTGCTGACTGTGCAGGATAAATACTTCGAGAATCAGTCAGTGCAGACTAAATAAGCATGGCACTAAATGAATGAAGAAATTAATCAAAAGCCAAGGATGGAGAAGGACCTCTATGAATCTTGGTAAAGGGGTGATCAGAGAGGGGCAGAGAGAGAGCTGGGAAAAAGCACAGCGGCAAACTCTCAAGGTAACAGCAACTCATTCTCAGTATTTCAACAGAGCAGGGGTGAGGACCATAATAGGCTGAAACAGGGGTTAATATTCTGAATGATTACGCACTCCAAGTGTTCAGAAAGGGAGATACCACAAGCACAATGAATCACTTTGATATAAATGGGAAGCAAGTCCCAGACAGTCATGAAGGGTTCAAACAAAGAGTCTCCAGGGATGGATGGTATTTAATCCAAAGTGCTAATGGAGATTAAGTAGATTTATTAGTCACTGATGATCACGATGAGAGGGGCGAACACAGGAGGGAGCCCATTCTCACAACGGGTGACCAAGTGGAACTGGGTGGTGCACTGGACTAGACATCATAGAAACATAGTAGATAGGAGCAGGAGTAGGCCATTCGGCCCCTCGAGCCTGCTCCGCCATTCAATGAGATCATGGCTGATCATCTAAACTCAGTACCCTGTACCTGCCTTCTCCCCATATCCCTTGATACCTTTAGCTTTAAGAAATATATCTAACTCATCCTTGAATATATTTAATGACTTCGCCTCAACTACCTTCTGTGGTAGAGAATTCCACAGGTTCACCACTCTCTGGGTGAAGAAATTCTTCCTCTTTTCTGTCCTAAATGGTTTACCCGTTATCCGTAGATTATGACCCCTGGTTCTGGACTCTCCGACCATCGGGCACATTCTTCCTGCATCCAGTTTGTCCAGACCTGTCAGAATTTTATATGTTTCGATGAGATCCCCTCTCATTCTTCTATACTCCAGTGAGTATAAGCCCAATCGACCCAATCTCTCCTCATATGTCATTCCTGCCATCCCAGGTATCAGCCTTGTGAATCTTCGCTGAACTCCTTCCATGGCAAGAACATCCTTCCTCAGATAAGGCGACCAAAACTGCACACAGTACTCAAGGTGTGGTCTCACCAAGGCCCTGTACAACTGCAGCAGGACATCCCTGTTCCTATACTCAAACCCTTTCGCTATGAAGGCCAACATACCATTTGCTTTCTTCACCGCCTGCTGCACCTGCATGCTTACTTTCAGCGACTGGTGCACAAGGACACCCAGGTCTCGTTGCACTTCCCCTTCTCCCAATCTATTGCCATTCAGATAATAGTCTGCCTTTCTGTTTTTGACACCAAAGTGGATAACCTCGCACTTATCCACATTATATTGCATCTGCCACGCTTCTGCCCACTCACCCAACCTGTCCAGATCATCCTGGAGTTTCTCGCTATCCTCCTCGCTGCACACACTCCCACCCAGCTTTGTGTCATCCGCAAACTTGGAGATATTACATTTAATTCCCTTATCTAGATCATTAATGTATATTGTGAATAGCTGGGGCCCAAGGACCGATCCCTGCGGTACCCCACTAGTCACTGCTTGCCACTCGGAAAAAGACCCATTAATTCCTACTCTCTGCTTTCTGTCCGCCAACCAGTTCTCTATCCAAGTCAATACCTTGCCCCCAATCCCATGTGCCTTAACTTTACACGCTAATCTCTTATGCGGGACCTTATCGAAAGTCCAAATACACCACATCTACTGGTTCTCCCTTATCTATTTTCCCAGTTACATCCTCAAAAAATTCCAGTAGATTAGTCAAGCACGATTTACCTTTTGTAAATCCATGTTGACTTTGTCCGATCCTGTCACTGTTTTTCAAATGCTCAGCTATTACATCTTTTATAATGGACTCTAGCATTTTCCCCACTACCGATGTCATCATCGCTGGTCGACTATCGTGGAGCACCTGGGACTGTTCTCCACACCTCTTTAAGGAAGGAACCTGAACCCTGGGGTTGTGACCAGAGATAGGACGGGAAAGTGGAGTTGAGGGCGAAGATCAGCCATGATCTTATTGAATGAGGGAGCAGGCTCGAGGGGCCGAATGGACTACTCCTGCTCCTATTTCTTATGTTGTGTTTGGGACTGTCCATGGTCACTCATCCATTGACCTGTTGCGTACTGTGACTGCAGGATGTGGGCGCCGCTGGTTAATTCAAGGATTAGCTCATCCACCTTCTGATGGCATTTCCTCCATCGAGGGTCCCACTCCCCACCCCGCCATAGGCGTTCATCACCCCCTTCCCCCTTAGCCCTGTCTGAAGCTGGGCGGGTTAGTTAAACAGCTCCCGGCACTCAGAGTGTGGATCAGACACCGGCTGATTACCTCTGGGACCCAGGTTCAATTCCAGCCCACACACAACTGTTTGGGACTGGCTCGATGGACCAGCTGGTCCTTTGCTGTCTGTCTTCTCGTACGTTCGCAGTCTAACCCGACTCTCCCGCTCACTTCCCGTACCCCATTGAGCGAACAGAAAATTGGAAAGAGAATGGCAGAATTCGGAGGAGTAAAACAGCAGCAAAGGCAGCAGAAACGAGAGAGGCCGAGCCCAACCCTGTAGTTTAGGGGTGAGCTAATTGTGGTGCTTAAGATAATTAAAGGCTAGACAGAGAGAAACTATTTCCTCTGGTGGGGGAATCCAGGACAAGGGGGCGTAATTTTAAAATTAGAGCCAGGCCGTTCAGGGGTGATGTCAGGAAGCATTTTTCACACAAAGGGTGGTGGAAATCTGGAACTCTCTCCCCCAAAAAGCTGTTGAGGTTGAGGGGTCAATTGGAACTTTCAAAACTGAGATGGATCGCTTTTTGTTGGGTAAGGGTATTAAGGATTATGGAACCAAGGCGGGTAGATGACTTTAAGATACAGATCAGCCATGATCTCATTGAATGGCGGAACAGGCTCGAGGGGCTGAATGGCCTCCTCCTGTTCCTGTGTAATAGCACGTAACCATTCACTAAAACATCAAGAAAACTCTCTCCTTAAATATTTTTTTCAGGGGGGAAGAGGAGAAGCTGGTCGTGACCCAAACACACAGATACCCGGGCACAGTTAGGCTGCTCGAAGGTCCCCTTACACCCAATGTGCACAGCCACATAGCGATCCCACTTACAGCTCTTCAACTTCATCCTCTTCATCCACCCAGGCTGCTTTCTTGGATGGGGGGAAACTGGACTTGGCTTCATTTTCCACTTCAGAGTCACTGGAGTCATCATCCAGCAAGGTCCCGCCCAAATCCCGCTCCTGTGTCGGCTGCAGAGAGAGAAGAAAAAGGTTATAGAAAGGCATCACAGGTCAACAAGTGCCAACAGTGTCAGCCGTGGCTTGGTGTGTAACTCCCTCGTCTCGGAGTCACAAGGTCGTGGGTTCAAGTCCCACTCCAGAGACTTGAGCACAAAATCCAGGCTGACACTCCCAGTGCAGTGCTGAGGGAGTGCTGCACTGTTGGAGGTGCCATTTTTCGAATGAAACATTAAACCGAGGCCCCATCTGCTCTCAGGTGGACGTAAAAGATCCCACGGTACTATTTCAAAGAAGAGCAGGGGAGCTCCCCGGTGTCCTGGACAATATTTATCCCTCAACCAACATCACGAAAACAGATTATCTGGTTATTTATTGCGGTTTGTGGGAGCTTGCTGTGCGCAAATTAGCTGCCGCGTTTCCAACATTGACTACACTTCAAACGTACTTCATTGGCTGTAAAGCGTTTTGGGACGTCTGGAGGTCGTGAAAGGCGCTGGAGAAATGCTTAAGAGACAGGAGTTTCCCAAACAATTATCTTATGAAAAGAAGCGTTTGTGTTTAGCCACATATAACCAGCCTTGGAGCAACATCACAGAGATCAGTCTGTGGGGCTGCAGAACTACTTAAAGCAGGGCCAGTAACCACAACACTGACTGTCCTGTGTAAATGTTGGTGACTGTCAGAGGCTGGTTGTAAAGTGCCAGCACAATCAGCTGCTGGAACCTGACATCACGGCTCCTGCCTGAAATATGGGTAATAGCCACACGCGCACACATTTCCCCTCTCTACCTGCGTGATAGTTTGGCAGGTTTGCCATCACCCCCGTGCTCGCTGACCTACACTGACTCCCGGACCGGCAATGCCTCGATTTTAAAATTCTCATCCTTGTTTTCAAATCCCTCCATGGCCTCGCCCCTCCCTATCTCTAACCTCCTCCAGCCCTGCAACCAGCCCCCCACCCCCCAGCCTAGATCTCTGCGCTCCTCCAATTCTGGCCTCTTGCGCATCCCCTGATTTTAATCGCTCCATCATTGGCGGCCGTGCCTTCAGCTGCCGGAGCCCTAAGCTCTGTAATTCCTTCCCTAAACCTCTCCACCTCTCTCTCCTCCTTTAAGACGCTCCTTAAAACCTACCTCTTTGACCAAGCTTTTGGTCACCAGTCCTAGTATCTCCTTGAAAGGGTTAATTTGGAATGGTCAAATTCAATTTCTACACAATTTGCAATAAAACCATGAGCAGTGAAGGTTTTGCAAATTGAGACAAGGAATAGATAAGCTTACAGCTGCCAGACAGATTTTTGAGGGAGGGTTCAGTGTTTAATAAACGGTATTGAAAGAGGCCTTTTACAGAGTTAGCTAGAGACCGTAGGCACGGTGCCAATCACAGATAACATACAGTAGTAAACCGTGGGATTAGACTATGCTCAAAAAGGTGTAACAAGATGTAACTGCTTTTATGATTATTGCCAAATAAATATAGATAAAGGCAAAATATAATCAGGTGATTAATGTAATACCATATAATTGGACGAAAATCGATGTATGATGGCATGTAGCCAGAAATATTGAATATAAGCTGTACTGAACAAAGGTTAAACGAGAAGGATGTTACAACGGTCACGGGACCTTTTTGACTCCGGCTCCCAAAGCACTTTGTCAATAAACTGTGTGTTTTTGAACTTCATCTAGGCTCTGAGAATCTTATTTTCTCCCCAACAATTTGGCGCTGCGAGCAGGGTGCTGCGAGGTTGACAGACCGTTTGTACCAGTGAACTCGGACGAGCAGTCAAAATTTTGACCGTCCAACAATTGTGTCATCTGGGAACACAGAATAACAGCATCGTAGCACTCCGAATGAGAAAGAGTTGTGAGAAGTGAGAAAACACACACAGTGAGTAGATGTGAGAAAGAGAGAGAGAGAGAGTGAGTAAATGGTGACTGTGGATGTTGAATAAGGCACACTCAGCCTGAGCTGGTTGTTAAGAGGGCAAATGCCCCACGCGAAGGCCAGGATTAACTGAGTGTGTGGATTGAATGAAAGTAAGAGTACATAATTTGAGGACATTTGAATGATATAAAGTAATTAAGGCAGAACTGTTGTAGCGATATATGTCGAGAAGGGTAAGACCTGATTAAGCCCAGCGGACAAGGGGAGTGCCTGTCTCATACGCCTAGCCTCAGGCCGGTTATTAAGAGGGCAAATGCCCCACGTGAAGGCCAGGACCATAAAGTAGGCGTAGAGGCTCCAAAGCACTCCGGGAGGCAAAGTCAGAGGTGTGATTGAGTAACCGAAGTGTCACGAACTTTTTATTCGAAGGAAAATCTGTCGCCCAGCGAGACACAACAGAAGTAGGGTAAGATTGTAGTCAGACTAGGTTTCCTAGACCAGCCCGATTAGAGGAACGCAGTAGAGGACTGACGTTGGACTATAGATGGCATCGGGGAAAGGACTAGACTGGGGGCCAGAAGGGTCCCTTACTAGGTTCTATGCAGATGACCGGAAGGGTATGGTGGAAAAGATGATCAAGGACGGATGGGATCCGTTCCAGTCACCTGCCACTCAGAGGGAGTGGTGGATGAGACAGAAACAGAAAAGGATTAAGAAAGC
Source organism: Squalus acanthias (assembly GCA_030390025.1). Lineage (NCBI taxonomy): Eukaryota > Metazoa > Chordata > Chondrichthyes > Squaliformes > Squalidae > Squalus > Squalus acanthias. The sequence continues at coordinate 2,172,774 of JASTWF010000038.1, forward strand.
AGGAGTGATCTTAGTACACCAACTGGTCATAGTGACCAGGAAGGTACGAGTTCTACATGTGGGTTTGATGAGACACAACGAGAAAATCTTAGAGCTACAACAGGAGAATGAATACTTAAGAACAGGACAGAAGTTAAAGGAAAAACTGTTTAACCCTTTGAAAACTTGTTTTGTTGTTTTGAGTTTGTTAATTGTTTTACAAAAAATAAGCTTCAGCCTTGAAGTCACAGTTGCCAATGTGCCTGGAAAAAAAAATGAATTTGAATGTCTACAAGGAATGGGTAATTGTTTCTTTGTTAATGTGGCTATGGTTTCTTTCTTTATCTTTGATACTGGTTAGTTTAAAAGAAAATTTTGATCTAGATTGAATTGGAGTTATTGAGGTTAATTAACCTATTAAAACCAGACTTTTATTGTGCACGGTGAAATTCTGGTTGGTGTAAATTTGTGTAGACCACATTGAATAAGATATTTAATGGTCTGAAACCAGACTTTAAAATATTTACAGTCTTGGATACAGAACGGGTTCTGGTCCATACCATTAAAGAGGGATCACAAGGGAAATTCGCTTTTACTGTCAGGGATAGACAGGAGTTTTATATCAGACTTTGCAGGGAAAGCAGAGCCGATTCAACAGTTAGTTAAAGAGGGATCCAGTAGCGAAGGCAATGCCACGATGTGTGGCTGCAATAAATTGTGCCCCAAGAATTAGAGGAAAAAAAAAACTTTGAACTACAATTTAAGTCAAGCTGGTGTGTAAAACTGAGAGGAACAACAAAGGTTTGTTTAACAAAGATTAAGTTTCGGTCTAAGATTTAACCTTGGAGTCGCGGTTGCTATGGTGAAATCTTCCAAAGCTGTTTGATTTGATTTGCTTAAATGTGAAAACTAATTTTTCTCCAGTTATATTCAATGTTTTTACAGTATTTTGGAAAGGCATCTGAAGAAAGGACAATAAGAAATATGATGTAATTTATGGTTTTCTACAAGCATGTACTGGTTTGGTTTATTTTTCTGTTCGTGTTCAGTTACGTGAAATGACGCAATTGACAATAAGAAAGGTGGTTAAGAGCAGGATAAGGAAAGCGAAGTAGCATGAAGGTAAAAGTTCAAAATACATCGAAAGGAACAGTGAAGTATTTCGCAAGTCTATCATTAAAAAGAGAATTTGTTAAAAGCGAAGTGGTGCCCCTGAGAGGAGAGGATGGTCAATTTGTAGATGATCAAAAAATGTCTGATGTATTTAATAAGTACTTTGCATTGGACTTTGCTAAGGAGAAGCATAGAAGATAGGAGCAGGAGTAGGCCATTTAATGAGATCATGGCTGATCATCCAAATTCAGTACCCTGTCCCTGCTTTCTCCCCATATCCCTTGATCCCTTTAGCCTTAAGAAATATATCCAACTCCTTCTTGAATATATTTAATGAATTGGCCTCAACTGCCTTCTGTGGTAGAGAATTCCACAGGTTCACCACTCTCTGGGTGAAGAAATTCCTCATCTCAGTCCTAAATGGCTTACCCCTTATCCTTAAGACTGTGACCCCTGGTTCTGGACTCCCCGGCCATCGGGAACAGCCTTCCTGCATCTAGTCTGTCTAGTCCTGTTAGAATTTTATAAGTTTCAATGAGATCCCCTCTCATTCTTCTAAACTCTAGCGAATATAAGCTAATCGACCCAATCTCTCTTCATACGTCATTCCTGGCTATCAGGGAGGTGGATCCTGAAACGGTTGGGTGCAAGAGCAGCAATATTATGGTGGATAAAAGGAAATCATTTTCTAAGTTAGATTAAAATTGGCCGTGTGGTTGAAAGTGAGGAAGAAAGCTGTAGACTGCAGGAAGATATCAATGGACTGGTCAGGTGGGCAGAAAAGTGGCAAATGTAATTCAATCTGGAGAAGTGTCAGGTAGTGCATTTGGGGAGGGCTAACAAGGCAAGGGAATACACTATAAATGGTAGGATACTGAGAAGTGTAGAGGAACAGAGGAACCTTGGAGTGCATGTCCACAGATCCCTGAAGGTAGCAGGACAGGTAGATAAGGTGCATACGGGATATTTTCCTTTACTGGCCGAGGCATAGAATATAAGAGCAGGGAGGTTATGCTTAAACTGTATAAAACACTAGTTAGGCCACAGCTAAAATACTGTGTACAGTTCTGGTCACCACATTACAGGAAGGATGTAATTGCAGTAGAGAGGGTGCAGAGGAGATTTATGAGGATGTTGCCAGGACTGGAGAATTTTAGCTATGAAGAAAGGTTGGATAGGTTGGGATTGTTTTCTTTGGAACAGAGGAGGCTGAGAGGAGACTTAATTGAGGGGCCTAGATAGAGCGGATAGGAAGAACCTATTTCCCTTAGCAGAGAGGTCAATAACCAGGGGGCATAGAATCATAGAATGGTTACAGCACAAAAGGAGGCCATTTGGTGACATGGGGCGTGTTCGCTTTAAAGAAATTGAACACCATTGTTTACTTCCATGTTCTATATTTATATTCTACTTATCCTATAGTCTAACTAGAATGCAAATCCATATGGCACCAAGAAATAATATTTTGGGAAGTTGAAAAATAGTATTTGACATTAATAGTATTTGGGATACTAGATGAATGATCTGTGAAGTACTTGGCAATGCTTTCTTCGCAGGATGATATTTTGCCTTTTGTGGCCTGGCCCTTTCCCCTTCCCATGGCCCGAGGACCAAGTTTATTGACTTACTGCACTGGGATGGTCTTTGAAGGGATCCTGTCAAATGACCCTGATAGTGCTTGGGATATCATAAAATGGCTACAGCACAGAAGGAGGCCATTCAGCCCATCAGCTAGTCCCCCGTCTTTCCCCATAGCCCTGCAAATTTTTTTCCTTCAGATACTTATCCAACTCCCCTTTGAAAGCCGTGATTGAATCTGCCTCCACCACCCTTTCAGGCAGTGCATTCCAGATCATAACCACTCGCTGTGTAAAAAGGATTTTCCTCATGTCGCCTTTGGTTCTTTTGCCAATCACCTTAAATCTGTGTCCTCTGGTTCTCGACCCTTCCGCCAATGGGAACAGTTTCTCTCTATCTACTCTGTCTAGACCCCTCGTGATTTTGAACACCTCTATCAAACCTCTTCTCAACCTTCTCTGCTCTGAGGAGAACAACCCCAGCTTCTCCAGTCTATCCACATAACTGAAGTCCCTCTTCCCTGGAACCATTCTTGTAAATCTTTCCTGCACCCTCTCTAAGGCCTTCACATCCTTCCTAAAGTGCGGTGCCCAGAATTGGACACAATACTCCAGTTGAGGCTGAACCAGTGTTTTATACAGGTTCATCATAACTTCCTTGCTTTTGTACTCTGTGCCTCTATTTATGAACGTGAGAAGTCGCACAACACCAGGTTATAGTCCAACAGCTTCACCTGACGAAGGAGCAGCCGCTCCGAAAGCTTGTGATTTCAAATAAAACTGTTGGACTATAACCTGGTGTTGTGCGACTTCTGACTTTTGTCCAACACCGGCATCTCCGCATCTTGTAGAAACATAGAACCTAGGAGCAGGAGTAGGCCATTCGGCCCGTCGAGCCTGCTCCACCATTCAATATCATGGCTGATCATCCAAATCCAGTACCCTGTCCCTGCTTTCTCACACAGAATCCCCATCGAGCCTGCACCGACACATATCCCACCCTATCCCCATAACCCTACATATTTAATCCCCCCCTAACACTAAGGGTCAATTTATCATAGCCAAATCAACCTAACCCGCACATTTTTGGACTTGTCTATTGATCAAGCCCAGGATCCCGTGTGCTTTTTTTAAACCACCTTCAGCAATTTGTGCACATATACCCCGGGTCTCGCTGTTCGGGCACCCCCTGTGGAATTGGAGCCTTCAGATTTAAAGTCATTGGGAGAAGGATTCGAGGGGAGTTGCGAACTTTGAGGGTGGTGGGGGTCTGGAACTCGCTGTCTGAATGGGCCGAGAGCGGGGAAGTGGGACTCGGCTGGATCGCTCTTTCTCGGCCGAATGGCCTCCTTCTGCAATGGTCCCGGGGCTGGCGAGGGGTTGGCGGGGAGACTCGGGCCCAGTTCCCCGGCCGCCTGGCCTGGCCGGGCCCCGGGCTTTCCTGTGGGGAGAAGCCGCCGCGCCGCGCCCCGGCCCGGCCCCGGCTACCTGCAGCTTCTCCAGCAGCGCCGCCTGGCCGCCGAACACCAGCTCCTCCAGCCGCCGCTCCGCCTCATCCTCCTCGGGCCGCTGCCCCGCCGCCTGCCGCCGCTTGCTGGGCCTGAGCCTGGAGCTGGGCCGCGCCGCCATCCCGCGCTCTGTGCCGGGCTCGAGCTCGGGCCGTGCGCTTCCGGGGCAGAGGGCGCGGGGCGGAGCCACCGGGGGAGCTGCCACTGCGGCCGGCGGGGGGGGGGGGGGAGATTCCTGCTCTGTTATAATAATCCGAGCCACAGAGACCGAGCGACAGGTTGTGTCGGTTACTGAGCAATGGGCAGCGGGTTCTATTGATGATGGGAGATGCGGGTTATCGCGGCCGCCTCTCCCGGTCGGTCCTGGCGGGTTGGATTGTCCTGTCCCCCCCCCCCGGCCCAGGAGTGGCCGCGACCGGGCCGCTATATGAAGCGGAGCGCCAGGACCACAGTCTTCTATCCGGCGGAGCGAAGACAGGAACAACAGGACCGTGAGTACAGGCCGGGGACTGGGGCCTGGGGGTAGGACCGTGAGTACAGGCTGGGGACTGGGGCCTGGGGGTAGGACCGTGAGTACAGGCTGGGGACTGGGGCCCGGGGGTAGGACCGTGAGTACAGGCTGGGGACTGGGGCCCGTGAGTACAGGCCGGGGACTGGGGCCAGGACCGTGAGTACAGGCTGGGGACTGGGGCCCGTGAGTACAGGCTGGGGCCTGGGGGTAGGACCGTGAGTACAGGCTGGGGACTGGGGCCCGTGAGTACAGGCTGGGGACTGGGGCCCGGGGGTAGGACCGTGAGTACAGGCTGGGGACTGGGGCCCGTGAGTACAGGCTGGGGACCGGGGACTGGGGCCAGGACCGTGAGTACAGGCTGGGGACTGGGGCCCGGGGGTAGGACCGTGAGTACAGGCTGGGGACTGGGGCCCGGGGGTAGGACCGTGAGTACAGGCTGGGGACTGGGGCCCGGGGGTAGGACCGTGAGTACAGGCTGGGGCCTGGGGCCCGGGGGTAGGACCGTGAGTACAGGCTGGGGACTGGGGCCCGGGGCCAGGACCGTGAGTACAGGCTGGGGACCGGGGACTGGGGCCAGGACCATGAGTACAGACTGGGGACTGGGGCCAGGACCGTGAGTACAGGCTGGGGACTGGGGCCCGTGAGTACAGGCTGGGGCCTGGGGGTAGGACCGTGAGTACAGGCTGGGGACCGGGGACTGGGGCCAGGACCGTGAGTACAGGCTGGGGACTGGGGCCCGTGAGTACAGGCTGGGGCCTGGGGGTAGGACCGTGAGTACAGGCTGGGGACCGGGGACTGGGGCCAGGACCGTGAGTACAGGCTGGGGACTGGGGCCAGGACCGTGAGTACAGGCTGGGGACCGGGGACTGGGGCCAGGACCGTGAGTACAGGCTGGGGACTGGGGCCCGTGAGTACAGGCTGGGGCCTGGGGGTAGGACCGTGAGTACAGGCTGGGGACCGGGGACTGGGGCCAGGACCGTGAGTACAGGCTGGGGACTGGGGCCAGGACCGTGAGTACAGGCTGGGGACTGGGGCCAGGACCGTGAGTACAGGCTGGGGACTGGGGCCAGGACCGTGAGTACAGGCTGGGGACTGGGGCCCGTGAGTACAGGCTGGGGCCTGGGGGTAGGACCGTGAGTACAGGCTGGGGACCGGGGACTGGGGCCAGGACCGTGAGTACAGGCTGGGGACTGGGGCCAGGACCGTGAGTACAGGCTGGGGACTGGGGCCAGGACCGTGAGTACAGGCTGGGGACTGGGGCCAGGACCGTGAGTACAGGCTGGGGACTGGGGCCAGGACCGTGAGTACAGGCTGGGGACCGGGGGCCGTGAGTACAGGCAGGGGACTGGGGCCAGGACCGTGAGTACAGGCTGGGGCCGGGGGCCGTGAGTACAGACCTGGGGACCGGGGCCCGTGAGTACAGGCTGGGGGCCGGGGCCAGGCCGCTTCACCCACCAGCCCACTCCAGCCGGGGTGGGCAGGGGCCCTGACTCACTCACTACGTGGCACGGGCTGGGGAGAGACAACAAAGCGGGGCTTGCCTTGACTGGGAGGGGCCGGTGCCCGGGGGCGGGCGGTGCCCCCGGGAGTGGGGGAGTTTCGAGCTCTGGGGCCCTGGAGCCCGGGGTTGTGGTTATTCTGGTGTGCCGGGGCGCGGGGGGTCATTGGGCTGAGCTCGGACCGCTGACCCAATTCCCCAGGGTCCTTCTGCCGTTAAAGGCTGTGCAGGAGGCGCCAAGACCCCAGGCGTGGTATCACCTGCCCACCATTTCCTGCTTTAAGGATGTGTCTTTAGATCGTCCAGTAGCGGCCCAAATGGGCTACTTTTGCACAGCAAGATCCCATCAGCAGCAGACTAGACAAATGACCGGCTTGCATGTTTCTGGTGGTTGAGGGGCAGATGGATCTTTGCCAGGAACCTTGTTCTGAGGATGTGGGCATCGCTGGCAAGGCCTGCATTTGTTGCCCTTGAGAAGGTGGTGGTGGGCTGCCTCTTGAACCACTGCAGCTCTTGGGAAGATAGGAATTGCTGAACAACAAATAGACCAGGTCCAGCTAGTTCGCTTTCTACCATCCTGGGAGTCCCATGATATGATAATGGAGTTGTTGAATAATCACAGCGATCGCTCTCAATGAGTCGAACAGACCCAGACACGAGGCGAGGAAAACCCCTAGTGGTGTAGAGTTCCACCCGAGCACGCTGCACTCACCACACGTCATGTCTCAAATTACTCAGATCCTGGATCCCAAAATGTTAATGTTCTGAAAGAATTTGCATTTGAATGAATCAGCATAAGCTGTTCCATAGATTAACCATGTGCTCACTGAAATATTGTTACCACAGATTAGTTTTGAATTTACCCCCTTCAAGTGTAGGCCATGTCCTCTGGGTCTACTGTTCTGGACATGGTCGACATTATCCAGTCCCTTTAGAATCCTAAAAACAGCAATCTGATCGCCTCTCAAACTTCGCTTTCCCAGTGAGAACATGCCCAATTTACATAATCAGTCCTTGTAATTCAATCCCTCAATCATTCTGGTTGCTCACTTCTGTATCAGTGGTGAAGATGCTCCCACGGTGCTGTTAGGTTGGGATACTGAACCAGCAAGGATGATACATAGAATGATACAGCACAGAAGGAGGCCATTCAGCCCATCATGCCTGTGCAGGCTCCTTGAAAGAGCTCTCCAATTAGTCCCACTCCCCCTGTTCATAGCCCTGTAAATCTGCTTCATGTCCATCGGGATGGTGCCTGGTCTCCAGGTGATGTCCCCGAGATGCCGAGCTGAGGTTCTCCTTTTGCTGTTTCCTAGTGAGCCCTGGGTGTCTCGTGTTAACAAAGTGGTTTAGGAAAGCTAATAGACAATAGCTTGTGGGGTGGCAGCGGCCTGTGGGAATCCTGTGATGTTTCAGGTGGAAAGGTGACTGGCTGCCCTTTGTAGGAACAGGAAGAGGCCATTCAGCCCCTCGAGCCTGTTTTGCCATTCACTGAGATCATGGCTGATCTGTAGAGATGGTGACTGGTAGCATGCTGCGGGATGGAGTTGAGGACACTCGTGTCGAAGACAGTTGCAGTTAAGGAGATCTTCGAAGTGCTCCTTCCAGCGGGCACTGACTGCCCCTCTGTCCTTGATGAGTACCTCTCCGTTCTTGGCCCGCAGAGGGTAGGGCCTTGGGTGCTTGGGCCGTAGATGGTCTTGACTGCGCTAAAGAATCCACGCACGTTGTGGTTGTCAGCTAGCTAAGCTCATGGTCCACAGAGCAGCAGTGATACCTGCCCTGCTGTATGCCTCAGAGACATGGACCATGTACAGCAGGCACCTCAAAGCACTGGAGAGGTACCACCAACGATGCCTCCGCAAGATCCTGCAAATCCACTGGCAGGATAGGTGCACCAACGTCAGTGTTCTTGCTCAGGCCAACATCCCCAGCATCGAAGCTTGGACCACGCTTGATCAGCTCCGATGGACGGGTCACATTGTCCGCATGCCCGATACGAGACTCCCAAAACAAGCGCTCTACTCGGAGCTCCGGCACGGCAAGAGAGCCCAGGTGGGCAGAGGAAACGCTTCAAGGACACCCTCAAAGCCTCCTTGAAAAAGTGCAACATCCCCACCGACACCTGGGAATCCCTGGCCCAAGACCGCACAAAGTGGAGGAGAAGCATCCGGGAAGGCGCCGAACACCTCGAGTCTCTTTGCCGGGAGCAAGCGGAAGGAGCGCACGTCAACCCAAGCACCCCACCCACCCGCCCCTTCAACCACCGTCTGCCCCACCTGTGACAGAGACTGTAGGTCCCGCATTGGACTCATCAGTCACCTGAGAACTCATTTTTAGTGTGGAAGCAAGTCATCCTCGGTTCTGAGGGACTGCCTGAGAAGAGAAGGAGGCTGATCTGTATCCCAAGTCTATCCACTTGCCTTGGCTCCATACCGTATATCCTTGCCTAGCAAAAATCCATCCATCTCTGATTTAAAATTATTAATTGAGCTAGCACCAACTGCTTTTGTGGGAGTGTGTGAAGTGCTTCCTAAAATCTCTCCTGAATGGACTGGCTCTGATTTTAAGGTTCTGTCCCCTTGTCCGAGTCTTCCCCCCGCCCCGCCAACCACAATGTTCCCTATGAGATGCCTCTCTGCTGGTCCCGCACAGCCTGAGACCGGCTTTTTCAATAAGTTTCGTGCATGCATGAAACTGAATGGACCGCGCACCCAAAAAAAACAGAGGGAGTGTTGCCCCCACCAATGGTAAAAGTTTCTCTCTCTATCCTATTAATTCCTTTCAAAATCCTCAATTAAATCACCCCCTAACCTTCTATAATTCCAGGAATACAAGATGGAGTTAATCCTTTAATGCAGTGTGATTTGGGATTAGAGTTCCCATGCGCTGTTTGAACGTTCTGTACAGAGTGCTGTGCCTTTGTGTTCTGGTGAAATCGCTGGTCTAATTCCGCTCGCCAGTCCCTGTGCGAACACGTGGCTCCTGTATCTCTCTGGTAACCCGCGACTCCAGGTGTGTTTGCCCCTGCTGACAGTCTCTGGTTCCTGCAGGAAGCATATCGAATAACAAGTGTGATGCACTCACTGTCCCTGACCTGATGCACTGAGGGTTTCAGTGAAGTGCGCTGCCTATGAAGCTGTAATCCTGTCCATTTGAACTACGGTAAACTCACTGCAGAGCAGTGATACTCTGCATGCAATTAATCACCTGATTATTCCCAGTGTCCCTGCTGTGTAGGTTGGTGGTGATAAAACACACCCCAGCACTCTGCTGTGGTGAAGGGCCAGATTCCACTCTCCTCCCATTAATACTGTGCTGTTTGTGGAATCTTCCAGAAGCATGTCTGGGAACAAGGAACGAACCTTCATCGCTGTGAAGCCGGATGGCGTCCAGAGGGGCATCGTGGGAGAGGTCATCAAACGCTTTGAGCAGAAGGGGTTTAAACTGGTTGCCATGAAATTCCTTCAGGTGAGTGAGTGAGTGTGTGCAAGAGAGTCACGCCAGCACCCAGCAGGTTCATGCGAGCGACACATCCAGCTGGTTGACCTTGAAGTGGTTCTAGTTTAACCTGCTCGCTTCCTGAAAACAAGTGCTAGCTGTGACCGTGACGTTGTGATTGGGCAAAACCTTCAATGTCACACTGCCCTCTTGCAATTAGTTACGAGCTGCTGCTGTACCTGCGGGTTTGTAGGTGATTCAGACACCGGCTGGGGAACTGGGGGTAACGGGCTGTGGAGATACTTTGCAGGGTGTTAGTGGAAGTGTTAGATGGGCGATTCATTCTAGAGCAGGATTGGAAAATGAAATAAACCCACTTACCCTGTATTTGAAACCGTGCCGGGTTCAGTAGCTGTGTTGGTGAGTATTCCAGGTCATGCTGTGTGTAGTGGAATCGATCAGAGTAATGGCCTGTGTAGGAGCAGCTGAAACCTTCCACTGCAGGTCTTCAACGAGGGACATCGGTGCTTACAGTTAGAATGGCTTCCCTGTTTGTATCTAACCCGTGCTGTACCTGCTCTGGGCAATAGCAGATTCAGAGTAAAGCTCCCTCTACACTGCCCCATCAAACACTCCCAGGGCAGGTACAGCACAGATTAGATACAGAGTAAAGCTCCCTCTACACTGTCCCATCAAACACTCCCAGGGCAGGTACAGCACGGGTTAGATACAGAGTAAAGCTCCCTCTACACTGTCCCATCAAACACTCGCAGGGCAGGTACAGCACGGGTTAGATACAGAGTAAAGCTCCCTCTACACTGTCCCATCAAACACTCCCAGGGCAGGTACAGCACAGATTAGATACAGAGTAAAGCTCCCACTACACTGTCTTGATATGGAACAGAGTAATTTACAAATCTGACTGGAATTTTACTTCTCTCCCTATAGGCTCCTACTGCTCTGCTCGAAAAACATTACTGTGATCTTTCGGACAAACCTTTCTACCCCAATCTGATCAAGTACATGAGCTCAGGGCCTATTGTTCCCATGGTGAGTGAACAACTGGTTTAAGCTGTGGAACCAATTTGAGATTTGAAGCTCCTGAGACTGGATACTGTACTTTGAGCACCCATGGACAGTCTGGGGAGGACGGTGGAACTGGCAATTCGAATTTGAGTGTTTGTGGTCAGGGCCAAATAAGATGGTTTTGGTCTTGCTGGTTAGCTGTAGGGCGTTCTGCTGATTGGAGGTTTGAGATGATGCTGTATTTTGATGACTGGGTTCAGTGGTTTGGTGGAAGGCGGGGTGAGGCCTGAGAAAGGAGGTTGTCTTTGGGTAAGTACTGAACTGAGGATTGGTGGACATGGATCTGGGGCGGGGGGGTGGAGTGTCAGAGCCGGCTGTGGGTCTCGATCAACAGCTGGGGAGAGGTGAGGGAGCGGTGTTGTAGGATGTGAGGCTGGGGAGAGCTGAGGGAGCGGTGTTGTAGGATGTGTGAGGCTGGGGAGAGGTGAGGGAGCGGTGTTGTAGGATGTGTGAGGCTGGGGAGAGGTGAGGGAGCGGTGTTGTAGGATGTGTGAGGCTGGGGAGAGGTGAGGGAGCGGTGTTGTAGGATGTGTGAGGCTGGGGAGAGGTGAGGGAGCGGTGTTGTAGGATGTGAGGCTGGGGAGAGGTGAGGGAGCGGTGTTGTAGGATGTGAGGCTGGGGAGAGGTGAGGGAGCGGTGTTGTAGGATGTGAGGCTGGGGAGAGGTGAGGGAGCGGTGTTGTAGGATGTGAGGCTGGGGAGAGGTGAGGGAGCGGTGTTGTAGGATGTGAGGCTGGGGAGAGGTGAGGGAGCGGTGTTGTAGGATGTGAGGCTGGGGAGAGGTGAGGGAGCGGTGTTGTAGGATGTGTGAGGCTGGGGAGAGGTGAGGGAGCGGTGTTGTAGGATGTGAGGCTGGGGAGAGGTGAGGGAGCGGTGTTGTAGGATGTGTGAGGCTGGGGAGAGGTGAGGGAGCGGTGTTGTAGGATGTGTGAGGCTGGGGAGAGGTGAGGGAGCGGTGTTGTAGGATGTGTGAGGCTGGGGAGAGGTGAGGGAGCGGTGTTGTAGGATGTGAGGCTGGGGAGAGGTGAGGGAGCGGTGTTGTAGGATGTGAGGCTGGGGAGAGGTGAGGGAGTGGTGTTGTAGGATGTGTGAGGCTGGGGAGAGGTGAGGGAGCGGTGTTGTAGGATGTGAGGCTGGGGAGAGGTGAGGGAGCGGTGTTGTAGGATGTGTGAGGCTGGGGAGAGGTGAGGGAGCGGTGTTGTAGGATGTGAGGCTGGGGAGAGGTGAGGGAGCGGTGTTGTAGGATGTGAGGCTGGGGAGAGGTGAGGGAGCGGTGTTGTAGGATGTGAGGCTGGGGAGAGGTGAGGGAGCGGTGTTGTAGGATGTGTGAGGCTGGGGAGAGGTGAGGGAGCGGTGTTGTAGGATGTGTGAGGCTGGGGAGAGGTGAGGGAGCGGTGTTGTAGGATGTGTGAGGCTGGGGAGAGGTGAGGGAGCGGTGTTGTAGGATGTGAGGCTGGGGAGAGGTGAGGGAGCGGTGTTGTAGGATGTGAGGCTGGGGAGAGGGAGATGAACCAACAGTCGGAGTTTCTCATGGTGCTTGAGGTGAGAATCAAGGGAGGTGCCTTGAAGTTTGAGATTGTCCCTGTCCTGCAGGATGATTCTGGAATAAAGGGAGGTTTGTCCCGGGAAGGAGCCAGATGTGATGTGACTGGACCAGATGTGGTGGGCAGTTGAGTTGTGTGTTTGAGGTTGTGGGGATGGGAGACTCTGGGATTGGGTGGCGGTGATGGGCTAGGCTGGTGGATCAGTGAATTTGAGTTGAACGGGGCGGGGGGAGGAAGGGTGTTGGTGGGGCAAAGGAGACAGGGCAGACTTGACAAGTGATTAATCCTATGCATCTATGCCCTGTGGGTGGGCAGGACAAATGCTTTAAGTAGAAGCTGGTGAATTGGTCGTTCTGTTTTGCTGTGGGTGGCGAGTTCTGCTGCGTTTAGATATTTTTTTTTTTCTTCCTGGGCTCTTTAATTCTGTGTTGCTTTCTTCAAGCAACGGAGCGAGATACGAGAGGCTGTGGCAGGGCCGAGGGTCACCTGAAGGGTGAGGGACAGACCATACAGTTACAATCTCAGCCCTGGATTCGACACAGCATTCAGTGAGGCACTTCGGGTTACGGTTGGTCAGTTTGCTGTCCCTTGTGTCTCTGGCTTGTGTTGGGGTAGAGCCAGAGGCCGGTGGGGCGAGAGAATCGAATCTCTTCATGGGCGTTGCAGGAGTCTGAAACTTCTCAACGATCCCACTTCTACTGGGCATGGTGCACCTGCTCCCTTGGCAGGAGATTGGGTACAGGAGTTGCATTAACGGCATGGATTAGGGGCAGATTCTGCTCATGGGGATGGGATGCCTCATGCAGACTGCCCTGGGCACCCAGCACTATTGGATGGGCTGAGGAATGAAGGTGTGTGTAGCGCACTGCACTGTGTCTTTGATGGTTTTTTATTTTGTTTGTGGGATGAGGGCGTCGCTGGCAGGTCAGCATTTATTGCCCATCCCTATTTGCCCTTGAGAAGGTGGTGGTGAGCTGCCTTCTTGAACTGCTGCAGTCCGTGTGGTGAAGGTACTCCCACAGTGCTGTTAGGGAGGGAGTTCAAGGATTTTGACCCAGCGACGATGAAGGATCAGCGATATATTTCCCAAGTCAGGATGGTGTGTGACTTGGAGGGGAACTTGGAGGTGGTGGTGTTCCCATGCGCCTGCTGCCCTTGTCCTTCTAGGTGGAAGAGGTTGCGGGTTTAGGAGGTGCTGTCGAAGAAGCCTTGCCGAGTTGCTGCAGTGCGTCTTGTAGATGGTACACACTGCAGCCAAGGTACACCGGTGGTGGAAGGGGTGCCAATCAAGCGGGCTGCTTTGTCCTGGATGGTGTCGAGCTTCTTAAGTGTTGTTGGAGCTGCACTCATCCAGGCAAGTGGAGAGTATTCCATCACACTCCTGACTTGTGCCTTGCACATGGTGGAAAGGCTTTGGGGATGTGTTCTTGTCAAAGGCCTCAGTTGTCAGACTCGGTATAATGCGAGGGGGCTGTGGGTGATCTGGATTGTGTAAACTTTCCTGTCTGTCCCTCTGTTGCAGGTGTGGGAAGGTCTGAATATAGTGAAGACTGGCAGGGTGATGCTGGGCGAGACCAATCCAGCCGACTCTAAGCCTGGCACCATTCGTGGTGATTTCTGTATTCAGGTTGGCAGGTGAGTGCGATGGGAACTATACTGCATAGCAATCGAGGGAAGCAGTGATGGGGAGCACACTCGTGGGTCTCTGCTGCCATATTGCTCCTGCTCAAATGTTGCTGAGGGAGAGGCATGGGGAGTTTGGCAGTGCCCTGTGTGCCAAGTCTGTTCCGTTCTGTTGAAGGAGACTGTTCCTGTGGCTCTGGTGGGTGTTAAAGATCCCACGGCATGATTGGAGCGGGGAGTTCTCCCGGTGTCGACCAACATTCCTCCCATGACCGACTTCAGCAATAGCCAATTAACTGGTGCCTGATCTCATTTGCTAATTCTGGGATCTTGCTATACACAGCAGCCCTGTGTTTTACATGGAAATGATTAATGTAGAGTAAAACTCCCTCTACACTGTCCCAAACTTGCCTCTATTAAACCAACATGCCATTTCCCACTCCAGCCAGCCATCCTGTGCCCTCAGACTGCCAAATTCAAGTGATGTGCTTTGGGCCCATGAGGCATTGGCTTGAGACAGTCCAAACTCTGTTCACCAAGCCCCCAGTCTGGGCTAGATAACCCAGTACAACTTTCCTATCCCTTTTGAAAACTGCTTAGAAGTGCTCTTGTGTAAAGACAGCACCCGGTTTGTAATAACTGAACTGCTCTCTACAGGAACATCATCCACGGCAGTGACTCGGTATCAAGTGCACAGAAGGAGATTGACCTTTGGTTCAAACCCGAGGAGGTGGCAGAATACAAGAACTGTGCCCAGGACTGGATCTATGAGTAAATCATTTTGCGATTGCATGCCTCTGGCTTGTCTGAATCATTTCAAATGGTTGTCAGAAGTTTTATTTTTTACTGTTCATGTATCATGTCCTGAATGTTGAGGCAAATGACTGTAATAAATGAAATGGAAAAATACCTGTTTCCTGCAGACATTTGTGTAAAAGTGCTGGAGTTTGAAGCTGTGATCTCACTACTCCAAAAAAGGCTAGTCCGGTGGATGCTTGAAGATCCCAAGACAGTATTGGGAGCAGGGAGTTCTTTGTATTTGGCCAACAGTACAGAGAAGTCTGGTGTGGGAGCTGCTTTCCTGGATGTGTCTTTCTCTTGTCTGGTATTTCAATGACTTGCACTTACATAGTGCCTTTAACCTAGTAAAACATCCCCCAGGAGCACTGAGACAAAATTATATGCTGAGCCACACAACAGGACAAGTGACCAAAAGCTTGGTCAAAGGTAGGTTTTAAGGGGCATCTTAAAGGTGGAGAAGTTTTGGGAGGGAAATTCAGAGCTTGGGGCTGGGCAGCTGAAGACATAACTGCCAATGGTGGGGTGAAGGAAATGTACAGAATAGAATAATGCAGCATCAGAAGAGGGCAGAATTGAAAGCATGGATATCTGAGCATTGTAGGGCTGGAGGGGGTGAAGCTATTGAGGGATTTGAACACAATGATGAGAATTTTAAAAACTGAGGTGCTGTACTGGGAGTCAATGTAGGTCAGGGAGCACTGGGGTGATGGGTGAAAGGGACTTGGTGCATGTTAGGATACGGGCAGCTGTGTTTTGGATGAGCTCAAGTTTAGAGCGCAGAAGATGGGAGGCCAGCCAGGAGAGCATTGGAATAGTTGAATCTGGAGCTGACAAAAACAGGGAAGAGGGTTTCAGCAGCAGATGGGAGATGTTAACAAAATGAAAGTAGGTGGTTTTAACATCAGCTTGATCTGCATCTCCACCTCAAAACCACCTGTTCACTAACTGCTGCTATCCTCATGGTTGCTTCAGTTGACTCATTGCAGTGATGGATCCAGGCCTTTCCTTTGCCATGGCCTGACTGATTCCTAGGATGTGACCACATTTCCCTGAACACTGAAATGGGAGGTTGCTACTTTTCAGCAAAGATCCATCCCTGACCCTCAGAGAATCCCCAGAACTTGAGTATTTCTAATAAGTGGGAGCAAGCACTTGTAATAAGCAACATGACCTGACCCTCTGCACACAAGCTGGTTGTACTTCTCACAGGACTGCTCTGTATGTTTAAGTCACCACTTCAGACTTCAGCTTCCCCCATCTCTCTCCTGCCCTCTACATTTATACATGATCATGTGCTTCTCTTCTACCTGGTCTTATCTTGTCCCATCCTAGCTGTTACTCCTCTCCTGCACTTCTGTTCAGCTGAAGCCTTGCCCCTTTGCAGCTCGTCATTGCTGACTCTCTTGCCCACTCCCTTACTGCCTTCCTTGTTCACATCTCCTTACCTCTGCACTAGAGTAAAAACTATCGCTGAACTGTCTTGAATGCCCTCTTCAGTTTCAGATGCTTCTGGATTGCCATCTACACCTCAGTCACGACCAGCTCTGGCTATTCTCCCACCCACACCTACGTGTGGAGTGGTCACTGTCTGGTGGCTAAGATTAGACTAGCCTGACCACATTAATGGGTTCTGCTGCCCAGTCTCTGCAGCATTCCTCATGCCAACCTCATTTATATTGCACTTTTATGGCAGCAAAACATCCCAAGGTACTTCACAGGAACAATATCAAACAAAAATTTAACAGCCACATGAGATATTAGGATACGTGACCAAAAGTTTTAGTTGCAAATAATTGAGGGGAAAAAGAGGTTTCAGGGTGGAAGGGAGAATAAATAAAATATTTGCATCTTTAAGAAACACTCCACTGCAGAAAAAGTTGACAGCTGAGAACAAGGTTTTGGGAAGAAAAAAAAACCTTGCAATTTAAACCATTCTGAAATGGTGGGAACTGAGACCATGGGTCAGGATCAGCAAGCGGTGCAGTAATTTTGCCCGTCGGATGAATCATTGCTGCTGTGAACTTGCTGCAATCCAGCGGGAGGCAAATCACCATGTTTCAAACAGGCTCAAAACAGCAGGATTGCAGGCCGAAGGGCCTCTCCTGACTTCCTGTTTGACAAACACAGATCCACAAACCTCAGCCGTGGGCAGACTGAAGAACAGGTTTCAATCCATTTAAAAGGTTTTATTAAGTGTAAAAAAATGACCATTTAGTGAACAATTTTCATTTCTTTGTACACAAAGCTGTGACTAATGCATCTAATGTTTAGTGAAAAGTATTTCTCTGAAAAAACAAAGAAAAGGTTCTCGGTTTGGACGTACAGATGCTGAGAGCTTAGCAGCTTCTTGCCACCAGCCACTGTACCAAGTAAAAAGGGAGAGATTACATTTGTACAATTATCGATTCAGATTATCAAAATACAGAGAAAACAATGTATAAATCCCACCATTAGCTACAACGTCACTGCCCTTCATCGTCAGGAAGAGCAGGAAAAGAATTTCTAGGAACTATGTATAATTTTTTTTTCCCTTTTTGCAATTTTATCAAAATTCGTGCGACTCTAGAACAGGAAGAGAATCGAAGACATTTCCTGAATCAAATCACAGTTTCTCAAAATCCCTCCCCCACCCCGATAAGAAATGATGATCCGTATTAAAGGTTCATGTAGCACCATATTACAAAGATCAGGGATGAGCTCACATTGTGTTAAAAAAGCCAGTTGACACCCGTGTTAGTACTGTGTGCGGGGGTCAGCAGGGGTCGTGTGCAATCCTGGAATACTTGCCTTCCGAAAAAAGAACTGGTTTCTGAGGGAGTCGCAAGGCCGCAAATCCGATTGCTGGGGCGGTGGGCCAAGGTGACAAACAACGGGCATGCGACAGGGATCTGCAATTCCACCCAGCCCCCACAACTTGCATTATACACCTACAATTCTCAAGTACAAAGACAGGTGTGGACAGTCAGTGTCTGAAAGATGCAGTGCACCCGTGGATAACACAGAATCAGAGGGAGTCTCCTGTTTACTTTCTGTAGTTAAACAGTAAGCAGGATCTTCCTTCTCTCGGATATAACTTCAAAGCCAGTGAAACGGGTCAGAGTCTCCACTCCAGCCCCAACGTCTTGAAGCGGTGAATGGCAAGGTATAGGCACTTGCCCACTGCACCCCCGAGGAAGACGCTGTGCACAGGAGGGAGGGAAAGTGGCGTGTATCCAGCGGAGGAGACCACATCTTCTCCCAAGTAACCAGCTGCAGTGGGGCACTGGTGGAGCTCGAGGCAGCAAGCTCCCTGCTTGCCTCCCTCGTCCCAGGGCGGAAAGAACATTTTAATATACACAAATCATGTCTCTCATAGATGCTGCCATTTTGAACACTTTATGTCCTCTGGGGAAGCCAGGGATTGTGTTGGGAGGACACTGAACTTAGATTTCAAACCCCAACTAAGGGCACAAAGAATCGTAAAAATTGTCGCACAGAAGGAGGCCATTTGGCCAATGTGATCCAACCAGAATTTGCTGGTTTTAGACGCTCCTTAGCACCACCCTCCATTCACTTCAAATATTGCCTCATTAGCGTTAAATAAAAGGAAAATTAAATAGCATTCGAAAACCAGGATGAGCACAAGAAGCCTGTACAGCGAGAGCGAGTACCGAGAGAGCCACTGACGTGGCTCCGCAAGCGAGGGGAAGAAAGGATTTAAGTTAACAAGTGTTGGTCACGTGTAAAGACTTCCGTCCTTGAGGGGCCCACGCCGCACTCGACAATAAAACACGCGACTGGCTCAGAGGATGAGAATTGGCTGCAGCCGAGACACACACACACGGGCAGAGTCAGCGAGACCAGGCATCGACTTCCTGAGAGACTGCTGGTCGAGTGGGCCATCGCAAACACGCTGGGGTGGGGTGGGGGGGAGGGGATTCTTCTGGTTTTTGAAGTTTATACTAAAAAAAATAAACAGAGTTCAGCTTCGAATGAAGAAATGAGGTGGAACGGTCTGGCGTGCGGTGTCTGTGGAGGCTGCAGGAGCGTTGGAAGTTAACATAACTTCACCTGAATATGTAGTCACTGAACGCTCATGTGAGCATTTCACAAAAAAAAGTTAAACACTAAAAACAGACATTCTGCCCTCCCACCCCAGCAAAAAAAAACTTCAAGTACAATATACAAGAACGTCCAACATGGGAACTGAAAACTTGAGTCTTTTTTCATCCTCCCTAAACCAGAAAAGAACTGTCCAAATATACAGTAAAAAAAAATCTTCACCGAAGTGCCTCGCCATCGCACCCTGCAGGAGCTGCGCTGAACCGTTCCTGTGTTGGGGATTAACCCATTAAAAAGGAGCAGATCCTTCGCTCAAGGGTCCCCGCTTGATACAAGCTCGGAGGCCGTGTCTTCGAGGTTGCTGGGTTAGCTGCCGCGTCACCTGGGCTTTCCTGCGCAGAGGCACCGTGAAGGAGCCAGAACTCGGCGACATCCATCAAATTCACCTCGTGCTCCAGTGGGGTCACTGGGGGGGGGGGGGAGAGAGACAAGGCGTTACAAAAGTTCATCACTTCAAACAAAAGGGGAGTTAAAAGAAGAAATGATTTCAGGAGCGATTCTTCCGCCTTGCCCGGGTGCTCCCTGGCTCGTCTGGGGACCTGGAATTCAGGCACAACCCGCTTCTGACTCAGGGCTCATAACCCGGGGAACGCAAGCTTGGCTGAAGCTCTGAACAAGGCAATGGGACAGATTTCTAAATTCTACAAGGAGCAGAGAGATTTTGGAAGGAGGGGAAAGAGACCGAATGAGGGGGTCCATCCATGAAGCAGAGGGCGAGCTGCAGGCTGCCACCTCACACCTCCTGTGGTCACAAAGAGCCAGTTAGCAGGAATTGGATAACAGTATAAGAGCAAAACAAACGCTGAACGAGATACCAGGAGGGAGACAATATGGGTTCTGGTTGTAAATCATCACCAACACCAGGAAATGACGTTTCTCTGAAGGAGCAGAAAATAAAGTGTGAATTTTATGCTGAGAACACGAACTCCCTCCTCTTCCGGCCCAATGGAGATTACAAGAGCTGTTCCCACAGCCCGCCTGGAGGTGGCGCCACAGGACTGAGCAGCATCGCCAGCCCCAGCAGACTGAGCAGGGCCAGGATTACTGGCCAGGATTACTGCTCCACTTGTTCCAATAACCCCAATTTTATTTAAAGGGCAGAAAAGTGAAATTTTAAAAAAAGTCAACAGATATACGGGTCAGATCATCCACTTCAAATAACCCAAAGAATTTAAGAGACAGAACCCAACGGAGAGGTGTTGCAGAAAGGGCAGGTCTATACTGAGCGTGACACCTTACCCACTGGATAAAACACACTGTACATCTTACAGCCGTGGAGCGTTTATATACTCAACTCAGTCCTCGACCTCTTCCTTCATCTCCCCCCGCTCCCTGCGGCCGAGATTGGGACCTCCATCGCAGGGAGCTAGCACTATACAGTGCCGAGACCACAGGCTGCTCAAGTCACTGATCCCCAGGCCATGCGACTGGCTTGCTCACACCTGTGCACAGCTCAGACTCCAGGTTTGCAAGCACCCGCCCCACATCTGGAGCCGCACTCGATACTTTTGAGTTTCCAGAAATAATTCTATTTCATTCCCTCTTCCCACCCCCACTCCCACCCCAACACAACACATGATTCCTCTGCCCACCTACTAGCTCCCAGACCTCAGTCCATGCTCTGCAGACCCACACTGCACAGGCCCACGAGCACAGCCTGGAGAGATCGCCCCTCCAATCACACCACAGGTATTTGTGGAGGTGGGATTGCAAAGCATGCAGAAAGAGGCTGGTCGCTGCCTGTGGAATCTTTACACAGTAAGGAGCAGAGTTGCAGGTTTTCCACTCACCTGGTAGCTGCCGATAAACGCTGTGGAGAGACGGCCGGCAGCCTCTGGTCACCAGATGATGATGTCTCGGTGCTTACTGCTGCTGGCTGGAATACACAGGGAAGAGAGAGGTCATCAGATGGTCATCAGCAACCTGGGGACTAACACCAGGCTCCACACACACAGGCACCGTACAGCACCTTTCACTCAGTGACCATCAAATAGATTAACCTGCTTAAACGCTCTGCTAAAAGAGAAAACACAATTATATATTAAAGCAGTTCCTGAGCTCAGGTTGTACAAGAGAGACAGAGTGAGAGTAGGAGAGGGGAGACAAGGCAGGGGAGAGAGTCCAGGTTACCCCTCCCAGTTATTGGGAGGCACCAGCGGGGGCTCTGCAGGAGGGCACAGCCCTGGGCAGGATCGAGGATGCAGCAACCTTGCTAAGTCACAACGATGGCAGACTGCACAGGCGATGCTGCAGGGTTTACACTGGATCATTAGGCCAGCCTCTGTCCTGTGTATCGCCCGAGCTCCAGTTTAAGAGCTGCCCCCACCCCCCCTCCCCCCACCTCTGGTAGGAAATTGGGAGAAAGGTGGGGCGTCGCAGAAAGGAAATGATACAAGGAACTGGACAAATAAAAAAAGATACAAAATAATAAAGACAGAGCATTGCTGAATGATGCCTGTCCATTGCTGCACTGTGCAGCTCAGTCAGGAGCTGATTTTAGAACGGTGACATCAATACCACAACACACACCCTGCTTTCCTTCCATGGAGGGGTTTCGCAGTTGGTCAGAGCACAGATATTACAGGAGAGTCAGGGAAACGAGAGCTGAGGAACATTCAACCATCAGTACTCTACAAACACATTACTGCATCCTGCTGCATATAACCACTCACCGCTCGACACAAAGACTAACCAAAACCCAGGAGCCGATGGTATGCAGAAAAAATAAAGTTTTAAAAATACACAGGAACACTGCACGCTGAAAGGAAGCGTTGGTTAAGGCAGGAAGCATCTGAGCCCCGCAGGGCGAGGGGGTTTGCAGGTTCAGATCCCAGTCTGTGCTGAGTCAGCTAATTGCAGCCAGGATGGCTTGGTGCTACAGCTGATTTGAGTCCTACCTGTCCACTGTGGGGGGGTGGGGGGGGGGGAAAGAGAACAGTTAAGGTTTAAAAATGACACAGCCAGGGGGGCACCCCCCTCGCCTCATCAGCAACCAGTGGTGCTTATCCTGCTATGCAGACGCTGGGTGAGCACAGAAACAGGCTCCCACAGTCCAATAACCTGTCACTGTACAGGGCCACAGATGACCGGCCCCTCACCGAGGCTCCTGGCACACTGCACCACAACCTGGCGCCGGCCTTCAGGAGAGAAGGGAAGGAAAACCATCACTGTATCTCTGTCAACCCTGCGCTTTGACCTTGAACTGGGGATGCTCTGAATGGGATCGACTACAACAAACACAACTCCCTCCTTCTACAGCGATTCGATTACCTGTTCTGAGCCTGCCATTGACCTGTCTGCTAGTGCTGGGAGGCGTGTGGGCCTCCGGGGCTGCCTGGGTTCGGTATGGAGGAGTCACCTCATCATCTGCTGAGAAACTCCTGCGCGTCCCGCCACTCATGGGCAGGATCGGCAGGCTGACCGGCTTCTTCCCAACTGGATTCTTCCTCTCTAAACATCAGGTCAAACTTCGTTAAACTCTCATTATAGTGTTCAAAACGTCTGCACTAAATTCACTATCAATCTTATTAAACACAAGTAAGTGGCAGAGCTCGACTGTGTACCTGACCTAACACTGGGCCTCACTGGGGACCAGTTCCTGGTGGAAGCTCTACACGATTGGTTCGGTTGGTCCTTGTTGGTGGCTTCTATGAAACGTTAACTTTAGAGAGCACAAACCACATCGACTGCCACTAAAAGTTCCAGCCCAAACTCCCTGGATGGTCCAGTAGGTAAACATGTTCTCTCTCTCTCTACACACACCAGTGTCTCTGGACAAGCAAAGGGGAAAAAAACCAAGGGTCCCTGTTGGGTATCCAGTGGTGTCTACTTCAAAGTGCATGTGAAACTGGGTGAGGGCAGCATTGGGCTCGGCTGTGATGACTTCCATCATCCCGTTGAGGCTCTCACATGCTGGAGCCTGTGGATCCGCAACTGTAACCCAGGAAGACTCAGCACTATCCGGGGAGCCAGTGGGGGAGGTGGGAACCAAACGGGAACAAGTTGCAACACACTGGGGAAAAGCAGCAACTAGAACATTGCAGCTAGACGCAGCCGGGCGGCTGGCCGGTGCTTACCGGGGTTGCAAGCCATCAAAAGGATTACAAACAAAAAGACACTATCCCACCCAAGAGGATCCAGAATATGTTCTTGATATTCAAGAGGCTGCACGAGTCCCGAGAATTAGAGAGCTTTAACTCGGGGTTTCCTGCGTAATGCTGTGTTTGGGAAAGGGTGGAACGTTTCACTCACTCAATGAAAGGCAGAACAATACGGAGAATGGAACATCTACCCAGTGTTGAACAGGAGCAAATGATCACATACAGAGTAAAGCTCCCTCTACACTGTCCCATCAAACACTCCCAGGGCAGGTACAGCACAGGTTAGATACAGAGTAAAGCTCCCTCTACACTATCCCGATGATAAATATTAGAGCAGCTTTCTGTAAAGCCTGAGTGAGATTGCCCAATTAATCTTTAATTTTAAGCAATTCTGCACTGTGGCCTGATGTCCTTTGTAATAATTTGTAACCGCTTCTTGGAGGGTTCCATACAGCTGTGAATGAGCGTGTGTGATCGAGCAGATAGCAGAAGACAAGGTTTTCACCAACCACACCATCAGCATTACATGCTCTGGCTGGCACATGCTGTGGACTCCCAAACCTAACCAAGTAGAACAGAGGGAAATATACAGGAAAGGCCAATTCCGCTCACCGCAACTCCAGCTTTCATTGAAATTTTACTTTCTAGGGAAATAAGAAATTTGGAACATTTTACTGGGACTTCCCTCCAACAGGATTCCTCCGAGCAATGTTTTCCCATTTCCTAGTCTTCAGGCACTATCCTGAGCCACAGGAGGATCCCAGAAAGGATCTCACTCGGAGCCCCCCAGCCCTGGGGAAGAGCCTGGTCGTGACTTGGGCCCTTGCCTGAACATGGCACCCTCAGGCTGGAACTCTGTTGGAATGAACACTGCTGTGAACCCACGTTCACCAACTCCAACACCTCCTGGTTCACAACAACTCCCTGGGTCGTTTCTCTCCTGGCCCGTTAACATTCGAGGACAGCCATATTTTTCTTTCAGGAACACAAAAAGGCTTATGGTAAAAGGCCATTCAGCCCAATCCTTGCATAGTCCATGCATGGCTCCGAGACACCCCACCACACACCCAGCCAAGGCTCCTTCTCAACTGTGGACCCTCCTGGGTGTGTGGACCCTGGATGAGGACAGGATCAAGCTTGGCTGTGATGTTGCTCCAGTCGATAGTCTGATAAAACTCACCATCAAAACACAATGGGTAAGAGCCCCTTCAATGACGTGCCTCAGGGGGACCACAACCCATGGCACCAATTCTTTTTTCTTTAACACCTTATTTTGCTGAACCGTTCAACAGATACTGAGGAAATGATCAGGAACTGGCTCAGGGAGCTCACTGAACCCAGTCGTGTGAAGGAGCTAAATCAGTGTACACGACAGAGAGACAAACACTGCAAGCCCAGACATCCCATTAAATGACCAGGTCTTTACTCATGTTGGTCTGCTCTTTAGAAGTGATCCAGATAGTCTCAGTTCTTTCCACAGGACAAGTGGTCAACACATGGAATCATGTTCCAGTTCAGAAACCGGCCATTTGGCCCATCAAATCTGTACTGGTGTTCTTCACCACATAAGCTACCTAATCTCCCCCCAATCTCTGTTCACTCCCCGCACACTTCAAGTATTTCTCCTGTTCAGGCAGCTATCTAGTTCCCTTAGCCATCAGCAATCACCAATCGGTTTACTGCTGGGTTGATTCTGTAGGAAGGAACAAAACCAAATCCCGAGCAGTCTGCTCCACTTTCATAGGCAGGGCATCAACATATCTGGATGCCCCAGGTGAAGGGCACGAAGCTATTATTGGTGGACAGTGGTTCAAGGCCCTGCAATACACGACAGGCTTCCTGGAAACAAATCCACAGGCTAATCTTAAAGTCAGTGATTAAAGAGCACATTTCTGGAAAGCTGTGCTCCAACTGCACCAAGGTCAACATTTTCAAAATGGACAAACCGGGGCATTTACCACCCCCACACTCACAAACCAGGGGCATTTACCCCCCTCACTCAAACCGGGGCATTTACCACCCCCACACTCACAAACCAGGGGCATTTACCCACCTCACTCAAACCGGGGCATTTACCATCCCCACACTCTCAAACCAGGGACATTTACCCCCCACACTCAAACCAGGGGCATTTACCACCCCACACACTCAAACCAGGGGCATTTACCATCCCCTCACTCACAAACCAGGGGCATTTACCACCCCCACACTCACAAACCAGGGGCATTTACCCCCCTCACTCAAACCGGGGCATTTACCATCCCCACACTCTCAAACCAGGGACATTTACCCCCCACACTCAAACCAGGGGCATTTACCACCCCACACACTCAAACCAGGGGCATTCACCATCCCCTCACTCACAAACTAGGGGCATTTACCCCCCTCACTCAAACACGAACAAACAGAAATTATCTCCTCCGCCACCCACCACGATTGACTTGTGGAACTGAATCAATAGTTAATTCAGGGAGTGAGCATCATTTGGCCAGATTCCAGCTGAAACTGGACAGTGAACTGAGTCGCTCCTATTTCAAACACTTACCAAGACAGACAATTAAACAGTATGAAACAGACCACAGTAGAAAAATACACCATACAGAACAAACCTGTGCGTACATCCTCAGGACGTCCCAAAGTGCTTTGCAGCCAATAATGATTGTGTTTTTGGTGGTGTTGGTCGAGGGATGTGGTTACAAGAGTGCGAGGAGCTGTTCACAAAGACAGGCGCTGCCCATGGAATGTGCGGCCACAGAGGGCCAGGCACAGACTTACTTCTGTTTGATGATGTTTGGAAACATCAAACCTTCCCTGCTCCCTGGCGGAAGTTTGACTCACACCCAACATTATGTCTACTTCACTCCCGGAAACACTCCTGCCCAGTTGATGCAAGGGTCAGATAGCCTCAAAAGTTTTGGGAGAAAGTTATCTAGTCACATTCAGATATTTATGAATAGTAAATACTGGGAAACGAGTTATGGTCCTCGAGGTGTTGAGGACATTCACTAATGACGTTAATACCAGCAAATGACAGTAACCGAAAAGGACAGAAAGCAGTAAAAGCAGGCAACCTACTTTTTTTGTGCCCCTTGTACTGGCTGGACTTTGCTTTCTTCTTCTTCATCACGTTGGTTTGATTCTCCCTCGAGGCTGGCGATGAAAGAGAAAAGCAACATGAGAAGAGGCACAGGTTGGGCAGGAGTAACTCCCAGCTTCTGCAACAGGACAGACATCCCCATTGCCACACAGTGCCACACACTCGCTCGCACCACTTGGAGAATTACAAAGCAGCAATCAAACTGATTAATTTAACAAGTTCTCCCAGGCACCAGCATCACACCAGTTTGCAGAGAACCAGTGGTAATATGTATGTGACGGGGCAATAGAAGCGACAGTGATGTAGGACTTAAAGGAGTACAAAGGATAAAAATAATTGAAGGATTCAGAGATGTAGTAAAACCCCTGGAACAGCAGTTACTGCTGGCAAATCATGGACAATCAAAACTTTCCATTTTATTCAAGTATTAAGCAGTTTTCTGTAGCAGTACACAATATAACTGGAATTAACTGCACAGGCAAATATCACCCACAATGGGTGCACAGCATTTCCTGCGCTCTCACTACCGAGGACAGAATGGGCAGAACCTCAGTGACAGCTTGAAAATGGCATTCACAAAAGGGCGGGCAAGTGTCGTCTCCAAGCTCTCCAGCTTGCTGTAGGGATGGGGATAGTCTCTGGTCCCTTCCCAGCACCCCCGAATGATCCAATGGCACAGCTGAAATCTGGGCACACAACTCAGGCTGTGGGCTGGGTTTAAAGGGCTGGCCTGCTCACTTACACTGCGATGCTGGAGGTTGAAGCTGGTAGCCCGTCAGCTCGCACCAGCCGACAGGGTAGAGGTCAGGAGATTGACAGTCCACCCACTGGTCGTATTCATCCTCCCAGCCGTCGAAGTGGATCCGGAGGAGCCGATGGACAATGCGGGTAACGGTCGCTACGCACACCAAGCGCGGCTCCATTAGATCCACGGCTTCCAGTTTCATTCCCACTCGGAAGCCGTGGTTTGGGACTTCCTGTATTAGAAGAGAAAGTTGGAAATTAGTCAATTGGAAATAGTTTTTAAAAATAATATCCCTGTAGGCTGTACCTAATGCCGGGGTTGGCTCAGTGGGTGCAGGCTGCCCTCTGGTAGCACGTCACAGGAACCACACTTCACATCTGAGCCTCAGTGAGTACAAGTGGGCTACTCAAACATGGGGGCATCACAGCAGAGCCTCGCTCTATATCTGCACACAAGCCCTTTCCAGCAGGAATTATTGGACAGCCATCAGGAGCAGGAGAGAATAATTTAAGGGTTCAGCAGGGGACTCCCTCCCCAACAGCACTGGGCTACAGCAGTTCAAGGCAGCAGCTCACCACCACCTTTTCAAGGGAAATTGGGGATGGGCAATAAATGCTGGCCTTGCCAGCAATGTCCACATCCCAGGAATGAATAAAATAAATAAACAAACCTAGCTGATCTCCCTCCTCCTTAGCCCTGCAGTGCGGAGGCCAGTTGCAGCACCCCAGGCACCCTGGTTGTGATCAACAAACTCTGCGGAGACCAGAGATCAAACCTGGGTCCTGTCTGGTCTGTGCAGCTCAATACTTCATCCTAGCAAGTCTGATCCAATAAACTCTCTTCACATCAGAATGTGATGTTTACTATCCAAGTGCTAAAAGCAGCCACTTTGTGCACAAACCAGCGTCTAACAGATGCTGACAGAATCTATTCCGGGATCAGTGGGAATGGCTGTAAACTCAGCAGTCGTGTCAGCTCAGTCCCCAAGGACACAAAATAGAAGTGACCCAAATGGAACAATGTGTACGAGCTTCAAATCGGTCCAAGTGTCAGCAGAGACCACGAGCTCTCGAGGCTCAAACATGCTTTTTAAAGATGAGTTCTCCCATTCCATGTTTTTTTTTTATAAAGAGACAGTATGAAAGAATAGAGAAAGTAAACGAATTTGCATTTCTGATAGCTTGTGCTCCTACCTTGTTGAACAGTTTGACAGGCGCTGCAATGGAGCCCGTCTCCCTAAGGTAGTCGAACCATTTGAAAGGAATTTTGGAGTAACCTGTAAAATAGACATCATCGTCTTAGTGTACCACTTATACTAAACCAGACGTGTCCTTCTCTACTCGACGTCAGGCACTGTGGCCCAGACACCTGCCGACATCACTGAAGCTCAGTTGGTGGAACAATACAACGGCACAAAGTGGCAGGATATCAGTTCACATTCCTGCTTCCAATCAGAAATCAGCAGAGGGAAAAAAATAAAATGAAGCTCGGACAACCAGCACGCTTTTTTCTTTTTTCCTCATTATTCTCCCCTCCTTCCTGCAGGCAGCGACTCCTCATTTTGTATGGCTCCAGAGGTCGGTATCTCAAACATGTGGCCATTTTTGACATTTGGGCTTCAGCTGGGTATTTGGCCATGGCGGCCATCACTGCTGTGCCCGATTCCATCGTATATCCATTGTGCACACTTGCACTTTCTAGCAGGAGTGAGTGGATGGTGACCTGGAGCAGGAACCCTGACTGGTTTGTCCTCTCCTTAGCCCAGGGACACCAAAGATAACTGTTGCAGCCCCACTTGCCTGGCCAAGATCAGTTAACTCAGCGCAGACCGGGAATTTGTCCTGGGACCTTCTTGGTCTGTGTGATTTGGTATTGCATGAGACAACAAAAGCCCTCCATTTTTAAGGACAATGCCAGATTAGAGCCATGATCAGATAATCAGGTTTTAAAAAAAAAAAAAAGTGCTGTTGATTGAGGGATAAATATTGGCCAGGGCACTGGGGAGAACTCCTTGCTCTTCTTCAGAATACAGCAGAATGAACAAAAGTGAAGCCCTCAACAACAATGGCACCAGCAGCGAGCTGAACAGGCAGCAGGAGGAGAGGAGGCAGTGTGGAAAGAGTGTAGTGGAAGGCACAGCAAGTGTGGCTCCATTATCGTCGGCACTAAGTTGCTGCAGGGTTGATCGAGAACAAATACAGTTTGATGCAGAATACACTGTCAACACACAGCCACTCAAATTCATTTCTCAAAAGGAATCCTTCTTTCCCATTCCACCCATCACCAAACCACGAGGGGAGACAGCCACACTGTTACTAGGACTTAAAGGAAGAGGTACGCAAGGCTAAAGGATGCAGAGGCATTGTCCCAGATCTCATCCGTCTTTCGGATGAGACATTAAACAGAGGCCCCATCTGCTCTCTCAGGTGGACATTAAAGAACCCATGGCACTATTTTGACCTCTCAATTTTGTCCACCCCAGTCCAACACCGGCATCTCCGCATCATGACCACTATTTTAAAACAGAAATAGACAGTTTCCTAGAAGTAAAGGGAATTAGGGGTTACGGGGAGCGGGCAGGAAATTGGACATGAGGCTGAGTTCGGATCGGTCGAGGCCCTGTGGGTGGCATAGCGGGCCCAGGGGCTGAGTGGCCGGGTCCTGCTCCTACTTCTTGTGTTCTTTAGATTTGAGGTGAGGATCAGATCAGCCATGATCTTATTGAATGGCGGAGCAGGCTCGAAGGGCCGATTGGCCTACTCCTGCTCCTATTTCTTATGTTCTTATTTTGAAGAGCAGCAGGGGAGTTATCCCGTGTCCTGGGGCCAATATTTATCCCTCAATCAACATCACTAAAAACAGATTATCTGGTCATTATCACATTGCTGTTTGTGGGAGCTTGCTGCCGTGTTTCCTACATTACAACAGTGACTACACTTCAAACAGTACTTCATTGGCTGTAAATCCCTTTGGGATGTCCGGTGGTCGTGAAAGGAGTTCTATAAATGCAAGTCTGTCTTTCCATCTGAAGAGACGAGATATCTCTTACAAGGATCAGCTCCCACCTCATTTTCCTGCCTATCCCCAAGTCAACCTGGTGATGGTGATGCTATTGGGTAACTTGGGTTAAGGGAATCTGTGCTTTGGACTGACCTGGGAGCCAAGCCCAACCCCAGAGAAACGACATTATCAACCAAGTCAGCAGCAGCAACCTTGCAGCAGAAGAGAAACTGAATTTAATGGAACGAAAAGCAGACTCTGGGCTTGAAACCCCGTCACGTGAAATTAATTCAGGCTGTGCCAACGAAATAAAGCTCCATATAATAATATTTCAAACTCTTTTGAAGATAAACACTATAAAACTGTTAATCACTGCCCATCAGTGAGAAAGACATTACCTCTGGGGGGCGTAAGCTCAATCTTGTTGATTTCACAGAACCCCACGGGAAAGATTGACGGGGAAGTGGAGTGGTAGCAAAACCAGTCCGAGCCGTCTGCTGCCTCCGAGCCATCGATGCCAATCATCAGGTAGCCCTCGGCCAATACCTGAGAAGGAAATGGAAAATTCAGCAACTCGAGAGAAAAAAAAACGCACACAGAAAACACCACAAATTCTCACAGCTCCCACACAATGTTCCCTTTAATTTTTTTTGGGTGCGTGGCCCCTTTAAGGGGCTGCGCGGTCCATTCAAAATACCACTCATGCGCAGTTTTTCTTATTTAAAAGCCGGTGAGCCTGCTGCGTGGGAGCTGTCGAGCGCTGTGCGGCAAAAACATTGGTCCCACACGCAGCTGAGTACAGAAGAATGCCCGGCAGTGAAGATTTTTCCTCCCTGTTTCAATCAGGGAATCCCAGCACAAGACTAGCAAAGGCATGTTGGAGTCACAACATTACTGTAGCTCTGGTTTGTGAAGCAGATAGTGAGGAAGGGCATCACAGGGTTATGGAGACCTTCATTGCAACACTGTCTCGGTGAAGAGATTCACTACCAGTATGCCATCAGTTTGAGACCTTAGTGGCTCCATTTCTTTTGGATGAAGCAACACAAAAAGGGACTTGCACCATAATCACAGCGTCAGCATCACAATACACTGCTGCTCCCAGTAACAAGCACCACAGGCAGCAATGGTTTGCAGCTGGGATTACTCCCACAGCCAATTCCACACCTCGAGGTGTGACCAAGCAAAGAACAGGCACTTCCCTACAGAGGAGCATAGGAGCACGGGGGAGTACAGAAGCAGAGGTCCATGTGGCTGGTCCCAAAAATCAATGTCCACGCCCTCAAATATCCATCCAATTCTTCCTGATTTTATTGCACACTATTTGACCAGTCTCTTCCACAAGTTAATCACTCTCTGTGCAAAGGGGCGTTTGGTCTAGACTGTGTGTGCACCTTCCCTCCTCCAGGCTTAAACTTGTTCTAGAGTTTGTCGCAATCTCGAACATATTAGGAGAGTTTAATTTACCCACGTCCTCAAGGATTGGAATATTTCCCCATAGCGTACACTTCCCCAGAGAAAACAATTCTCCACCTTTCCTCGCAGCTCAGATACTTTAAGCTCAGCATCAGCTCGGGGTGAAGGGAAAGTTGGGAGTTGCCAGCAGCCAGTTTAAGAGCAGAAGAGGCCGACAGCATGTTACCCGCCTGCACACTCAGCTTGGAAATGGGTCTGGACACCGGAGAGGGAAGGTCTCTTCACCCTCCCACCGAAGAGAGAAAACAAAAAAACAGACTTGGCGAAATAAAAATCTTTACAAAACCAGATCAATAGCAAGGTTGTATTTCATAAACAGCTTTCAGTAACAATACACGTTCATTATAAGACCCATTAACAGCCGAGGGACTGGTTATACCCAACCTCCGTGAACAAAGTTGATCCAAGTACTGTAACCCAGAAGTAGCTTAAACGAATGTGGTGACTTCAAACACCGGAAATATTCGAACACTTTTAAATGTAAAAAAAAGTACCATAACTTTGTAGCTCAAGATTGAGCATTAGAGTTTGCAGACATGAAAAATAAAGTTATTTACTAGGTTTTGTCAAGATCACCTGCCTATACATCCGATATTCTTGGGTTACACTGCAGCAGGTTATGCGAGTAAAACTATTGTACTCCACCCTTCATAAATGGATGGTATCAAAGGATTAATATTACAGGTTTGAAAAACAATTTAATTTGGCAGCAAGACGATGACGAGCCTGCAGGCAAGGCAGGAACTGACAATCAGCACATAATCCTCCAGATCAAGCCGAACAGCTGAGAGCGGAGATTGACACTGCAGCTTAAAGTGTCAATAGGATATAAATCCGATTGGCAGAGCATCAATAGCCAGCATCATGGAGCAATGGTGGATAGGCTCACACCGCCATCCCAATCCTAGCTGTGTGGAACCACAAAATATAGCAGGGCAGCCTCAGGAACGTGAACTCACTTGGAACGGAGCCGAGAGATGATCCCAAAACCATTTCCGTTAAGACGTTTTCTGTCAGAAGAAGGAAACTTTCCTCCCATCAGGACGGATTAGAAGTCAGGACCCAAGGGCAGCGTACAAAGCCCACACGCCAGCCAGTCCCCATTCAAACAACTCCTGATAAACAGAGGGATGGCCACAGTGGCACGGTAGTGGTTTCTGTGCACTCGAGAGCTTACCTTTCTGACAGTCGCCACACAAATCGCAGAAAGATTCAGCGGGTCGATTGCTTCCAGCTTCATCCCTTCCTGGAACCACTCTCCACTCTGGTCCACATCCTTTACCTGTAGATGGAAAGATTCAGGATCAAAGACCAGCAAGCCATTCTTAAAAATTCATTCTCAGGATGTGGGCATCGCAAGGCCGGAATATATTACCCATCCCTGTTGCCCTGAGAAGGTGATGGTGGGCTGTCATCCTGAGCCGCTGCATGATACAACCTTGCTCGGCCACTTCAAGGGCAGTTAACAGCCCACCATCTTAGTGCGTGGGACTGGAGTCACACAGACCAGACTGGGTAAGGACAGCAGCTTTCCTTCCCAAAAGGACATCAGTGAACCAGTTGGGTTTCTAAGACAGACAGCTTCATGGTCACTTTCACAGATACTGATTGCCAGATATTTTTTAAGATGAATTTAAATTCTCAAACTGGGGTTTGAACTCTCATTCTCTGGATTATTAGTCCAGTAACAGAACCACTACACCACCATAACCTTCCCTAATGACAGACTTTTAGGTTCCTGAAATCAAGAGTACTCAGCTCCCAAATCTGACAAGATTCTTTATATATTGTCTATAGACAATCACAATAGCAATGCTTCTGGACAAGACATGTGTAATTACTTGGAGGTCAATAATCTCTGTGCTGATACAGGACACTAAAAGTAAGGCAACAAGAAGCCTAGCATAGGGAGGGAAAAAGGTCGCAATTACAATCACACAATGTATTCTTCAAAGTGAGTATGTATGTATGGCTGACTAGGAAAAATTGATCTAGACGGTGATGCCACTTATAGTTGAATGTCCTACCGCACTCTTGATTTAGGTTCACAAAGTAGGATGACTTGGCCACAGTCCAGTTCAAACCTGTCCTCACCAGACCTACCGAAAGGTACTTACCCCGAGGGAACTGGGGAACCCTATTCCAGCACACGGAGGAAAAAGTACACAAGGAAAAGCAAACCTGCATCTAAACAAAAGGCCTGGCCATTTAAACAAAGCTGGAGCCTTTTAAAAAAAATATAGTCATTGTACTTTTACATTCAGTAGGGTAAGGATTAAAGCATTGTACTTGCTGTGTAATCAGTGTAAGCGTGTGAAACAAATCATATTTATCTGACCTAACCAGCTCCACCCTATTGATTCTCTAATGGCACATGATCAAACAGTATTTACTACAGTGGCCTGCTGCATGAGGCAATGGGCACTTAGTCAAAGTAACTGAGCACAGGCTCTCCCTAGTAGTTTTTAAAAACACACATGCAGATTCTAAACCGGAACAGCAAACCAGAAAAACCGTATGAAACCAGGAAGTACAGGGGTACTTGGATATTCATCGACCCAAAACTAAAATAACCTGTTTTACCCGCAACACTCGCACATTCCTCAGAGTTAAGGGCACACTGCCTCACGTCAACAAGCTTACCTTTGCAAACAACTGTGGTGCAGCATCACACTGTCCTTCCTGCTTCTTTGAACCATCTGAATGTAAAGGAAAGTTGTAAATGTAATTGAATATATAATGGGCACG
The DNA here is from genome assembly GCA_030390025.1 of Squalus acanthias. Classification (NCBI taxonomy): domain Eukaryota; kingdom Metazoa; phylum Chordata; class Chondrichthyes; order Squaliformes; family Squalidae; genus Squalus; species Squalus acanthias. Next base: position 2,206,721 of record JASTWF010000038.1, read on the forward strand.
CAGCCAAGCAATGCAGGAGGTGACAGTGATCGAAACTAAACCTAGATGCAAAGTCAAAGTCAAATTCAAATTCAAATGAAAACCAGGCTGGCTGGTGGCCGGCAAAGAGTGAAAGTTCAGCGCTAGTCTTCACAGTGTGGCAAGTTCACAGGCAGGAGGACATTAATGGTCTGAACAATGACCTCAGTCATTTCACACTTCAGTTGTATCCTCATTTTCAAACCCATCTTAAATTTCACAGCTGACTCCCAGATTTTCCATGTCTCTCATTTACCTTGACGATCACTGCCGTAGCTATTTATACATCTTTTGTTTCTCTGGTATCTTCTCGTACTTCAGCGCTTGGGTCTATTATTGGAGACAATCTGTTACATCATTCCACTGATGACTGTGCGTGCGCTCAGTCACACACACAATCCCCTCCTCCTTTCTCCTGGTTGTATTACTATGTTTTTCTGTCTCTTGTTTATCAGTTCTGAAGAGGGGTACACACCCAGAATGTAGACTGTCTGTTCTCTCTACAGATGCTGATTGACGGGCTGCGTGTTTGCAGCTTTTTCTGTCTGTTTAAGGTAGCATTAATGCTGCACTGATTCTACCCTCCTGGGGTAGACACCTCAAAATCTATCTGATTTAAATGTTGCAATAAAATGTGGTGAAAATAAAATAAAACACACCTGTTTAACCTTTCAATTATAAACACTTTCTCCACCCAGAACTACTTTGCCCCGTCCTGTCTCACAGGTGCAGCCACCCATCAGAACCGTAACCAAGTGGACGCTGAGCTACCAAGCTACTCGACCATGAAAGGCACCACTGCTGAGCCCAATCCTATTCTGACCAGATGTCCATATGCAATTTCCAAAGATCCAAAAATTCTGAAATCAACCCTTACCCGATCGCTTGAATCTGTGTCCAATACTTCGAGACCAACCAATAGCGTGAATGAGGGGGCTCAGCATGTGACACCAGAAATCATCTGTCCCATCGTCACACTCTTCGTAGATGAGCCGTAATCGACCTCCCACTATGCTTTCGACCACTGCTATTCTTGTTCGGCAGAGGTGCGTTTTATCAACGACTTCCACACGCATGGCGGTTTTGAAAGGGTACTGCATGCTCTCAACAACCTGCAAAGACAGCTTAACTTTACTGAAGGGAAGCGGCCGGCATTATCTGCACTTCTGTTCCTGAAACATGACGACGATGGGTGCAGCATACTGATGCTCCAATACTGCCCATCAGAGTAGCAAGCCAGTGTTTGTGGCCACAGTCTCAGTTAGAGCATCAACAAAGGGCGACATGGGGAGCTCCCAACGGTTCAGCAACTTTATACAGTAAGTACCCGAGCCACAAATTTCAGCAAAGTCCCAGGTTCAATCTGCAATGGAGTTGGTCTCTGCTGGGCCGTTAGTAGGTGGGGGGCTACACTGAGCTTCATCAGCCCTGGGTGAGAGGTGGGTGGGGGGGGTGGGGGGGGAGGAAAGGAGAGAAAAACCTGTCAGCAATGCCCTATTTGGTCATGTGTCTCAACAATCACGGTCAAGACTCACACATGTTGGGCAAGATATCAAAGGACAACTGGTGCCTTTGGAATCAGATCTGAGCAGGAGTCTACACTTGGTAAGGAAACCAAGGAGAAAATAGCAGCCAATCGCATTGGGAGAAGCATGGAATGAAATAAAATTGAACAGAAGAAAAAAAACAATGGGAGTGAAAAAGGAATAGGAGCTGAGCATCTTACCTTGGAGCAGAAGTCAGGTGGAAGGGTCTTGGCACCAGTTAGTCTTTTCACAAGAAAAGCTTTCCAGTTTGTGTATTTGTGTTGGATAGCTGGGAAGGGAAAGAGAGGGAATTACACAGGACACACTGCAATCAGGCATTAACCCACAGCACATGGAGCAGAAACATGGATCACATTCCAACAGCACTTTCCATTCAGAATGCCCAAGTGAATTTAGCAGAACACAGGTGCACCTACAGAAACAACATGGCCGTTATTTTTTTAAAGCAAGTCTGTGCAGACACAAGCATGAAGCAGTTTTGCTACCTGAATACCTTCGATATGGTAGAAACCCAACTTGTAAACATATCCCAATAAGCACGCTCTCATCAACTGAGAAGGCTGGAGAAAAAGTATCTTAACACTGGCGAGCCACTTATCAAAAACAGACGAAAGCCGGAGGTTCCGTCCAACCACCACAATCTGATCCTTGAATCACAGGAATCTGCAGCCTCAAACAGCCCACGTATTCACAAGTCACCTGGCTGCAGGTTACATCCAAAAGGATGAGCTATAAAACAGGATACTGGTGGAGATGTGGTTCCAAGTACCTCAGGCAGATCGCAGAAGTGCCTCTGTGTGCTTAGTCTATCTCAATCTGCTCTAAGCAACAGGGTAGCCTATATGAATAGGTGGTTATATTTGGTAAGGAAAACTGTAGTTTAATCGAAACAAACGATTGAAAGTTGCATGGATTTTTTTTTCTCCATATGGCAAATGGTTAACGATTGATGATCTTACTACTGGAACATTACTGGGAAACCCACTAATTATCTTTCCTGGGTCCAACTCCAAAAGAAAGGTTACAAAGCTTTCAAAAGCCAAGTGTATTTTACTGAACAGTCAGTCACTTAATCCTTGGCTATAAAGGGGGATATCTACACATTTTCTGGAGTCTCAGTAACCTGGTTATCGAATTTGGTACCTTAGATGTACAACTTCAAAGCCTAGGCTCCACAAGAACTCTGACCCAACCTCAGGACAGAATAGGGCAGCTCCTGAATGCCCAGTTACCCTGTAACGACCAATGTGCATTTATATAGGGTTCCTCACGTCAGAACAACTCAGAGCTTCAAAGTGAAGAAGAATGTGTACACGTAGTAGGAATGAAGAACAGGTAGAAATAGAATTAGGGGGTGGGGCTGAAAAACAGGTGAAAAGAAGCCCTTTGAAAGTAGGGAGCAAGCGGGTCATAGCAGAGGGATTTTGAGGGGGAATTCAAGTGGGCAAGGCCAGGGTAGCTGAAGGAGCGAGCACCAATGACAGAGAAGAGGACAGGTAACAACAAGCAGCATGTGTGAGAGGAGTGAATAGCACAAGTAAAAACATAAGGCTGAAGGAGTTCAGAAAGGTAGTGTGGGGCAAGGTCATGGAATAATTTGGAGATATGGATGACTATTTTGAAACGGATTTGAAGGGACACAGGGAGCCCAACATGAACCAGGGCAATGGAAGTTTGGGGCTTTGTGGCAAGGATGAGGGTAGAGGATTCTGAAAGAATAGGTGGAAACGGAGAGGCCAGCTAGAAAGAGGTACTGGAAAAGTTGAGCCTCACTGTGATGTGGACAAGGATTAAGAGTCTCTCAGGCTATGGGGGTGTGTGTGTTGGAGGATGGGGCAAAGGTGCACAATATTTTGAAGGTGGAAGGTTGTAGTTTTCGTAGGGAGGAAGCAGGGATCAAATAATGTATCAACATTTCACAACAGGAAAAACCCCCATGGGGACAGTCAGGAGGTTCATGCAGTAAAGACAGGCACATAGACTGATAGACATAAGCTGACTGGAGCTGAAATGGAGAGTTTCAGCTTGCTTACACGGAGTTGGACTTTTTTATTTCATCCAACACTTCATGTCAAAACAGCAGTTAGAGACTCGAGGAACAGCCCTGCAATCACAAGAGACGGCAGAAAGGTAAAGCTGGGCGTTGTCAGCATACAAATGGAACCGGACCCCAAGCTTCTCAATGTTGCTGTAAAGATGATGGGGACCAAGGATAAAGTCCTGGGACACATTGGTGGTGACCATGTGGGCAAGCAAGGAGAAGCCATTGACGATATGTAGGGTCATTGTTGGGAAAGTATGAATGAAGAACAGTGCCATGAACTTGGACTGCCAAGGACAGATGTTGGAGGACAGAATGATCAGTGGTGTCAAAGGCAGCAGAATGGCCAAGAAGGGTAAAGAGGGACAGCAAACTGCTGTAAATCACAGATGCGATCAGTGTCTTTAATCAGAGCAATCTTTGTGCTGTGCGCGGGGCAGGAATCAGATTGCAGGTTTCAAACAGCGAGGTGGGCACAAAACGCACACACAATCATCCCTCATCACAGTACAATGCTCTCACTTCCACAAGCAACTGGTCAGATGTAGAAAAGCTCTTCCAAGGGAAAGAAACTAAAGGTTAGGAGTGAGTTTCAAATAAGTGTTGAGGCACACAGGAGGCAAGCATTTACACCAACAGATTCTCATTCTTCATCAAGCACCTCCAAAAGATTCAGACTTCAATCTGCCTTAGAGACCACGATGTCCGTTCCACATAGGCAAATAACCACTTTAAACTATAGAATCACCATAGGACACTTACTGCGAGGAGTAACTAAAGGCTTGCTACTAGTTGCACACCAGCCAACTGGATGGACATCAGAACCACAGATATTACACCAGAAGTCGAGACTAGAGTCATTGTCAAAACCTTCATATCGGAGCAAAGCCTTGTAACCTGTAAGAAAATGAAGATCTCCATTTGAGTCCAAGAAATAAATCTCAGTTTTTAGGAACAGTGCAAACTGAACTGATCCACATGCAGTGATGGGGGCAAGGCCTAGGTTTGCACCCATAGATCACCCCATCCAGCCAAGATGTCAATCTCAGCCACGTTACTACGGAAAAAACACAGATCGCTTCCCACAGAGCAAAGTCCACCCCTAAGCCACAACTGCACACCGATCATCTACTTCAGAACAGCTCTGCCCGAGTCCTGGGAGAAGATCTTCCACAATCCCGACCGGGGCTGCGGCAAGGCATCAGACCAGGAAGAAAATTCATGCTCTACATCTTCCTTCCCTCCTCATGGAGAAAGCACTTGGCAGTGAAAAGAGAGGGAGGGATTTAACAAATATACATCCCATTGGGCAGGTTTAAATGTACTTGGAGGAACATGATGCTGCAAGCAATCTGAACTGTTCTAGTCTTTATCTGGAAAACTGGGTTTTGGCAATAATTATGGAGACAAGAAGTTTTAAAATAAAGGACAATTAAATGACTCATTGGTATGAGCAGACAGCAAAGACGACATGCTGTGTTAACTCTAGACATGCAGCTCTTATGCTGTGGTGCAGTCTACTACACAGCACCATTTTTATACCCTTGTTTCCTAACTGGTGAGGATCATTCAAGGTGGAGCACGTAAAAGTCATTTTTTTTTTTTAAGAATTCCTCGCCCCAATTACAGCCCCACTCCTCTGCATCCCTGCTTTCAGCAACCAGAGGCAGGACGAACACTTCTCCACAGCTGCAGAGAGTATCTTATTCTGCATCAGCTGGACAGCAGCACCTTTCCTCCGAGGGTGGGAGGGTTCCCTCCCCTCTCCCCAGCAGGAATAACCAAGAACCAGCCAAAACTCAATAGAGGAAGCAGCGTTGAAATGACTGGGCTGCAAACCAGACAATCACTGCTCAACTGCTGCAATAACCATCAAGAGTTCTGATGTAGCAAGGCCTCAAAATCACTGTTGCCAAAACAAGTGTTTGGTTGTACCTGCTAACTTGATGATGCCTGCAATCCAGAAGACCTTGGTAGGCAGGTTGCAATCCGTGTTAGGAACTTCCACCCTTACACCCTCTGTAATGTCTCCCCAGTGAGTCCCCATAGGTACCTGTTTGATAACAAAAGGGAGCAGTGTTACAGATGCTGCAGTCCAAGTTATGTTAGAAGAAGTATATGCTATAGACTGTACAAGTCCAAGCAATTCAACACATATTAGTTCTTGATTAACTTGCAGTTATGGATGTCACGATTTAACCCTTCAGCATGAATAGAGCAGAAGTACACTAGGATTCAAAGTCAGTGCCAGCAGTATCTTTCAGCATGAAAACACAGATACAACATGACTAAAATAAAAGAAACAGACTCTGCTTGTCCCCACCAGGCCCTGGTTATGAGCACAACTGGGCTTTAACAAAGTTAAGTCGTACAAGGTGACTGAATCAGTAAAGGAATACGAAGATGAGCCATACAGAGGGATTGGAGAGGGCGGGGGGGGGGGGGGGGGGGGGGGTGGAGAAAGAGGAAGAAAAGGAGCGACAGGAAGAGAGCGATAGTTGGACACAGTCAGCGAAGAGAGAAAGAGTGGAGGAGAAACACAGACAGAGATGGAGAGAGTTAGAGAGTGGAACGCAGAAGAGAAACAGTTACAGAAGGAGACTCATGTCCGTGACCAATGCCACAGAAGACCAAGTGGTTTTAAAAAAAGTAAATTGATGACAGAATGATTACAAGGCAGAACCATAATTGAGGGGTTCAGATGACATCAGAATCCCCTTGATTACACTGCAACCTTATCAACAGGATATTTTTAAGATGCACATACAATGTTTTTAAATACTCACGGGCTGCTTGTATGAAATTACTGGTCTTATTGTAAATGCACTCAGTACCAGCCATCTATTAACCCACACACTGATTATATCCCTTCAAGATTCCTGTGACTGTATTTTACAATTACAACTCCAGAGGAAACAATTACATCAAATGGAGTCACAATTGTGTCTTCGGGTGATCAACATAATTAAAATAGCCGACAATCCCATAATCTCAGCACATTTCTTCAGAGAATTACAACATAGTAGTCCGCATTAGAAGAAAAATGGCCACAAACAATCACTGGAGGATAGGGGGCAGTGGGGCAAGAGAGAGCAAAACTGATGGCTCCGTGGGTAGACACATGGAACAATGTAGTACCAAGCCAGAGGCTCGTACAGTCCCACATTTGATGCAAAGTCTGTGCTGAGTTAGCTGATCTACAGCAGGGCAGTGGTGGAGGTGTAACTGCTCCAATCAACACTCCAGTCAGGAACAGCACAGGTTACATACACAGGAACATTAGTAGACCATTCAGCCCCTCGAGCCTGTTCTGCTATTCAATTAGATCATGGCTTATCTGCACCTCAAATCAGTTTGCTCACCTTTGATCTGTATCCATTACCCAACAAAAATCTATCGATTGAACTCTGAAAATTTCAAGCGGTTCAGGAGAGAATTCCAGATGTCCACTACCCGTTGTGTGGAAAAAGTGTTTCCTGATTTCAGTCCGAACGTACCTTGCTCTAATTTTAAGGTTATGCTGCCTTGTTCTGGATTTCCCCACCAAAGGAAATAGCTTCTCTGCAGCTGTCATATCAAATCCCTTTATCATTTTAAATATCTCGATTCGATCACCCCTCAACCTTCTGAACTCAAGGGACTACAAGCCAAGTTTATGCAACCTGTCCCCATAATTTAACCCTATAATCCCTTCACTCACATTAATGCTCCTCACCAAATTGGCCATTATATGCATGAGGCTCGACAGGGGGCTGAGGGTGTGGGAATCCCCGTGTGGGCCGAGCCCACTCCTCCCCTCACCAGTCGTGCATACACGTGCACTTCCAGCACAAGTTCACCGGCTGGCAACCAGGAGCAGGAACCCTGGCTGGGTTTTCTTCTGCTAACCCAGGTGTGCCGAGGCCTGCTGTGGCTCCCATACTGCCATCTTGCTCCAGATCGGCTTTGCAGTACAAGGGGCATGGTAGCATAGTGGTTATGTCACTGAACTAGTAATCCAGAGGCCTGGACTAATGATCCGGAGACAGGAGTTCAAATCCCACCACAGCAGCTGGGGAATTTAAATTCAGTTAATTAAATAAATTTGGAATGAAAAATCTAGTATCAGTAATGGTGACCATGTAACTACCGGATTGTTGTAAAAACCCATCTGGTTCACTAATCTCCTTTAGAGAAGGAAATCTGCCGTCCTTACCCGGTCTGGCCTATATGTGACTCCAGACCCACAGCAATGTGGTTGACTCTTAACTGCCCTAGCAAGCCACACAGCTGTCAAGGCGGCGGCGCACCACCACCACCTTCTCAAGGGCAATTAGGGATGGGCAATAAATGCTGGCTTTCCCAGCGACGCCCACATCCCATGAATTAAAAAAATTGTTCTGGTAAATCTGCACTGTATCACCTTCCATGGCCAATATAGATACAGAGTAAAGCTCCCTCTACACTGTCCCATCAAACACTCCCAGGGCAGGTACAGCACGGGTTAGATACAGAGTAAAGCTCCCTCTACACTGTCCCATCAAACACTCCCAGGACAGGTACAGCACGGGTTAGATACAGAGTAAAGCTCTCTCTACACTGTCCCATCAAACACTCCCAGGGCAGGTACAGCACGGGTTAGATACAGAGTAAAGCTCTCTCTACACTGTCCCATCAAACACTCCCAGGGCAGGTACAGCACGGGTTAGATACAGAGTAAAGCTCCCTCTACACTGTCCCATCAAACACTCCCAGGGCAGGTACAGCACGGGTTAGATACAGAGTAAAGCTCCCTCTACACTGTCCCATCAAACACTCCCAGGGCAGGTACAGCACGGGTTAGATACAGAGTAAAGCTCCCTCTACACTGTCCCATCAAACACTCCCAGTGCAGGTACAGCACGGGTTAGCTCCCTCCAGACTGCCATACAGCACAAATGCCAGTTCCTATTGTACTTATCCTTGGTGACCCAAGCAAACTTTTATAAATGGCAATTTGCTTATACCAACATGTGTGTTCTTTAGGAAAAGTGATTGATGTCACAAACAGGCAGTAAAACAGAATTGTACTCACGTGTTTGAAGCAGCTGACAGGAGCCCCAATAAATTTATTGCTCCAAACGTACTGACCCCAGTCAAAGCCTTCCACTGTGACTGCTGTAAAATGATGACACAAGTAGTGAGAAAACAAAGTGCAGCAACAGCCTTTCAGTTAGTAATAGCAGGCCCAGGGAGCAACCGTGTAACCTTGGCTAATGGGGAAGAAATGTCTAGGAGCAGCACTGTTTCTCTTTTCTCGCACATTTACCCTCGTCAAGGCTTTGATTCCTTGCTGGATTACGGTTCCATGGCAGTCACCATAATGCTCCTCACCAAATTGGCCATTATATGCGTGAGGCTCGACAGCGAGCGGAGGGTATGGGAATCTCCATGTTGGCCTACCCACTCCTCCCCTCACCAGTCGTGCGTAGACGTGCACTTCCAGCACAAGGGATAAACGGGTCATTTTCAGGTTGGCAGGCTGTAACTAGTGGGGTGCCGCAAGGATCAGTGTTGGGGCCTCAGTTATTTACAATCTATATTAGTGACCTAGATGAAGGGACCGAGTGTAATGTATCCAAGTTTGCTGATGATACAAAGCTAGGTGGGACAGTAAGCTGTGAGGAGAGCACAAAGAGTCTGCAAAGGGATATAGACAGACTAAGTGAGCGGGCAGTAAGGTGGCAGATGGAGTATAATGTAGGGAAATGTGAGGTTATTCACTTTGGTAGGAAGAATAGAAAAACAGAATATTTTTTAAATGGTGAGAAACTTTCAAATGTTGGTGTTCAGAGAGATTTGGGTATCCTCATGCAAGAAACACAAAGTTAGCATGCAGGTACAGCAAGCAATAAGGAAGGCAAATGGCACGTTGGCATTTATTGCAAGGGGTTGGAGTATAAGAGTAAAGAAGTCTTGCTACAATTGTACAGGGCCTTGGTGAGACCACACCTGGCGTACTGTGCACAGTTTTGGTCTCCTTATCTAAGGAAGGATATACTTGCCTTGGAGGCGGTGCAACGAAGGTTCACTAGATTGATTCCTGGGATGAGAGGACTGTCCTATGATGAGAGATTGTGTAGAATGAGCCTATACTCTCTGGAGTTTAGAAGAATGAGAGGTGATCTCATTGTAACATACAAGATTCTGAAGGGGATTGACAGGGTAGATGCTGAAAGGTTGTTTCCCCTGGCTGGAGTGTCTAGAACTAGGGGGCATAGTCTCAGGATAAGGGGTCGGCCATTTAAGACTGAGATGAGGAGGAATTTCTTCACTCAAAGGGTTGTGACTCTTTGGAATTCTCTGCCCCAGAGGGCTGTGAATGCTGAGTCTTTGAGTATATTCAAGGCTGAGATAGATAGATTTTTGGACTCTAGGGGAATCAAGGGATATGGAGATCGGGCGGGAAAGTGGAGTTGAGGTTAATGATCAGCCATGATCTTACTGAATGGCGGAGCAGGCTCGAGGGGCCGTATGGCCGACTCCTGCTCCTATTTCTTATGTTCTTATGCAAGATCACCGTTTGGCAACCAGGAGCAGGAACCCTGGCTGGGTTTTCTTCTGCTAACCCAGGTGTGCCAAGGCCTGCTGTCTTGCTCAAGATCGGCTTCTCAGTATAGGTGGAGGATCAAACAAGGAGTACAGTAGCATAGTGGTGACCATTAAATTTCCGGATTGTTGTAAAAACCCATCTGGTCCACTAATGTCCTTTAGGGAAGGAAAATCTGCCATCCTTAACTGGCCTATGTGTGACTCCAGACACACAGCAATGTGGTTAACTCTTAATTACCCTCTGAAATGGCCTAGCAAGCAACTCAGTTGTATTCAAGGTGGTGACTCACCACCACCTTCTCAAAAGGCAACTGGGGATGGGCAATAAATGCTGGTCTGGTCAGCGATGCCCACATCCCGTGAATGAATAAAAAAAACCTGGGATCTTGCAGTCTGTGTGGCTCAGCTGTCCACTGGGCAAACTCGCTGACCCACACAGGAAGCAGAGCAATACTTCAAGAACTGCTTCCTTGTCCATTCCAAGTGCCTTGACTTTTAAAAACTTCAACGAGGACCTGCTATATCTTGTCTCCAGCCTGGGAGATGAATAAGCCCAGGACAGCATGCTACCAGCTGCGTGTGGTACATATCCATGCTAAGGGATCACCCTTTCTGGTCACACAGTGCTGCACTATCAATGTATTCAAGACAGAAAAGCAAGGCCACGCAGGGTTTTTAAATAAAGTGATCAATGCCCGAAACCTCAAGATACACAAAGTTTTAGTTGAACTGTTAAAAATAAAGAGATAAACAAATGGGGAAAATGTACAAAAACCTCAAGTTTCCCAAATGTGCAAACTGTAGCTAAAACTTTTTTCCTCCCTGACCCGGTCACTTGTAGTTTTCAGCGTAATGCAAGGTACGAGAGACGATGCGTCACCTGCTTTACTCTTGGTTTGGTTCTGTTGTAGGCTTGCCTGGTACTGTGCGTAGGCCGCTAGTTTTGCCACTAAAGGCTGTTTCTGTAAAACTTTGGCCTTCTTTGTTGGAGGTTTTCCCTGTTGAGAAGAAAAATAAGCACAAGTGACAGATTTAATGTCCATTCCAGCACAGAGCAAATTAAATGCACTTGACAAGGTCGTGGGTTCAAGTCCCACTCCAGAGGCTTCAGCACAAAAAATCCAGGCTGACACTCCAGTGCAGTGCTGAGGGAGCGCCGCACTGTTGGAGATGCCGTCTTTCAGATGAGACATTAAACCCGGGCCCCGTCTGCTCTCTCAGGTGGATGTAAAAGATCCCATGGCATTATTTTGAAGAGGAGCAGGGGAGTTCTCTCCAGTGTCCTGGCCAATATTTATCCCTCAATCAACATCACTAAAAACAGATTATCTGGTCATTATCACATTGCTGTTTGTGGGAGCTTGCTGTGCGCAAATTGGCTGCCGTGTTTCCTACATTAGAACAGTGACTACTCTTCAAAAAGTACTTTATTGGCTGCAAAGCACTTTGGGACGTCCGGTCGTCATGAAAGGCGCTATAGAAATGCAAGTCTTTCTTTCTTTATGGAAATTACTGACTGTTCGTTTTTGCCACTGTAATTGTGCAGATGGATTCCTTTGCGTCAACAGACTTGGGGGCTGAGATCACACTGTCCAGTAGGAGTAATGAACACCTTGTGAACGATTCCTGAGTTTGTTATTTTAACAAAAACACTGAGCTTGAGGAATTTCAGTGTTAACAGGTTTGTTGCTAATAATTCCTAGCACAATGTCAACCCCTCCTAACCACAAAGTATTCAGTAACCATTGTTTAAAGAGGAAAAAAAAATTAAAACTGCCGAATCTTCACAACTTGATTTCAAGAGCCACTGTAACAATCCTTGGATATTCAGTGTTTAAACACTGAACTGTTTGGCACAATTAGTAAGTTTCTTGCAAAGCGGTTTCAGGCCAATAGATCAAAGTGAACACCATCTTCAACATTTTGCGGGTGATGGTGCGGAGGGGTGATGGTGCGGAGGGGTGATGGTGCGGAGGGGTGATGGTGCGGAGGGGTGATGGTGCGGAGGGGTGATGGTGCGGAGGGGTGATGGTGCGGAGGGGTGATGGTGCGGAGGGGTGATGGTGCGGAGGGGTGATGGTGCGGAGGGGTGATGGTGCGGAGGGGTGATGGTGCGGAGGGGTGATGGTGCGGAGGGGTGATGGTGCGGAGGGGTGATGGTGCGGAGGGGTGATGGTGCGGAGGGGTGATGGTGCGGAGGGGTGATGGTGCGGAGGGGTGATGGTGCGGAGGGGTGATGGTGCGGAGGGGTGATGGTGCGGAGGGGTGATGGTGCGGAGGGGTGATGGTGCGGAGGGGTGATGGTGCGGAGGGGTGATGGTGCGGAGGGGTGATGGTGCGGAGGGGTGATGGTGCGGAGGGGTGATGGTGCGGAGGGGTGATGGTGCGGAGGGGTGATGGTGCGGAGGGGTGATGGTGCGGAGGGGTGATGGTGCGGAGGGGTGATGGTGCGGAGGGGTGATGGTGCGGAGGGGTGATGGTGCGGAGGGGTGATGGTGCGGAGGGGTGATGGTGCGGAGGGGTGATGGTGCGGAGGGGTGATGGTGCGGAGGGGTGATGGTGCGGAGGGGTGATGGTGCGGAGGGGTGATGGTGCGGAGGGGTGATGGTGCGGAGGGGTGATGGTGCGGAGGGGTGATGGTGCGGAGGGGTGATGGTGCGGAGGGGTGATGGTGCGGAGGGGTGATGGTGCGGAGGGGTGATGGTGCGGAGGGGTGATGGTGCGGAGGGGTGATGGTGCGGAGGGGTGATGGTGCGGAGGGGTGATGGTGCGGAGGGGTGATGGTGCGGAGGGGTGATGGTGCGGAGGGGTGATGGTGCGGAGGGGTGATGGTGCGGAGGGGTGATGGTGCGGAGGGGTGATGGTGCGGAGGGGTGATGGTGCGGAGGGGTGATGGTGCGGAGGGGTGATGGTGCGGAGGGGTGATGGTGCGGAGGGGTGATGGTGCGGAGGGGTGATGGTGCGGAGGGGTGTAGATGGAATGATCAGTGTAATTGCCAAAGGAGAAGGCAGTTTTGAAGATTGCAGATGAGGTGATGAGGCTGCAAGGAGCAGTTACTAGAATGAGAAGCAGGTGGAGGAACATGGATTGCTGTAGCGTTGATTTAATTGAAATGGTTATCTGTAGGTACTGTACTCCAGGGGAAAGATGTACATGCACTGGAATCTCATCCCACAAGTTTTACCATAGGGAAAAGAGGGCCAATTTATTAATATCCACACATACAAACCCATAATAAGCTCTGTTAACATGCGTTGTTTACATCTCTTGTGTGGCTTCCAATCACAAAATTTGAGAAAGGGGAAACTAAATAGGGACTCTGTGACTGATATTAGAAAAGTCATCTAATAGTAAATCCCTGAAAATGACTAAAATGCAGTTGTCTCTATTAGTAGTACCACTGTGTAATCAGATCCATGTGTGAAAGACATGGTTCAAAACACTGCACAAGAGACAGTTCAGTAAATCACAGTCAAAAGCGTCAATTGTAAGCAGCGACTTTTAGGAGCTCCACACCGTAAGTAAAGCACAAAAAAAACCTCGGGAGGAGAATAGCTGCTGCCATTTTAAATGACAGGTTTAGTGACAAGATCTGAAATTGTAGCTACGGTTTATGAATACCACTGGAAAGCTAAACCAACTGTTCAACTGCCATAATGGCACTTAAATGGGGAAGGAGCGCGTCAGGAAACTCCAGGTCAGCCTGGGAGCCAATCCAGAGCCATCCAACCTCAAAAAACAAGCTCTATTGGCTGCGTATTGCTGCATACTCAGAACTCTGGCTCTCATTCAAATGAAGAGAGCTGTTCTAAGACGAGCCTCGGTATAACTGAAATCACTGGGAGGGAAGGAGAGCCAAGATGGCAGGTGTACGAGACACAGAAAATCAATGCTACAGTATATACAGGAAATAGAAACAGTACCTGAAGTCTGGCTAAAATGCTGGCTTTTTTCGAGTTGGATGAGTAGCTTCTGGAGCAGGACACACTGCAGAATCGCTTGGTCTTGGAATAAAAAGCATCCCTCACTCCGACCATCCCACACATCTCACAGGTGGCTGGTGAAGAAGGCACAGAACCATCAGAAAAACAATGACAAGAGCTCACCAGTGACACGTGCAATCATTCGGTCACTGCTTCATCACTCAAACAGAGCACAGATTACAGATCATGTTTTTAAAATACACAAAAAATTAGGACTAGGTGTCACCCTGGGTTAGAAAACTGCCTTTCTACTCGGGGACCGAAGTTCAAATCCATCCCAGTCTGACTGGGGGACAGTCTTCTAAAACTGCTGGTTGCACAAGGTTCTACAGTGAGCGAGTTGGAGCAGCCTCAGACCAGCGACAAGTGGGCATGGGTTCACAGCACAGAACTCCCCCAATTGGCCAATCTTACCCAGGCAAGCCACAAGAACATAACATAAGAAATAGGAGCAGTAGGCCATTTGGCCACTCGAGCCTGCCCCGCCATTCAATAAGATCATGGCTAATCTGATCTTGGCCTCAACACCCCCGCCCACTCCCCATAACCCTCGACTCCCCTGTAGCTCAAATATATGTCTATCTCCGCCTTGAATATATTCAATGACTCCGCCTCCACAGCTCTCTGGGGTAGAGAATTCCAAAGATTCATGACCCTCAGATGAAATTCCTCCTCATCTCCGTTTTAAATGGGCGACACCTTATTCTAAATTCCCCCACAAGGGGAAACATCCTCCCTGTATCTACCCTGTCAAGCCCCCTCAGAATCTTATATGTTTCAATAAGATCACCTCTCTTCTAAACTCCAACGAGTATAGGCCCAACCTGCTCAAGGATAGAGAATTTGCTCTTTGCAACAGGCTATACTTCCCAAGCTGGAAATGGGAACCTCAAGGTACATTTATATTGGTTTAGTACCAGGTCTCGATCCATGGTCTTGTGCATTTGCCAAGCCTGGTGGCTGGTAAAGATCAAGGCTTTCTGGCTGCTACCCTCAGCAGATCCAGCAGGTATACCTTGGCATTGCCACCTACTACGCAAGGCCCGTGGATCGGACCTGACAGCATTAGCAAGGCACTAAATCAATGTAACAGCAGCTGCTGACAACATCTGGGTGCAGAGTTAAATGGGTCCCATTCTCTTGCCTTGATAAGCACCAAAGAAAAAAGTTATTTTCTCCCTCCACCCCCCGCAAAAAAAAAGCAAAATTAACCCTCAGAATTTCCAACTGTATGTTATTTATTGCGCTAGAATAGGAGTTTTAAAAACTTCATTAAATTTAACACATTTTATAGTAAAATCCTTAGTCACATATACAGCAATAGCTGATCTAAGTACTACCAGGGGAAGGTAGCCTTTACTTCCTACAGAAAGTTGGCAGGGGTCTGCACTCTTGGGCCAGTACGAGTCAAAGCCTGCAGATAAATTCATCAGCTATATAATCACGCCCAGTTACCCCATTACCGGATCCAATACAGCTGAATACCATGCAGAGATAGTGACAATCGAGCAAATATTGGATTTCTCCTCAAAACATTTTTCATCTGCTTTCAAGTGACTTGCCTTTAATGTGAGCAAAATAAGATACCTAAATGCTGGGGAATTAAATACAATCCTACTTTTTCCAATTGGTAACAGCATTCCGTACTCATGGATTTGGAATCAGCGGCCAATACACAGATCAAGCACGGAGATAGGACACAGCGTAAAGCCCCTCCAAAAACATCTTATGTTATTTAACCATCATTTTGCACCAACCATTTTTGTCCATTAGCCTTTCTATGGCCTTGAAACAGAGTTTTGTGCTGTGGACCTGCACCTACGAGGCAATGGGTTGAGACGGCATCAAACCCATTTCAGTTTGAACCCCGGTAGCCAGTCGGAAGAGACTTCCACCCCATCAGTGAGATTGGATTTGAACCCAGGTGAAAGACTGAAGTCATCAACTGAGCAATGCTGCTCTGCTTCTCCGCTGATGGTGAGCCAGCTCTCTGAGCCAGCCTCACTAATGCTGCCCCCCCAAGACTGTTCCCCATGAAATCAGCCCTCAATGCTCATTAGTAAGTTCGTAAATGGACAATGGGTTGGAAACTTTACTTCCACCTTTGGGAGCAGTGTTCAGATCCTGGCCACAATGCTGGGATGAAAGTCTCCTCTTACAAATCTTTGTACCCATGGGATTTGAAGAGGTCCGATGGGGACACTCCCAACACTTCCTGTGATGTTGGTCTATTTAAAGTTTTTCCACAGCTAGTCGTGTGTATGAGACTACAATGGCATGTTGGTCAAAAAGCTGAATTGCCCAGAGACTTCATGCTCAATCAGGAATTCTGAAAACTGAAGAGTTTTTTTAAAAATAAGCTAGTTGGCAAATCTTGCCTTTCATTCATTCATTCTGACCAGACACAGGACACACATCATAGATTTCACATGAAGGAAATAGGCTACAGACATGGGTCACCAGCTTTAAGTGGCATTTGGAAACCGGTTATATTTAATAAGCAGAAGACTAGAAGCTGGATAACTGGGGACCACTGTGTGTTTGGACTTGACATTCAACACAATAGAGTGAATGGGAAGAGCTGGGTCCAATCGTATTCTATACAGTGAACTCCAATCCACATCATGGTACTCTGGCCATCTTGTAATAGCCCACGAGAAGGACTAACTAATGCACAAGAGAAAACCCTTGGACTGACCCATTCCAGATTTGCCATCTGGGTACGTGTAGACTTGTCCATTGGTTTTGATGAGTGGGAGACTGGCCGGTATCGAGGTAACTTCCTCTTCGCTCTCGTCAGAGCTGGAGCTGCTGCTGCTATCCTCACTGCAGCTGTCATAGCCGTCAAACATTCCAAACGAGTCCCTCCTCTTCCTCTCTGACCGTGGAGAATGCTCAGTCTGCAAACAGATTACAAAACATTTCAGTGTGTACCGCAGTAGATATCCCACTTTTACACGGCTTGCTTGGATGCTTATGTATCAAGACTGAGAATGACTTTCTCCCAAGCTTCCATTAATCCGACTCAAAACAAACACTTGGAGGTGACTGAATGCACCTTGAACGTTACTACCTCTTATTTTTCCTCCCTCTGTTCAGCACATCCCCATCAGAGCATAGATATGACAGCAAAAAGAGTGCAGAAAAACCAGACACAAACCTGCACCTATTACTCCACTGCATACCTCTGTGCCCGTGGTCTCTTCACTTCTGGTTCCCACAATTTACTCCCCACTGCCCAAAGAGGACGGCAGGGGACAAAAGCCAACCGTAAAGGCTGCGGCTGCAGTGGACTTTGCAGAACACGCCGTTTGTGAACTGACCTCTATTTCCTCCATCATTTCCAAACATAACCTGCTGTTAGAGGTGGCTAACAAGATTACAGTTGTGACCCAATAGATTTGCACCAATCAGGATCAGTACATGAAGCTTGGACAACATCTGAATAGGAAGACCCCGATAAAGTGAAGGTTTTGTTCAAAGGCATTTCAGTTAATCACAGTAACTGAAGAGAAAGTCAGTTTCATAATATTCAAGTACACTGTACCCCAGCTCTCGACATGAATAAACTCTGTCTCCCTCCTCCTTCACCCAGTTTCCTGACCTTATCCCATCCCTCCTGTTGTGGGACACAGTTCCAAAAGCACCAACTATCCTCCAATATTGCACCCAAGTGATCAAAGAGTGCCAACATTCAACTAAGAGAAGGGCTGGGTATGGGGGTGGGGGTGTCGAGACAGAGAAAGAGCATCACAGTTGAACCCAATTCTGACTTCCAAGCACACACATTTTCCAGGAGGAGTCACTGATTATTAATTCCGAGCAGGAACCTTCAGCCCTGCCTGGGACGCTGAGGCGTATTGTACAGGCCCCTTAAGTGAGAAACGAGCCCGGATTGTGCATGCAGTCCATAACTCAGTAATACCCCGAGCTGCACATTTGTCCAGTCAGCCACCGGGGTTCACAAACAAAGCTTTATATTCCAAAAAGGAAAGAACACTCCGGTTTTATTTGCAAGCTGTTTTGCATTTCCATCTCCCTGCAGCACGTACTATTTAATAGTGGAGACAGTAGGAAGGTGGCAGCGCTGGACCTCAGCTGGTTGCAGTCTGTACCTCGACCCTAGGTGTGAATGAGGGCAGTGAGCCCACCAGATTGAAAAGCACCTATTTTACATTCTACACTTCTCCTTTATACCACAGCAATCGAACAGCAGTTCACTGCAAGATATCACAGGTGCACTTCTCAGCAAGAATGGGATTCCCCAAGTAATACGTGGTCAGACTTCACAGAAAACCCAAGGGAAGCTGCCTTTTAACATTATGAGAAGCAGAACTGATGAAGCATTACACACATTTTACCAGTTTAAAAAAGTACAATCACCGCTAACCTTTCTTGGCTCATTACTCTGCACAAAGTCCTGAGATTACCATCTGTAAATTCTGTCCATTTCTATTCTCAATGGGATTCTCTGCTCCGTGGTTGGCAGTGTGTCAAAGCTCTGGTCATGCACTTCCCAGAGTATACACAACCCCCGTTTATTACACAAGTTAACAATGCCATCAGGCACAGAGACAGCACAATTTCCAACAAGACAACCGGGACCTGTTAAATGACAGGATTTGTGGGGACTTGTTGGTAACAGCAGGTGTTTCCCAGCAAGCGGAGCATTCCTCGGACAGGGATCACATCAGCAGCTCATGTTAAGAGTGCGGAGAGAGCACTTCAGTTTGCCGATTACTGCACACAGACCGCTTTTAATTCACATTTTAAAAACTACCGAGCAGTTATGAGAAACTGAAGTGACTGCTTTTTAGGCCTTAGTTTTAAACAAAAGTACAGATGAGGGTGTGCAAACAGCCCATCCAGCTCATCCTTCCAAGGAAAGTTCCAGTCACCCTCATCACACCATCGAACTATCAGCCAGTGGCTCAGTGGGCAGCACTCTCGCCGGAGTCAGAAAGTTGTGGGTTCAAATCTCAATCCAGAGACTTGAGCACATAATCTAGGCTGACACTCCAGTGCAGTACTGAGGGAGTGCTGCACTGTCGGCGGTGCCATCTCTGGATGAGACATTCATAGAAATTTATGGCACAGAAGGAGGCCATTCGGCCCATCTTGTCCGTGCTGGACAACAAAGAGCTATCCACCCTAATCACACTTTCCAGCTCTTGGTCCGTAGCCTTGCAGGCTACAGCACTTCAAGTGCATATCAAAAGTACTTTTTAAATGTGATGAGGGTTTCTGCCTCTACCACCCTTTCAGGCAGTGAGTTGCAGACCCCCAGCACCCTCTGGGTGAAAACATTTCTCCTCAAATCCCCTCTAATCCTTCTACCAATCACTTTAAATCTATGCCCCCTGGTTATTGACCCTTCTGCTAAGGGAAATAGGTCCTTCCTATCCACTCTATCTAGGCCCCTCAATTTTAGACACCTCAATTAGGTCTCCCCTCAGTCTCCTCTATTCTAAAGAAAACAACCCCAGCCTGCCCAATCTTTCCCCATAGCTAAAATTCCCCAGCCCAGGCAACATCCTCGTAAATCTCCTCTGCACCCTCTCTCGTGCAATCACATCCTTCCTGTAATGTGGTGACCAGAACTGCACGCAGTACTCTAGCTGCGGCCTAAATAGTGTTTTATACAGTTCAAGCATAACTTCCCTGCTCTTATATTCTATGCCTTGGCTAATACAGGCAAGTATCCTGTATGCCTTCTTAAGCACCTTATCTACCTGTCCTGCTACCTTCAGGGATCTGTGGACATGCACTCCAAGGTCCCTCTGATGATCTTCACTTCTCAGTGTCCGACCATTTATAGTGTATTCCCTTACCTTGTTAGCCCTCCCCAAATGCATTACTTCACACTTCTCCGGATTGAATTCCATTTGCCACTGTTCTGCCCACCTGACCAATTTATTGATATCTTCCTGCAGTCTGCAGCTTTCTTCTTCATTATCAACCAACGGCCAATTTTTGTATCATCTGCAAACTTCTTAATCATACTTCCTACATTCAGGTCCAAATCATTGATATATACCACAAAAAGCAAAGGACCCCATACTGAGCCCTGCGGAACCCCACTGGAAACAGCCTTCCAGTCACAAACACCCTTCGACCATTAACCTTTGTTTCCTGCCTCTGAGCCAATTTTGGATCCAACTTGCCACTTTGCCTTGGATCCCATGAGCTTTTACTTTCGTGACTAGTCTGCCATGCGGGACCTTATCAAAAGCCTTGCTAAAATCCATATAGACATCAAACGCACTACCCTCATCGACCCTCCTTGTTACCTCCTCAAAAAATTCAATCAGTTAAACCAGGTGGACGTAAAAGTTCCCATGGCACTATTCGAAATAGAGCAGAGGTGTTATTCCCAGTATCCTGGCCAATATTTATCCCTCAATCAACATCACTAAAAACAGATGATCTGATCATTATCACATTGCTGTTTGTGGGATCTTGCTGTGTGCAAATTGGCTGCCGTGTTTCCTACATTAGAACAGTGACTACACTTCAAAAAGTACTTAATTGGCTGTAAAGCATTTTGGGACGTCCGGTGGTCGCTATATAAACGCAAGTCTTTCTTGCTTGATTTATTCCAGAGTATCTCCTTCCCTACCCGGAGAGCATTCAAATATGAAATCGCTCTTGGTGTGAAGTAGTGCTTGCCTTTTACCAATTTGTAACTATGCCCCCTCGTCCTCCAGCTGAGGTTTCATTTTAAATCATGCGGATATACCTCCATAAGGTCGTCTCAAATGCCTGCTTTCAAGGCTGAAGAGTCCAAGTTTTCTAGTCTAACTTCATGACTCAGTCACCCGACACCTCATGGCTCTTCTCTGCAACTCCAGGGATGGGATGTTACCCTGTGTATTGGCGACCAGAACTACGCGTAGCACCCGAGGAGTGGCCCCGAGCAGAGAAGTTTCCTGCCCTCAGTTTTCACCCGACAGAGTGAGCTTCTGCTGGGGTACCGTTCCACCCTCTGAAACGTCACCCAAGTGCCCATTTCTCATATGTGAATAAACAGTGAATACCTGCAGGCTACTCGATCATGAAGGGCCTGTGCGCTCCTGAAATTCATACAAGGACGCTTGCAGCAGAGCTCACTGGACTGCAACTAAATCCTGGATCATTTTTCATCTCCCAAGAGCAACAAAATCAATGAAAGCAGCCCACTGCAGCCACACCCAAGATCAGCAAACTCAGCGTGGACTTGGCACCTCACTGGTTTTATGGCTCAATATCATGCCACACGGTGCACTAAGCCAGAGGGAGTCAAGGGCTTAAGAGATTTACAGCCGAGAGTATCTTTTGGACCTGTTCAAGAAAACAAATCTCAAATATTACATTGGGCTGTGGTGTTTCATCTTCACATGCTTACTTAGTTCCCACAAGGTCTACTCAATGGAGGGACTCCAAAGACTAACTTCAGCAGTTTCCAAATAACAGAACACACAAGCATCTAGTGCCCATTGCAATATTCATGCAACCAACCAGTTTACAGAATTAAATAATGACTAAATCAGAATATAGTGATGTGATAGTGCGGTTATGGTACTGGACTAGCAACTCATAGAATCAAAGAGCTTTACGGCACAGGAGGTCATTCGGCCCATCGTGTCTGTGCTGGAAAAGAGATTCATGGGCCGGGGAGATGCACGGAATGGTGTGATTTAGAAATCTACTGGGACTCCCAGAGGTTGAGAGTTCCAATTCCACCATGGCACGTTCTGAAGTAATCTGGTAATTTGTGGACTTGCACTAGGGGGCAAAGAATAAGAACATAAGAAATAGGAGCAGTAGACGACCATTTGGCCCCTCGAGCCTGCTCCGCCATTCAGTAAGATCATGGCTGATCTGATTTTGGCCTGAACTCCACTTTCCCGCTCGCTCCCCATAACCCGTGACTCCCCTGTAGCTCAAATATCTATCAATCTCTGCCTTGAATATATTCAATGACTCTGCCTCCACAGCTCTCTGGGGTAAAGAATTCCAAAGGTTTACGACCCTCAGAAGAAATTCCTCCTCATCTCCGTTTTAATTGGGCGACCCCTTATTCTGAAATTATGCCCTAGTTCTAGATTCCCCCACGAGGGGAAACATCCTCCCTGCATCTACCCTGTCAAGCCCCATCAGAATCTTATGTTTCAATAAGATCCTCTCTCATTCTTCTAAACTCCAATGAGTATAGGCCCAACCTGCTTAACCTTTCTTCAGAAGACACCCCCTTCATCTCAGGAATCAACCTAGTGAACCTTCTCTGAACTGCCTCCAATGCAAGTACAGTATATCCTTCCTTAAATAAGGAGACCAAAACTGTACGCAGTACTCCAGGTGTGGTCTCACCAGCGCCCTGTACAGTTGTAGCAAGACTTTCCTACTTTTATACTCCATTCCCTTTGCAATAAGGGCCAACATTCTATTTGCCTTCCTAATTACTTGCTGTACCTGCATGCTAATTTTGCGTTTCATGTTCGAGGACCCCCAGATCCTTCTGTACTGCAGCATTTTGTAATCTCTCCCCATTTAATTAATAATTTGCTTTTTTATTCTTCCTACCAAAGTGAATAACACCTCATGTTCCCACATTATACTACATCTGCCAAATTTTTGCCCACTCACTGAAGCTATCTATATCCCTTTGCAGACTCTTTGTGTCCTCCTCACAACTTGCTAACCCACCTATCTTTATATCAGCAGCAAATTTGGCTACAGTGTACTCGGTCCCTTCATCCAAGTCATTAATATAGATTGTAAATAGTTGAGGCCCCAGAACTGATCCCTGTGGCACCCCACTAGTTACAGTTTGCCAACCGGAAAATGACCCATTTATCCCGATTCTCTGTTTTCTGATACTTAGCCAATTCTCTATCCATGCTAATATATGACCCCCAACCCCGTGAGCTCTTATCTTGTGCAGTAACCTTTTATGTGTCACCTTATCGAATGAGCATCAAAACTGCTTCTTGTAAAAACCTGCCTGTCCTTCAGTGCAGGGAGCGTGGTAACCCCTACCTGATTGGACTCCCATCCCACAGTACATCAGAGCAACCATCGATGGTCAATAAATGTAGCATTGCCCACATCCGAGAACAAACACAGTCTTTACATAAAAACCTGCCACTGCCCTAGTTTGGCATCATCTGCAAATGTGACCAACTTACACTGTGCTTTTGAATCCAATTCTGAAGCAGCAGGAGTCCCCGTAGATTTCTAAATCACACCACTCGGTGCATCTCCCCGGCACACATTACTCCCCTTATTAGTAACTGCTGCTGATACCTCTCTTTCAGCCAATTCCTTATCCACCTTCAAGTTTTACCTCAGATACCCATGACATGTGGAACTTTGTTAAAGAGCAACAAGAATGTCCCCAATTATAAAGGAGGTGGGTTGTGGCGAAAGAATACAGAAGCTTGCGCTGTACGGTCTAGAAAGGTGGTGGTTAAGGGGCAGCCTCACTGGAGGTATATAAAGTATTAGACAGCACAGACAAGGTGAACCCAGAATATTACTCGAAGGTTAGTCAGACTGGTAGAAACAATAGGACATGAATTTAGATGATAAATGTTTGGAATGATCTACCAGGTAAGGCAGTGGAATCTGATGATTGGAGAGCAGATGCAGTTGGGCTGATTGCTTTAAAACATTAGAGGGTGAGCTCGATGGCCAACTGTCCTTTTCTCATCCTTTACTTTCTCCTGTTCTTCCTCAAACTGAAAATTTCTAAATTTTCATGAGTGTTGGTACTGAGCAGGCTGCACACTGTGCTGTGAAGTAGGTTTCCATCACTGAAGATTGATTAGGCAGCTCGTGGGCTAAGTCACAAGCGAGTTCAAATCAGCCTCATTCATAAAAATAAAGCTACTGGCTGACCCCAGCTCAGATCGGCCCTTCATCCGCTTAACTGCATTTTCTTGCTCTCCCACCCCAAAACGATCCCATGGCAGAGGCTACAAATTCACCTCGCGGCTAATTCCAGAAATCAAAGCCAACGCAGGTACAGGAAACGTTGGGGAACACGGATGAGAAAGTGGAAGGAAAGGAAATAAAGAAGTGAAAGACACATACTTCCCCAGAGAAAGAGGAACCTCTCAAGTTACTGCAAGTATTTGTCTTTCATCGCCCAGACAGCTGTAGAGACACAGGAGCAGATTAACCTTCCCCTCCCAGACAGCTGTAGAGACACAGGAGCAGATTACCCATCACCGCCCAGACAGCTGTAGAGACACAGGAGGAGATTACCCGTCACCGCCCAGACAGCTGTAGAGACACAGGAGCAGATTACCCGTCCCCTCCCAGACAGCTGTAGAGACACAGGAGGAGATTACCCGTCCCCTCCCAGACAGCTGTAGAGACACAGGAGATTACCCATCACCTCCCAGACAGCTGTAGAGACACAGGAGGAGATTACCCATCACCGCCCAGACAGCTGTAGAGACACAGGAGGAGATTACCCATCACCGCCCAGACAGCTGTAGAGACACAGGAGCAGATTACCATCACCGCCCAGACAGCTGTAGAGACACAGGAGCAGATTACCCGTCCCCTCCCAGACAGCTGTAGAGACACAGGAGGAGATTACCATCACCGCCCAGACAGCTGTAGAGACACAGGAGCAGATTACCCGTCCCCTCCCAGACAGCTGTAGAGACACAGGAGGAGATTACCCATCACCGCCCAGACAGCTGTAGAGACACAGGAGATTACCCGTCCCCTCCCAGACAGCTGTAGAGACACAGGAGATTACCCGTCCCCTCCCAGACAGCTGTCGAGACACAGGAGCAGATTACCCGTCCCCTCCCAGACAGCTGTAGAGACACAGGAGGAGATTACCCAACCCCTCCCAGACAGCTGTAGAGACACAGGAGATTACCCGTCCCCTCCCAGACAGCTGTAGAGACACAGGAGGAGATTACCCATCACCGCCCAGACAGCTGTAGAGACACAGGAGATTACCCGTCCCCTCCCAGACAGCTGTAGAGACACAGGAGGAGATTACCCATCACCGCCCAGACAGCTGTAGAGACACAGGAGCAGATTACCCGTCCCCTCCCAGACAGCTGTAGAGACACAGGAGCAGATTACCCGTCCCCTCCCAGACAGCTGTAGAGACACAGGAGGAGATTACCCGTCACCTCCCAGACAGCTGTCGAGACACAGGAGCAGATTACCTGCCCTATCAGCCAGCGCACAGTGGGAGAAACATGGCAAAACAATTGTACTTACCGCAAAAGTGTCAGCATACCAAACTTCTAATACAGGTCTCGAAAACTTCCGATTCATTCGTGGGTAAAGTTAGTGAGTGTCTAAACAAGAAAACTCGCTTTCATTCCGTTCTAGAATTCACTACAAAAACAGAAGCTGGAAATCCCAAACCTTTCATTACTAAACATTTAAAAAATTTAAGTTAAGTGGTTAGCACCAAAAGTGGTGACAAATTCATATCAACAGGCTGCTGCTCGGCTGCAGATCAGACATTATGGGAAGGGTGGCAAAGGTAAGAGGAAGAAAACAGGGATTGCGAGGAGTGCATTTACAACAGGCCACTGCAACACTAGGAATAACTTGCTCCACAGCACAGAAGCAACTGGCCAATATCAGCAAGACGACTATTCAAGATCATTCAGCACAACTGCCCCAAAGAACCAGTCTCCAGGCCATCCACAAGATGCTCTGTAAGACTTACTCTTCCTCTCTACAACCTGCACACTATGTACGCCCAGTAATTAAGAGCAATTTTTTTTTTTTTTTTTTTTAAAAGGATAATTTCAATTCAAGTCGAGACAGCAAGTGCTGTTAATAAAACCAGTTACAGGATTCTTTTGACCAACAAGCCATTGATCAGGAGATACAAAGATACAATAGATGATACAATCCATTATAACTACTCTGCCTTGATCAGAAACTTTGCGTTTCAATATTTAACCAACTCAAAACTCTTATTGTGCAAGAGGACAAATCAAATCATACTGCATGTTATAAGCAGAATACTTGAAGGTACAAGGTACCATATTCATTTGAAATAAAAGGTGTTGTTAGATTGCGGATCATTTCATTCTCTCCTGTCATCAGTGTCATCTATTTTCAGTTATGAAATTGTGAAGAACTATATAACAAACTGCACAGCGAGAACAATTCATGAGGTATGAAATGAGGGCACCATTCTTTGTGAATACAATAGCAAGTGACCTGCTCCAAGGATTCCACAAATGCTGATCTGCAGCAAATTCATAAAAATGGGACACAGCTGGATCCCTCCACAACTTCCCTTAGGGAAAGGTCAGATTACGTGGTGGAGTGATGTGAAGATACACACCGATACCAGTGCCAAGACACATCCTACAGCTCAGTGACACTGCATGACAATATTTTTTAAATTGAGAAAAACAGAAGGAGGACTGATGCCCATGGTGCAGGACACCACCAAGGCTTAAATAAGGAGGCGAGAAAGTAAGGCAAACCAATAGTGGTTAACCAACAGGAATCTGGGTTACTAAAAGCCTGCAAATTGCAGAAGGAAGGGAAGGCTGAGGGAAGGAGCTCCACAGAACTCTCTCACTGCCTGAGGTCTCGGGCTTGTCTATTTCTTTTAATTGTTCTCAGGATGTGGGGAACGCTGACAATATAACATTTATTGCCCATCACTGCGGAGGTGGCGTTGGGCCTTTTCCGTGTGGTAGACATCGCAAGGCTGGGTGCGCTCAGTGATCTCGCTGCTGTGCATCCTGTAGATAGCAGTCAGGCCAAGTGGCCGGTTTCTGTGCTGTAAATTCTATGTAATATGCAGCCGCCTTGTGCCAGGGGTGGAGGAGATGGACATTCAGACCAATGGCTGGGACACCCATCAAGCAGTCTGCTCTGTCCTGAGTGGTGTACAGCTTCCAGGCAAATGGTGAGTATTCCATCACACTCCTGACTCGAGCCTTGTAGATGGTGGTGAGGTTTTGAGGGATCAGGAGGAGAGTCATTCGCATCTGCCCTGCCCTTGTAGTCACATTGTTGATATGGCTGAACTAGTTGAGTTTCTGGTCAATGGTGATCCCCAGACCTTATCCTAAAGTTGAGGTAAAACCAACCCACAGACAATGTGCAATAAAACATTTGACGGCAAGTCCAGTTTTAACAAAGATCTACATCTGAAACATTAACCTGTCGTTTCTCTTTTCAGATATTGACTGACTTTTTCTGGCATTTTCAGTTTTAATTTTCTACCAGTCAGTTGCCTGTGTTGTACGCAGGAGTGAAGATTCAGAAATGAAAACAGAAAATGCTGGAAATACTCAGCAGTTCAGGGTCAGCCTGAGACGAGAATGCTACCCACTGAGCTTTCCACCTCCGTTACATCAACCGTCTCGGCCCTTGCCTCAGTTCATCTGCTGCTGAAACCCTCATCCATGCCTTTGTTACTTCTAGACTTGACTACTCCTGGCTGGCCTCCCACATTCTACCAGACGTAAACTTGGTGATCCAAAACTCAGCTGCCCAGTGTCCTAACTCACACCAAGTCCCGTTCATCATCACCCCTGTGCTCGCTGACCTACATTGGCTCCCGGTTAAGCAACGCCTCGATTTCAAAACCCTCCATGGCCTCGACCCTCCCTATCTCTAATCTCCTTCAGCCCCGCAACCACCCCCAGATATAGCTCAACCATTGATGGCCGTGCCTTCTGTTGCCTAGACCCTAAGCTCTGGAATTCCCTGCCTAAACCTCGCTCTCCTCTTTCAAGACACTCCTGAAAACCTACCTCTTTGGCCACCTGCCCTAATTTCTCCTTATGTGGCTCGGTGTCAAATTTTGTGTCTTATAACACTCCTGTGAAACACCTTGGGATTTTTACTATGTTAAAGGCGCTATATAAATACAAGAAGTTGTTGTTGAGCCATGGCTGACACTTCAATGTACCTTTGACGTGCAGTCACTGCAGCCGTGTCAGCTGTGGCTCAGTGGGTTCAAGTCCCACTCCGGAGACTTGAACACAAAATCTAGACTGACATTCCCAGTGCAATACTGAGGGAGTACTACACTTCGGAATTGCCGACTTTAGGATAAGGCGTTAAACCGAGGCCCTGTCTGCTCTCAGGTGGGCGCAAAAGATCCCCGGGCACTATTTCAAAGAAGAGCAGGTGTCCAGGCCAATACGAATGATGCAGCACAGAAGGAGGCCATTCGGCCCATCATATCTGTGCTGGCTCTCTGAAAGAGCTATTCAATTAGTCCCATTCCCCTGCTCGTTCCTCATAGCCCTGTAAATTTCCCCCCTTCCACATGACTAAAAAAAACAAATTACCTGGTCATTATCACATTGCTGTTTGTGGACGCTTGCTGTGCGCAAATTGGCAGCTGTGTTCCCACATTACAACCGTGACTACAAAAAGTACTTCACTGGCTGTAAAGCGCTTTGGGATGTCCAGTGGTCGTGAAAAGCGCCATGCAAGTGCAAATCTTCCTTCAAGTATTTATCCAATTCCCTTTTGAAAGTTACTGTTGAATCTGCTTCCACCACCCTTTCTGGCTGTGCACAGCAACTTGCTGTGTAAAAAAGAATTCTCCTCCAACTCCCTCCTGCAAGTGGAAGCAATTTCTCCTTATTTACTCTATTGACACCCTTCATGATTTTGAACACTTCTATTAAATCTCCTATTAACCTTCTCTGCTCTGAATCGGAGGAGAACAACCCCAGCTTCTCCAGTCTCTCCACACAATTGAAGTCCCTCATCCCTGGTACCATTCACAAGCACATCCCTCATTCATACAACCCTTCATATTAAATCTTCCCATAACCTGCTCTAATGCTCAGAGGTTCCCCGTTACTTGCATGTCTGGCTGAACCGAGCAGCAGTGCCCAGCCACAAACAAGGCCAGGCAGTGGGACAAAGAGCAGAGGGAGCTGGAGCGGGGCTGAGTGCGGGGTCAAGGGGTGGTGAGCCCGCACTAACCCCCCCGGCCCCCACCGCCCGCTGGAGGCCGGCCTCCCAGTCGCTATAGAGACGGCGCAGCGGCCGACTGACTGTGCGGCGCCTAGGCCGCGGTGAGAGAGAGAGAGAGAGAGGAACCACCAGAGGCCGCAACACAAGCCGCTCCCGGGCAGCAGGAGGAAGGTGATTCAGACCTAGGCTTCTCCCACCTCCCCACTCACTAGAATCCCCTGAAAGCCTGAGGCCTCGGGTAAGCCCGCGACCACCACAACAAAGAAGCCTGGCTGCTTTCCCTGGAAAGGCCCGAGGCGCCGCACTCACCAAGTCGCGCGTGTTTTCCATGAAGCCCGCAGGCCCGGGCCCGGCCGCTCCCCGCCCCTCAGGCTCAGGCCCCGCTCCGGCTCCGGCTCGCCGCCCGCCCGCTCTCTCGCTCGCTCAGCCCCGGCCTGGCAGGCCGCTCGCGCTCCCACAGCTTCTTTTATTCAAATCTCCGCTGCGGAATATCAACAAAATTAGCATATCGCCCGCCCCACTGCGCCTGCGCGAATCTCGGCCCCGGCCCCTCTGCGCCTGCGTGATCCTCGGCCCCTGCCCCACTGCGCCTGCGCGGGCACTGGCCCCGCCCCGCCCCCGCGGCGGCGGCCAGTCACGTGCTTCCAGCAGCTGCTGGGGCTTTAACTGGCGAAAGGTCAAACGCATGCGCAACCAGCACTTACTGTTTCAGTCTTGTCCACATTATGCATTTAACCTCTAACGGTACTTAAAAAAAAATCTTATCTCCTTCCTGTCAACTTTCTCCATGAAAAATCCCTATCTCCACATTTATAATAGCAAAATACTGCGGGTGCTGGAAATCTGAAATAACAGCAGAAAATGCTGCAAACACTCAGCAGGTCAGGCACCATCGTGGAGAGAGAAACAGAGTTAACATTTCAGGTCGATGACCCTTCGTCACAACTGGAAAAAGTTGAAGAACTAACAGATTTTTAAGGCACTCTCGTCTCTGGGTTCAAGTCCCACTCCAAAGACGAGCACAAAATCCAGGCTAACACTTAAGTGCAGTACCAAGGGAGTGCCACACTGTTGGAGGGGCAGTACCGAGGGAGCGCCGCACTGTCGGAGGGGCAGTACCGAGGGAGCGCCGCACTGTCGGAGGGGCAGTACCGAGGGAGTGCTGCACTGTCGGAGGGGCAGTACTGAGGGAGCGCCGCACTGTCGGAGGGGCAGTACCGAGGGAGCGCCGCACTGTCGGAGGGGCAGTACCGAGGGAGCGCCGCACTGTCGGAGGGGCAGTACCGAGGGAGCGCCGCACTGTCGGAGGGTCAGTACCGAGCGAGCGCCGCACTGTCGGAGGGTCAGTACTGAGCGAGTGCTGCACTGTCGGAGGGGCAGTACCGAGCGAGTGCTGCACTGTCGGAGAGGCCATCTTTCGGACGAGACATTAAACTGAGGCCCCATCTGCTCTCTCGAGTGGACATAAAAGATCCCATGGCTCTATTTCGAAGAAGAGCAGTGGAGTTCTCCCCAGTGTCCTGGCCAAAGTTGGCGGAGTACAGCTAGACTGCATGTGCCGACTCAACGAGACAAGGCAAGAACTGCCTATGTAAACTTATCACACTGCGGAAGGAGCGGACCTGGAGGGAGCACAGCGAGAGCGGAGCAGTTAAAAGGAGCGGCAGCAACTTAACAGAGGCAATTTTTGAAAAAGTGACGTCAGAGTAAAAAAGTTATATCAGCATAAGAGAAAGAGCTGATTGGTGAGTAGCTGGTGAGTGTATTTTTTTTAAGTGTATAAGTTTATTTCTGCTAAGTTAGTTAATAGCCGATTAAATAGAGGGAAAGAGCTGATTGGTGAGTAGCTGGGGAGAGTTTTTTGTTAAGTTTTAAGTTTATTTCTGCTGGGTTAGTTCTTAGTCTATTAAATAGAGGCATGACAGGGCAGCTCAGTCCCGTGGAGAGCACATCCTGTGCCATGTGGGAAGTCCTGGACGCTTCGCGTAGCCTGGACGACCACATGTGCGGGAAGTGTTGCCAGCTACAGCAACTCGAGCGCCAGGATTCAGAGCTTGAGAGGCAGCAGGAGTCACTGCGGTGCATCCGCGAGGCTGAGAGTTATGTGGATAGCACATTTCTAGAAGTGGTCACCCCGCAGCTTAAGAGTATTCAGGCAAAGAGGGAATGGGTGACCGTCAGACAGAAGAGGACGACCAGGCAGGTAGTGCAGGAGTCCCTGGAGTGCATCGCGCTCTCCAAGCAGTATTCTGTTCTGAGCACTGGTGAGGGCGATGGTTCCTCTGGGGAGTGCAGCCAGAGTCAAGTCCACGGCACCACGGGTGACTCAGCTGCACGGGGGGAGGAAAAAAAGTGGAAGAGCAATAGCAATAGGGGATTCGATAGTTAGGGGAGCAGACAGGCATTTCTGCGGCCATAGACATGACTCCAGGATGGTATGTTGCCTCCCTGGTGCCAGGGTCAAGGATGTTACTGGGCAGCTGCAGAACATTCTGAGGGGGGAGGGTGAACAGCCAGAGGTCGTTGTCCATATCGGTACCAATGACATAGGCAGAAAGAGGGATGAGGTCCTGCAGGCAGAGTTTAGGGAGCTATGAGAGATTAAAAAGCAGGACCTCAAAGGTAGTAATCTCCGGATTACTCCCGGTGCCACGTGCTAGTGAGTACAGGAATAGGAGGATAGAGCAGATGAATGCGTGGCTGGAGAGATGGTGCAGTAGGGAGGGCTTTAGATTCCGGAAGCATTGGGACCGTTTCTGGGGAAGGTGGGACCTGTACAAGCCGGACGAGTTGCACCTCAACAGAGCTGGGACCAATATTCTCGTGGGGAGGTTTGTTAGTGCAGTTGGGGAGGGTTTAAACTAGCTTGGCAGGGGGATGGGTACCAGCATTTAGGAATAGAAAAGAGGAATAGGGTGCATAAAAGAGGAAACTACAATGGTATGAGGCGTGAGTTGACGAGGATGGATTGGGGAACGTTACTTAAAGGGTTGATGGTGGATAGGCAATGGCAAACATTTAAAGATCGCATGGATGAACTACAGAATTTGTTCATCCCTGTTTGGCATAAAAATAAAACAAAAAAGGTGACTCAACCGTGGCGAACAAGGGAAATTAGGGATAGCATAAGATCCAAGGAGAGGACATATAAATTGGCCAGAAAAAGCAGCAAACCTGAGGATTGGGAGCAGTTTAGGATTCAGCAAAGGAGGACAAAGGGATTAATTAAGAGGGGGAAAATAGAGTATGAGAGTAAGCTTTCAGGGAACATAAAAACTGACTGTAAAAGCTTCTATAGATATGTGAAGAGAAAAAGATTGGTGAAGTCAAGCATAGGTCCCTTGCAGTCAGAATCAGGGGAATTTATAATGGGGAACAAAGAAATGGCAGACCACTTAAATACATACTTTGGTTCTGTCTTCACAAAGGGGGACACAAATAAACTCCCAGAGATGTCGGGGAACATAAGGTCTAATGAGAGGGAGGAACTGAATGAAATCAGTATTTGTAGGGAAATGGTGTTGGGGAAATTGACGGGATTGAAGGCCAATAAATCCCCAGGGCCTGATAATCTACATCCTAGGGTACTTAAGGAAGTGGCCCTAGAAATAGTAGATGCATTGCTGGTCATCTTCCAAAACTCTATAGACTCTGGAACAGTTCCCATGGATTGGAGGGTAGCTAATGTAACCCCACTGTTTAAAAAAGGTGGTAGAGAGAAAACAGGGAATTATAGACCGGTAAGCCTGACATCGGTAGTGGGGAAAATGCTAGAGTCCATTATAAAAGATGTAATAGCAGAGCACTTGGAAAACAGTGACAGGATCGGACAAAGTCAACATGGATTTACAAAAGGTAAATCATGCCTGACTAATCTACTGGAATTTTTTGAGGATGTAACTGTTAGAATAGATAAGGGAGAACCAGTGGATGTGGTGTATTTGGACTTTCAGAAGGCTTTCGATAAGGTCCCGCATAAGAGATTAGCGTGCAAAGTTAAAGCACATGGGATTGGGGGTAAGGTACTGTCTTGGATAGAGAACTGGTTGGCAGACAGGAAGCAAAGAGTTGGAATAAACGGGTCTTTTTCCGAGTGGCAGGCAGTGACTAGTGGGGTACCGCAGGGATCGGTGCTAGGACCCCAGTTATTCACAATATATATTAATGATCTAGACGAGGGAACTAGATGTAATATCTCCAAGTTTGCAGACGGCACAAAGCTGGGTGAGCGTGTGTGCTGTGAGGAGGATGCAGAGAAACTCCAGTATGATTTGGACAGGTTGGGTGATTGGGCAGATGCATGGCAGATGCAGTATAATGTGGATAAATGCGAGGTTATCCACTTTGGTGGCAAAAACAGGAAGGCAGATTATTATCTGAACGGCAATAGATTGGGAAAAGGGGAAGTGCAACGAGACCTGGGTGTCCTTGTGCACCAGTCGCTGAAGGTAAGCCTGCAGGTGCAGCAGGCGGTTAAGAAGGCAAATGGTATGTTGGCCTTCATAGCGAGAGGATTCGAGTACAGGAGCAAGGATGTCTTGCTGCAGTTGTACAGGGCCTTGGTGAGACCACACCTTGAGTATTGTGTGCAGTTTTGGTCGCCTTATCTGAGGAAGGATGTTCTTGCCATGGAGGGAGTGCAGCGAAGATTCACCAGACTGATACCTGGGATGGCAGGAATGACGTATGAAGAGAGATTGGGTCAACTGGGCTTGTATTCGCTGGAGTTTAGAAGAATGAGAGGGGATCTCATTGAAACCTATAAAATTCTAACAGGGCTAGACAGACTAGATGCAAGAAGGATGTTCCCGATGGTGGGGGAGTCCAGAACCAGGGGTCACAGTTTAAAGATAAGGTGTAAGCCATTTAGTACTGAGATGAGGAGGAATTTCTTCACCCAGAGAGTGGTGAACCTGTGGAATTCTCTACCACAGAAGACAGCTGAGTCCAATTCATTAAATATATTCAAGAAGGAGTTAGATATATTTCTTAAGGCTAAGGGGATCAAGGGATATGGGGAGAAAGCAGGGACAGGGTACTGAATTTGGATGATCAGCCATGATCGCATTAAATGGCGGAGCAGGCTCGAGGGGCCGAATGGCCCACTCCTGCTCCTATGTTTCTATGAGTGTGTTGGATAGTACTAGAGAAGATAGTACTAGAGGTGGAAGTAGTACCATATTAGATAGGAGCAGAATGAGAAAGACAACAAAAAATTCAAAAATGGGTTTAGAATGCATGTACGTAAACACACAAAGTGTGGTGAATAAGGTTGGTGAGTTACAAGCACAATTAGCCATGTGGCAAAATGATGTTGTGGCAATAACGGAAACGTGGCTTAAAAACGGTGAGGACTGGGCACTTAATATTCAAGGGTACAAGGTGTTCAGAAAAGATAGGGAAGGAAAAAAGGGAGGTGGGGTGGCAGTGCTGATTAAGGAAGACATTGTAGTGTTGGAAAGGGAGGATGTTCTTGAGGGGACAAGGACAGAATCCATTTGGTTAGAGTTGAGGAGCAAAAAGGGTATGATCACGCAATTGGGGGTATTCTATAGGCCTCCAAATAGTGAGAGGGAGATCCTGTTTTGGTGCCAACTAAAACTGTAACTTAACAAAAAAAACACAACAAATGAAACTTAAGAAATTAAATTAAAACTTGGTTACTGGGGTTGACAATGCACTCCAGTTCCTGCAGTGCCCACCGGTCGCGGAAGGCCTCGAGTGTGCCGGCAGACACTGCGTGCTCAATCTCCAGGGCCACCCAGGTGCAAACATGGCCGCGGAAGAGAGGCCGGCAGTCGGGCCGAACGACCCCCTCGACTGCCCGCTGCCTGGACCTGTTAATGGCCACTTTGGCCAGGCCCAGGAGCAGTCCCATGACCTACCCGCTCCCCTCCGCACCGGGTGACCAAAGATCAGGAGCGTGGGACTGAAGTGCAGCCAAAAATTGAGGAGCAGCCCCTTCAAATAATGGAAAAGGGGCTGCAACCTCTCGCACTCTACATACACGTGGAACACAGACACCTCCAGGCTGCAGAAAAGGCAGGCGGCCTGGGAGTCCGTGAACCGACTTAAAAATTTATTGGACAGGAAGTGAGAGGGATGTAGAGGAGCAAATCTGCAGGGAAATCGCAGAGATATGCAAGAGCAACAGAGTGGTGATATTGGGGGACTTTAATTACCCAAATATCGATTGGGATAATGTTAGGGTAAAGGGAAAGGAGGGGGAGGAATATCTGAAATGTGTTCAGGAGAATTTCCTTGACCAATATGTTCTTGGCCCAACTGGGAAGGAGGCATTGCTGGATCTGGTGCTGGGGAATGAAGTGAGCCAGGTTGACCACGTGTCTGTGGGAGGAACACTTGGGTACGAGTGATCATCGTATCTTAAGATTTAGATTCGCAATGGAGAGGAGCAAGGAACAATCTAGAGTGGAACTTCTAAACTGGAATAGGGCTAACTTCAATAGGATGCGAAAGGATCTAGCCAGGGTAAAATGGAACCAAAGACTGACAGGAAAACTGTAACGGAACAATGAGTGATCTTTAAGGAGGAGATGTTCCAAGTACAGGCTAGGTACATTCCAACAAGAGGGAAGGGTAAGGGAACCAAAGCAAGGGCTCCTTGGATGACGAGGGAGATAGAGTATAAATCAACAAATAATGGAGGCCTGTAAAAATAGGTACGGTAATAATCATGGGTGATTTTAATCTCCATATTGATTGGACAAATCAAATTGGTCATGGTAGCCTTGAGGAGGAGTTCATAGAGTGTATCCGGGATGGTTTCCTAGAACAGTATGTAATGGAACCAACCAGGGAGCAGGCTATCTTGGATCTGGTACTGTGTAATGAGACAGAATTAATAAATGATCTCATAGTAAAGGATCCTCGAGGAAAGAGTGATCATAGCATGGTTGAATTTCAAATTCAGTTGGAGGGTGAGAAAGTTGTATCTCAAACCAGTGTCCTGCTCTTAAACAAAGGCAATTACAATGGCATGAGGGCAGAACTGGCTAAAGTGGACTGGAAAAATAAATTAAAGGGTAAGACAGTTGAAATGCAGTGGCGGACATTTAAGGAGATATTTCATAACTCTCAACAAAAATATATTCCAGTGAGAAAGAAAGATTTTAAGAGAAGGGAGCACCATCCGTGGCTAACTAAGGAAGTAAAGGATGGTATCAAATTGAAAATTAAGGCATACAATGTTGCCAAAATTGGTGGGAGGCCAGAGGATTGGGAAATTTTTAAAAACCAGCAAAGGACGACGAAAAAAAAAATTGAGAGAGAGAAGATGAATTATGAGAGTAAACTGGCAAGAAATATTAAAACAGGTAGTAAGAGCTTCTACAGATATATAAAAAGGAAGAGAATAGCTAAAATAAACATTGGTCCCTTAGAGGATGAGACTGGGGAATCAATAATGGGGAACGGGGAAATGGCAGAGACTCTGAACAAATATTTTGTATCTGTCTTCACGGTAGAAGACACCAACAACATCCCAATAATGGATAATCAAGGGGCCACAGGGAGGGGGGAACTAAAGACAATCACGATGGAAAAAGTACTTGGTAAAATAATGGGACTAAAAGACGACAAGTCCCCTGGACCAGATGGCCTGCATCCCAGGGTCTTAAAAGAAGTGGCTGCAGAGATAGTGGATGCATTGGTTGCAATATACCAAAATTCCCTGGACTCTGGAGAGGTCCCAGCGGATTGGAAAACCGCAAATGTAACACCCCTATTTAAGAAAGGAGGGAGAGAGAAAGCAGGAAACTATAGACCAGTTAGCCGAACATCTGTCGTTGGGAAAATGCTGGAGTCCTTCATTAAGGAAGCAGTAGCAGGGCATTTGGAAAATCATAACGCAGTCAAGCAGAGTCAGCATGGTGTTATGAAAGGGAAATCATGTTTAACAAATTTGCTGGAGTTCTTTGATGTAACAAGCAGGGTGGACAAGGGTGAGCCAGTGGATGTGGTGTATTTGGATTTCCAGTAGGCATTCGATAAGGTGCCACATAAAAGGTTACTGCATAAGATAAGAGCTCACGGAGTTGGGGGTAATATATTAGCATGGATAGAGAATTGGCTAACTAACCGAAAGCAGAGAGTCGGGATAAATGGGTAATTTTCCAGTTGGCAAACTAGTGGGGTGCCACAGGGATCGGTGCTGGGGCCCCAACTATTTACAATCTACATTAATGACTTGGATGAAGAGACCAAGTGTAATGTAGCCAAGTTTGTGGATGATACAAAGATGGGTGGGAAAGCAAGTTGTGCAGAGGACTCATAGAATCTGCAAAGGGATATAGACAGGCTAGGTGAGTGGGCAAACATTTGGCAGATGGAGTATAATGTGGGAAAGTGCAAGGTTATCCACTTTGGCAGGAAAAATAAAAAAGAAAATTATTATTAAAATGGAGAGAGATTACAAAATGCTACAGTTCAGAGGGACCTGGGGGTCCTTGTGCATGAAACACAAAAAAGTTAGCATGCAGGTACAGCAAGTAATCAAAAAGGCAAATGGAATGTTAGCCTTTATTGCAAGGAGGTTGGAGTATAAAAGCAGGGAAGTCCTGCTACAACTGTACAGGGTATTGGTGAGACCACACCTTGAGTACTGCGTACAGTTTTGGTCTCCTTATTTAAGGAAGGATATACTTGCATTGGAGGCAGTTCAGAGACGATTCACTAGGTTAATTCCAGAGATGAGGAGGTTGACTTATGAAGAAAGGTTGAGCAGGTTGGGCCTATACTCATTGGAATTTAGAAGAATGAGAGGTGATCTTATTGAAACATATAATATACTGAGGGGGCTCGACAAGGTAGATGCAGAGAGGATGTTTCCCCTCGTGGGGAAATCTATAACTCGGGGGGCATAGTTTCAGAATAAAGGGTCGCCCTTTTAGAACTGAGATGAGGAGGAATTTCTTCTCTCAGAGGGTTGTAAATCTGTGGAATTCTCTGCCCCAGAGAGCCGTGGAGGCTGGGTCACTAAATACATTTAAGGTGGAGATAGACAGATTTTTGCAAGATAAGGGAGTGAA
Source organism: Squalus acanthias (assembly GCA_030390025.1). Classification (NCBI taxonomy): domain Eukaryota; kingdom Metazoa; phylum Chordata; class Chondrichthyes; order Squaliformes; family Squalidae; genus Squalus; species Squalus acanthias. Next base: position 2,244,865 of record JASTWF010000038.1, read on the forward strand.
GGGTTATGGGGAGCGGGCAGGGAAGTGGCTTTGAGCCCAAGATCAGCCATGATCTTATTGAATGGTGGAGCAGGCTCGAGGGGCCAACTGGCCTATTCCTGCTCCTATTTCTTATGTTCTTATTTTCTTATAGAGAAGATGATGAAACAAAAAAAGAGGGTGTATGATGCATGTCAGGTGAATTCTTCAAGGGAGAACCAGACCAAATACAATAAGTTGAAAGGGGATGTGAAGATGAAAATAAGATTGGCAAAGAGAGAATATGAGAGTAGAATGGCAGTTAACAGAGGCGGCGGACCTGGGTGGAGCAACAGCGGCGAGGCGGCGGCGGTAAAAGGCGGCAGCGACCAGGTAGGCCCACAGAGGCGGCGGACCTGGGTGGAGCAACAGCGGCGAGGCGGCGGCGGTAAAAGGCGGCAGCGGACCAGGTAGGCCCACAGAGGCGGCGGACCTGGGTGGAGCAACAGCGGCGAGGCGGCGGCGGTAAAAGGCGGCAGCGACCAGGTAGGCTTTCACCAAGCCGAGAGCAGGAGAGAGGTAAAATAAAATCGAAGTGTGACGTCACCAGAAAGCAGGTAAGTGATTGGTTGGTGAGTATTTCTCTTTTTTTTATACAAAACTTCAATTTTATTGTTTCTCGGGTATCTGTGGTGTAGCAGAGACTGCTGGCATAAATTAACTGAAGGGTAAATAATAAATTTTTAATTAATTACATAGAATGGGAGAGCAGGTGATGTGTTGCTGCTGCAATATGTGGGAGCTGGTGGACACCATTGATGTTCACGGTGAACACATTTGCAGTAAGTGTTGGCTGCTCGAGGAACTCCGGCTCCGTGTTGATGAGCTGGAGTCCGAGCTTCAAACACTGCGACAAATCAGGGAGGGGGAGAGTTACCTGGACTCCGTGTTTCAGGAGGTAGTCACACCAATTAGAGTAACTAATTCAGAAGTAGCCCGTGGTCAGGGACAGGAAGGTGTGACTACGAGTGAGGCAGGTAGAGGGATCCAGGAGGTAGTGTTGGAGGAGCCGCAGCCCTTGCTCTTGTCCAACAGGTTCGAGGCTCTTACTCCCTGTGTGGATAGGAGCGGGGACTGCAGGGAGGATGAGCAACCTGGCCACAGCACCGTGGTAAGGGGGGCCATTCAAGTGGGGGGAGTAAAAAGAAATGTTGCAGTGGTAGGGGATAGTATCATTAGGGGGATAGATAGGGTTCTTTGCAGCCAAGAGCGAGAGTCCCGAAGGCTGTGTTGCCTGCCCGGTGCCAGGGTTAAGGACATCTCCTCTGGGCTGGAGAGAAACTTGGAGTGGGAGGGGGAGGATCCAGTTGTCGTGGTCCATGTTGGTACCAATGACATAGATAGGACAAGGAAAGAGGTTCTGCTGAGGGAGTTTGAGCAGCTAGGGGCCAAATTAAAAAGCAGAACCTCGAGGGTAATAATCTCTGGATTACTACCTGAGCCACGAGCAAATTTGGCTAGGGTAAATAAAATCAGGGAGTTGAATGCGTGGCTCAAAGACTGGTGTGGGAAAAATGGGTTTTGCTTCTTGGGACACTGGCACCAGTACTGGGGCAGGAGAGAGCTGTTCCGTTGGGACGGACTTCACTTGGCCAGTGCTGGGACTAGTGTCCTGGCGAATCGAATAACTAGGGCTGTGGAGAGGGCTTTAAACTAATTAGTGGGGGGGAGGTTTCAAGAGAGCAAAAAATAAAAATGACAACAGAGAGGGTCATAGACATAGGTAGCAGTAGGGGAATCACAAATCAGAGCGTGGCAGGAAGGGACAGAGTGTGTGGAGTAAAAGGTAAAGTGGTAAAAAGTGAAAAAGCAGGAACTAAGTGCCACAAAGCATATTTGAAAGTTCTCTATCTGAATGCACGTAGCATTCGTAACAAAATAGACGAGTTAATGGCACAAATAACTACATATGGTTATGATATTGTGGCCATTACAGAAACATGGCTGCAGGGTGACAATGCCTGGGAATTAAACATACCAGGTTATTTAACGATCAGGAAGGACAGGCAGGAAGGAAGGGGAGGTGGGGTGGCTATGTTAATAAAGGAAGGAATCACTGTAATACAGAGTAATGATATTGGGTCAAAAAATCATGATAATGAAACAGTTTGGGTGGAGATAAGGAATAATAAGGGGAAAAAAACACTAGTGGGCGTAGTCTATAGGCCTCCGAACAGTTGCAACTCTGTTGGACGGAGTATCAATCAGGAAATAGTTGAGGCATGTAATAAGGGAACATCTATAATTATGGGGGATTTTAACTATCATATTAATTGGACAAATCAAATGGGGCAGGGCTGCCTTGAGGATGAGTTCATTGAGTGTATTAGGGATGGGTTTCTTGAGCAGTATGTAACTGAACCGACCAGGGGGCAAGCAACCTTAGATCTGGCCCTGTGTAACGATACAGGATTAATTAAAAATGTCCTAGTAAAGGATCCCCTTGGAATGAGTGACCATAACATGGTTGAATTCCATATTCAATTAGAGGGTGAGAAGGTTGGATCTCAAACAAGCGTGCTAAGCTTGAATAAAGGAGACTATGAAGGTATGCGAGCGGAATTGAGTAGAGTGGATTGGGAAAATAGATTAAAGGGTAAGACGACACATGATCAGTGGTGTACATTCAAGGAGTTATTTTACAACTTCCAAAAAATATATATTCCACTGAAAAGAAAAAGGTGTAAAAGAAAGGACAGTCATCCGTGGCTAAGTAAAGAAATTAAGGATAGTATTCGACTAAAAACAAGGGCATATAAGGTAGCAAAATCTAGTGGGAGGACAGAGGATTGGGAAAACTTTAAAAGGCAGCAAAAAATAACAAAAAGATTGATTAAGAAAGGGAAGATAGATTATGAAAGTAAATTAGCAAAAAATATAAAAACAGATAGTAAGAGTTTTTATAGTTATATAAAAAGAAAAAGGGTGGCTAAAGTAAATGTTGGTCCCTTAGAGGATGAGACCGGGAAATTAATGGTGGGAAATATGGAGATGGCAAAAACACTGAATGAATATTTTGTATCAGTCTTTACAGTAGAGGACACTAAGAATATCCCAACACTGGACAAACAGGGGGCTATAGGGGGAGAGGAGCTAAACACGATCAAAATCACTAAGGAAGTGGTACTCGGTAAAATAATGGGACTCAAGGCGGATAAATCACCTGGACCTGATGGCTTACATCCTAGAGTCTTGAAGGAAGTGGCGGTAGGGATTGTAGATGCATTGGTAATAATTTTTCAAAACTCCCTGGATTCCGCTAAGGTCCCGGCAGACTGGAAAACTGCTAATGTAACACCCTTATTTAAAAAGGGCAGTAGACAGAAGGCTGGTAACTATAGACCGGTTAGCCTAACATCTGTGGTAGGTAAAATTTTGGAGTCCATTATTAAGGAAACAGTAACAGGACATTTGGATAATCATAATTTAATAGGACATAGTCAGCATGGTTTTACGAAGGGGAAGTCATGTTTGACAAATTTGCTGGAGTTCTTTGAGGAAGTAACATATAGAGTGGATGAAGGGGAACCAGTGGACGTAGTGTATTTAGACTTCCAAAAGGCATTTGACAAGGTGCCACACAAAAGATTATTGCTTAAGGTAAAAAATCACGGGATTTGGGGGTAATATTCTGGCATGGATAGAGGATTGGCTATCTAACAGAAAGCAAAGAGTTGGGATAAATGGTTCATTCTCAGACTGGCAATCAGTAACTAGTGGTGTTCCACAGGGGTCAGTGCTGGGTCCCCAACTCTTCACAATCTATATTAACGATTTGGAGGAAGGGACCAAGTGTAACATATCAAAATTTGCAGATGATACAAAGATGGGAGGGAAAGTAGTGAGTGAGGAGGACATAAAAAACCTGCAAGGGGACATAGACAGGCTAAGTAAGTGGGCAGAGATTTGGCAGATGGAATACAACACTGGAAAGTGTGAGGTGATGCACTTTGGCAGGAAAAATCCTAGAGCAATTTATTATCTTAATGGCAAGAAACTGGAGAGCACTGAAGTGCAAAGGGATCTGGGGGTCCTGGTGCACGAAACTCAAAAGGTTAGTATGCAGGTGCAGCAAGTGATTAAGAAGGCAAATGGAATGTTGGCTTTCATTGCTAGGGGGATAGAATATAAAAATAGGGAGGTATTGCTTCAGTTGTACAAGGTATTGGTGAGACCGCACCTGGAATACTGCATACAGTTTTGGTGTCCTTACTTAAGGAAAGACATCCTTGCTCTCGAGGCAGTGCAAAAAAGGTTCACTCGGTTAATCCCGGGGATGAGGGGGTGGTCATATGAGGAGAGGTTGGGTAGATTGGGACTCTACTCATTGGAGTTCAGAAGAATGAGAGGCGATCTTATTGAAACATATAAGATTGTGAAGGGGTTGGATCGGGTGGATGCGGGGAGGATGTTCCCGATGACGGGTGAGACGAGAACTAGGGGACATAGTCTTAGAATAAGGGGCTGCTCTTTCAAAACTGAGATGAGGAGGAACTACTTCACTCAGAGGGTGGTAGGTCCATGGAATATGCTGCCACAAAAAGCTGTAGAAGCTACAACATTAATTAAATTTAAAACAGAAATAGACAGTTTCCTAGAAGTAAAGGGCATTAAGGGTTACGGGGAGCGGGCAGGAATTTGGACATGAGTCTAGGTTCGGATCGGTCATGGCCCTGTGGGTAGTGGAGCGGGCCCAGGGACTGTGTAGCCTGATTCTGCTCCTATTTCGTGTGTGCAATTCTGTTAGATGCAGGAGATGGTTCTGTGATAGATAGTAGATTGGCGGTTAGGATCAGATCAGCCATGATCTTATTGAATGGCGGAGCAGGCTCGAGGGGCCGATTGGCCTACTCCTGCTCCTATTTCTTATGTTCTTATGTAACATAAAAGGGGACCCAAAAATCTTCTCCCGGCATGTTAACAGTAAGCGCGTAGTAAGAGGCGGGGTGGGGCCTATTAGCGACAAAGAAGGTGATATATGCTTAGAGGCGCTGGGCAAGGCTAGAATACTCAATGAGTACTTTGTATCAGTGTTTACTAAGGAGGTGGATGCTGACAAAATATCGGTATAAGTGGAAAAGGTAGAAGCAATGGAAGGGGTGAAAATTGATAGACAGGATGTACTAGAAAGGCTGGGTATGCTTAGAGTGGATAAGTCGCCTGGTCCAGATGGCTTGCATCCCAGGTTGCTGGGGGAATTGGAGGAGGAGATAGCGGAAGGGCTTGCCATAATTTTCCAATCTTCCCTAGATGCGGGGGAGGTGCCTGAGGATTGGAAAGTGGCAAATGTGACACCCTTGTTCAAGAAAGGGTGTAAGGACAATCCTAGTAACTACAGGCCGGTCAGTTTAACATCAGTGGTAGGTAAAGTTTTAGAAACAATAATCAAGGAAAAAATGAACGGGCACTTGGAGAGGTTTAAGCTAATTAAGGAGAGCCAGCACGGGATTGTAAAAGGCAGGTCGTGTTTGACTAATGTCGGTAGAAGTGCCGCCATAGCGTACAAGGCTAGGGACCAAGTGCTGGAAAATGGGATTAGAATAGACAGGGTTTGATGGCTGGCGCGGACACGATGGGCCTCTTTCTGTGCTGTATAACTCAATGACTCTATGACTCTATATTCTAACTGAATTTCTTGATGAAGTAACAGGGAGGATTGATAAAGGGAATGCAATGGATGTTGTCTTCGTGGATTTTAGGAAGGCGTTTGACAAAGTACCACATAGAAGGCTGGTTAACAAAATTGAGGCTCATGGAATAGGTGGGTCAGTGGCAGCTTGGATAAGGAATTGGCTTAAGGACAGAAAACAGCAAGTTGTGGTAAATGGTTGTTTTCCAGACTGGGAGATGGTAGATAGTGGTGTTCCCCAAGGGTCAGTGCTGGGGCCGCTGCTTTTTTTGATATATATAAATGACCTGGTAATTGGAATACAGAGTAGAATTTCTAAATTTGCCGATAACACCAAACTTGGGGGGTGTGGCAAACAGTGAGGATGATACCAATCGACTGCAACAGGACATAGAAAGGCTAGCAGAATGGGCAGACAAGTGGCAGATGGAATTTAATACAGAGAAGTGTGAGGTGATGCATTTTGGCAGAAGGAACAGGGAGAGGCAATATACACTTAACGAAACAGTTTTAAAGAGTGTGCAGGGACAGAGGGACCTAGGAGTTAATGTGCATAGGTCCCTGAAGGTGGCAGGACATATTGAGAGAGTGGTTAATAAAGCATATGGGATCTTGGGCTTCATAAATAGAGGTATTGAGTACAAAAGTAGAGAAGTTATGCTGAACCTTTATAAAGCGCTGGTTAGGCCACAACTGGAGTATTGCGTCCAGTTCTGGTCACCACACTTTAGGAAGGATGTTAAGGCCCTTGAGAGGGTGCAGAGGAGATTTACCAGAATGGTTCCGGGGATAGGGGATCTTAGCTACAAGGACAGGTTGGAGAAGCTGGATTTGTTTTCATTAGAGCAAAGGAGGTTGAGGGGTGATTTGATAGAGGTGTACAAGATTATGACAGGTTTGGATAGGCTAGACAGGGAAAGGCTGTTCCCACTAGTTGATAGTACAAGGACTAGGGGACACAGATTTAAGGTTTTGGGCAAGAGATACAGGGGGGGATGTGAGGAAAAACTTTTTTACGCAGCGAGTGGTGATGACCTGGAACTCACTGCCAACGGATGTGGTGGAAGTGGAGACACTCAATGTTTTCAAGGGGAGACTGGATAGGCACTTGAGAGAAATAAACTTGCAGGGCTACGGGGATAGAGCGAGGGAATGGGACTGACTGGATTGCTCTACAGAGAGCCGGCACGGACTCGATGGGCTGAATGGCCTCCTTCTGTGCCGTTATGACTGTAATAGCACCCTCCCAGCTGCAGCAGCCAATTTGTACATAGCTGGGTCCCACAAACAGCAATGAGATAATTGACTAGTTGATCTGTTTTTGGAGCTGTTGATTGAGTGATAAACGTTGTCTCGGACATCAGAATTTGCCATCTCTTCCTGAAATAGTGCCCGGCAATCTTTTTACACCCATTTCACAGGGAAGACATGGTCTCGGCTTAACGGCCCGTATTTTCCGATCGCAGGCCTCCCGCGGGCGGAGGCCTGCGATCTGGAGAAATCTGCGCCCTTACCTGAGGGCTCCTGGGACGCACAGTTCCGCTCCTGGGCCTCTCCAAACTCCAAGTGCGCAGGGCCCACGTATCCCAGAGGCGCAGGTAGTTCGCAGCGTCCCTGGGATCATGTGGGCCATGAGGAGCCAATCAAAGAAGGGAATGTCCCTTCATACATTTGACAGGAAGACCTGTCAAATATATGAATGGAGATCACCCCCAAAAACATAGTAAAACTTTAAATAAATTTTTAAAAAAACATCACATTTTTAAAATGAGTTGAAATTACAATAAATTAAGTATTTTAAACAAAAATTTTATTTTTTGAAAAAAAGTTAGTTTTTTACAGGGTTAAAAATAAACTTACCTTTTTTAAAAGTATTTTTAAATGATAAATCAGTGAAATTTTTTTTTAAAACTTTTTTGAACTCTTATCCTGGTAAAAGCAGGCTTTATGCCTGCTTTTACCAGGCGTAAGAATTGTAAGTGTTTTCTGCAGGCGGAGGGTCTCCAAAAAGCGGAGCTATCCACCCGCAGAGGCCCTTCTCCCGGGCAGCCGGAGGACCATTCTTGACAGATCGGAAATGCCGGTTTTCAGCGCCTGCGCTGTGCATGCCTGAAACCGGCATTTCCGATGTCCCTACGGGTGGGTACACAGCGCGTACGGATCGGAATATCTGGGCCAACGTCTCATCCAAATGATGGCACCTCTGGCAGTGTCGCACTCCCTCAGTACTGCACTGAAGTGTCAGCCTAATTTAAATGCTCGACTCTCTACAGGGAGGTTTCAAGCCACAACCTTCTGATTCAGAAGCAAGAGTACTACCATTGGGCCAAACTCTGACCCGACTACCCCTACCCGAGGTTTTGACTCTCAATGCCACAAGCAAACAACGAGTAAGTTTACAGTAAGTTGTACAATGACTAGCTGGTCTCTGATGCTTTAAGGACACATCGTCCAGGTGGATCACCTCAAACAGGTAACATTGATCACAGAGATTATTAAAGTTGTTTATAATTCCTAGTCGATCTCCAGTGTTATTGCACATGAGGCGCCAAGACCAAGTGTAGTCTTCAAGTGAAGTGGGCTTCGAGGCCAGGGGATATTTGGACGAGGGTGTGCCGATATAAATCAGTCCCCATTCTAAAGTCATACATTCTGTCCTTATTTTTATATAATACTTGGATTTTATATTTCATTACATCGAATGTACAGCACAGAAACAGGCCATTCGGCCCAACTGGTCCGTGCCGGTATTTATACGCCACACGAGCCTCCTCCCACCCTACTTCATCTCACCCTATCAACATAGCCTTCGATTCCTTTCTCCCTCATGTGTTTATCCAGCTTCCCCTTAAATACGTCTATGCTGTTCACCTCAACCACTCCCTGTGGGAGCGAGTTCCACATTCTCACCACTCTCTGGTAAAGAAGTTTCTCCTGAATTCCCTATTGGATTTATTAGTGACTGTCTTATATTTATGGCTCCGAGTTCTGGTCTTACGCACAAATGAAAACATATTCTCTAATTATTATATGATATTGTTATACTTATAACTTATTCTTCGTTTAATGGCAAAACGTGCAGCAATTTGTGCTCCCTGAAGTATGGACTGCGAGCTTGGAGATACAGCAGCATTTCTGGTCGAGCGGTGTCATTACAGTGTGACAAATGTCAATATGCAATTCCCATTATAAATGTGCACATAGGAATTTATAATGAGAAAGATTGACAGGGAGTGCAAACAGACCGAAGATTTTTTTAATACATTAACAGATTACATTACTACAACTAGATTTAAACAGTAGTGTGCCAATAGCATAATTAAAATATTAATCAATACGCAAATAACATAGGAACAGGAGGAGGCCATTCAGCCCCTCGAGCCTGTTCCACCATTCAGTGAGATCATGGCTGATCTGTATCTAAACTCCATCTGCTCGCTTTGGTTCTGTAACCCTTAATACCCTTGCCCAACAAAAATTTATCAATCTCAGTTTTGAAATTTTCAATTGACCCCCAGCCTCAACAGCTTTTGGGGGAGAGAGTTCCAGATTTCCACTAGCCTTTGTGTGAAGAAGTGCTTCCTGACATCACCCCTGAATGGCCTGGCTCTAATTTTAAGGTTTTGCCCCCTTGTTCTGGACTCCCCCCACCAGAGGAATAGTTTCTCTCGAGCTACCCGATCAAATCATTTAATCATCTTAAACACCTCGATTAGATCACCCCTTAATCTTCTAAACTCGAGAGAATACAAGCCCAGTCTGTGCAACCTGTCCTCATAATTTAACCCTTTTAGCCCCGGTATCATTCTGGTGAATCTGCATTGCTCCCCCTCCAAGGCCAACATATTCTTCCTGAAGTGCAGGGCCCAGAACTGAACACAGTGTCCAGATGGGGTCTGACCAGAGCTCCGGACAACTGTGACAGAACCTCCAGCCCCCGAGATAAAGGCCAACATTCCATTAACCTCTTTCATTATTTTATGTACCTGTCCACTAGCCTTTAGTGATTTCTGTACTTGGACCCCAAAATCTCTCTGCTGATCTGTAGGTCCTAGCTTCTCCCCATTTAAAAAATACTACATAGAATTACATAGAATGTACAGCACAAAAACAAGCCATTCGGCCCAACTAGACTATGCCGGCATTTATGCTCCACACAGTCCAAAGTGGATGACCTCACACATCCCCGCATTGAACTCCATCTGCCACAGTTTTGCCCACTCACTGACTCTATCAATGCCCCTTTGCAACGTTCTGCTCCCATCTACATGATTGACTGAGCCACCTAACTTAGTGTCGTCAGCAAACTCAGATATACGGCTCTCTATTCCTTCATCCAAGTCATTGATAAATATAGTGAAAGCTGAGGCCCCAGGACAGATCCCTGGGGGACACCACTCGTCACATCCTGCCAATGGGAGTACACACCCCACACCCATTATCCCTACTCTCTCTCCTACCTCCCAACCAATTCCCTGTCCAAGCCAATAGGTTGCCTCCAATTCCATACGCTCCCGTTTTTGTTAACAGTCTCTTGTGTGGCACCTGAGTGAATGCAAGGGTAAACAAGACAGAATATAATACCCTTATGAAAGATAGGATGGTCCAGTAATAAGAGTTGATTGTCATATTCACACCTCTAAAGTATCTCGGTAGTTCTAACAATCACTCCAGTCCTGGCAGCTCTGGGTAAAAGCTCAGCCAGTGTAGCACTGAGCTGTGTCACTGACTGTATCTCTACTGATGTTAATCCAGCTCCCTCACACTGTCACTCAGTAACCCCTCTCCCCCAGCGCCCTGTGTTACTGACTGTATCTCTACTGATGTTAATCCAGCTCCCTCACACTGTCACTCAGTAACCCCTCTCCCCCAGCACCCTGTGTCACTGACTATCTCTACTGATGTTAATCCAGCTCCCTCACACTGTCACTCAGTCACCCCTCTCCCCCAGCGCACTGTGTTACTGACTGTATCTCTACTGATGTTAATCCAGCTCCCTCACACTGTCAAGCTAAATGACTCCTCCCAGCCAGTTCCCCCAAATGAGGTCATAACTAATCACCATCACAAAGAGTAAAGCACTTTTTAAAGGGTTTATCCTGTGGGCCCTGCCGATGGTTAACTTGGTAAATTCACTGTATAACTCAGCGGAAAATCCCAGATTCGATTCAGAGTCGAGGATGATTGAGCTAATCTCAGACAGGGTAGCAGTATGTCTTTTACAGTGGGCTCGGGAGCCGAAAATCAGACAGGCTCACTGTTCCTGATAGGTATCCAGTGACACCCCCCACGTCAAGAGAGGAGAGGATCAGGATTGGGCTGGGCTGTCATGCCCCCCTTGGACACATAGCCTAACAACACTCACTGTTTAAATTCGTGCAGGAAGAGTGGTCACTTGGATGAGGAACCAGAGTGTGGTCAACAGCCCATGGAACCGAATCTCTGCAACAGCTGACAGCAGAGGAGGGGAGAGGATTCAACTAAAATAAAAGGACCTGCCACTTCCTGAGAGGGAGACTCCTCAACACGTATCAAACCTGCAGGACTGTGCTGCTTTGAACACACTTGCTGGCAGCAAGTTAATCACTGAGCTTCAGCTAATGCTGGGACAGCAAGACATGCAGCTGAGCAGAAACTACCCCCCTGGGGCTAATTCAGAACAAAAAACATTAACCAAAATTAATTTGCGGTGGTAATGTTTGACAGATGCTTGACTGAGCACCAAAACCCAGATATGCAAAAGACCATCAGTTCCACAGACCCATGGGTGAGATACACAACAGCTCACCAATACATGTTTGAAGATACTTTTATTTTTACATTCACAAATGGATTTTGTGCTCAGCAGAGGGATGTTGGCGCAATTTTCATATTTTTTGGACACACTCAAACACTCCCATGTTAGGCATAGAATGGGTTAGATGTGGAGGAAAACTCTTCTGCACAGTCCCATTCTATGGAAGGATGGGCTGAGTGGCCTCCTTCATTTGTATTTAGCTTTGTGAAGCACTCCCAGGGCAGAGGGTGAGATACAGAGTAAAGCTCCCTCTACACTGTCCCATCAAACACTCCCAGGACAGGTACAGCACGGGGTTAGATACAGAGTAAAGCTCCCTCTACACTGTCCCATCAAACACTCCCAGGACAGGTACAGCACGGGTTAGATACAGAGTAAAGCTCCCTTTACACTGTCCCCATCAAACACTTCCAGGGCAGGTACAGCACGGGTTAGATACAGAGTAAAGCTCCCTTTACACTGTCCCCATCAAACACTCCCAGGGCAGGTACAGCACGGGTTAGATACAGAGTAAAGCTCCCTCTACACTGTCCCCATCAAACACTCCCAGGGCAGGTACAGCACGGGTTAGATACAGAGTAAAGCTCCCTCTGCACTGTCCCATCAAACACTCCCAGGGCAGGTACAGCACAGGTTAGATACAGAGTAAAGCTCCCTCTACACTGTCCCATCAAACACTCCCAGGACAGGTACAGCACGGGTTAGATACAAAGAAAGAAAGACTTGCATTTCTATAGCGCCTTTCACAATCACCGGACATCCCAAAGCACTTTTACAGCCAATGTAGTAGTTTTTGAAGTGTAGTCACTGTTGTAATAGATAGAGTAAAGCATCACAAAGAAGCTATTAGTTTTTTTACACTTTATTCCCATAATTGTTTCATATTAGCCAACAGTTGTCGAAAGTTTCGTGCATGTGACTGCAAGAATATATAATCTGAATCCTGCTTTCAATTAAGATGATTTATGTATTAATGTTATATATGCCAATCTTGTAATCTACGCTGAACACTGCAAGCATCTGAATCACAGGTAGTCTCAAACTTTGCGTGTATAATATATACTGTGCATTGACCTATCAACACAAAGTTTCTCTCTCGTACTCCTGTGTTAGATGTCTCTTCCCAAAGCATCACACTTGGAAGTGTACTTCACGTTTACACTTGATTGGCTCAGAGTTCACCTTCATAAAACTGCATGAAATCACAACTGAACAAAAAACATACTAATCACTCCCAGGCCATGACAGCACATAGACTTCCATGGAAAAGCTACCAAGAGCATATAGAACCACCAAGCAACAATCAGCACTCCTCAAACGCTACCAATAAAAAGGGAAGCTTACATGATAAATACAGCACGATGTGTGTGACAGGTGAAACCTTCCACTTTGAAATCTTGTCACTATTACATAGGAGGTTAAGGGGTGATTTGATTGAGGATTTTAGGATTTTGGTTTAGAATTTTGAAAGGAATTGATAAGGTAGATAGGGAGAAACATTTTCCCTTGCTGGGGGAGTCTAGGACAAGGGGACATAACATTAAAATCAGAGCCAGGATATTCAAGAGAGAAGTTAGGAAAAACTTCTTCATGTAAAGGGTGCGAGAAGTGTGGAACTCTCGCCCACAAAAAGCAGTAGATGCCAGCTCAATTAATAATCTGTGATTGATAGTTTTTTGCTAGCCAAGGGTATAAAAGGATACGGAGCCAAGGCGGGTGGATGGAGTTAAGATACAGATCAGCCATGATCTCATTGAATGGCTCGAGGGGCTGAATGGCCTCCTCCTGTTCCTATTCCATAATATATTACAAGTGGTTATAACAGCTGTATTTCTTTTATGAGAGTTTAAGGGAGAACTCAAAGCAATCAGCAATAAAAAAACAAATACAGGCAGTGAGTCCTGTACAAACTGTCCCATTATTTGTTTGCAGGGAGGTTCTGAATAAAAGCCCTGAGTTTAACAGAACCTTTCAGTTCCACCATGTACTACTACTAATATGCAATATTTGGTTCAGAGTGAAGATGCAAATCAGTTTAATGTTTTCTTAAATTTTGTATTTCTTGCCCCTCACTGTAAAATCCGACAACCTCAACAGATTGGACAGCGTGAGTATTCAATATCTTAGGTGAAGAGCTGTTTCCTCACGAGGCAAGCACAGATCTTTTATTGAAATCACTGTGGTATGTGAGGGGAGCAAAATGATTTATTTTAAGGTGGGCAAAGAAAAGACTATTTACATATTTCCCAGGAATGAAAAACACTTATTTTATTGCAACTGAACATACCTTTTAAAAGATACGCGATAGATCATCGATAACACATCAAACCGTGATTGGACCCTCTCCCACACCCTCTCGTAACAGCAAATCAGCAACTCACCAGGAGTAATATCACAGGAGATCTGGATATCTCCACTGAGAGGAGAAAGACAACAACTTCTGCTTACATAGTGCCTTTAACATCAGAGCAAAATCAGACAAATCTGGACAGCGAGTCAAAGGAGGAGATATTAAAAGGGGCGTGGTCACAGAGTGGAGTTCTAAAGAGGGTCTTGAGGGAGGAGGAGTGGCGAAGAGGTTCAGGGAGGGAATTCACTAGTGCAGGGCCTCGGCAGCTGAAAGCATTGCCGCCAATGGTTGGGCGAAGGGAGTGGGGGATGCGCAAGAGGCCAGAGACAGAAGTTTGTAAAGAGATGTGCTCAGAAACAGTGAAGTGTTTTTGATTAATTCCTGGAAAACAAGTAAATATTATTTTTCTTACCCATTGCAAGGAAATAGATTTGTTCTTTCATATTCCAGTTATATTTACCCGTAGATCTAAAATATATTAAAAGTCTTGCATATCACACTTTCTCCATCACACCTTGTTGCTAACACCCCTATTATAAAAGGAATCCTTCAAGTCTCCTTGAGCAATGGCACAGACCTGTTCGTATAATATAAAAATGACAAACCAAATCCTGCAAAAAAATGTCCAGCATTTTCCCCTCAGCTTGCCAACTATGGGCTCAAAATAAGGTTTCCAACATGATAAAACTTTTTAAAAATTACATAGTTTGCAATAATATAATTAAAATTATCTGTATTTTTTGTGTCTTTGAGAACATCATTAACATTTTTACTGGGTGGTCTTAGCTGCTCGCTAAAGCCTGGGCTGCAGCTGATATTTTTCCCAGAGCTAGCATTGAAGGCAGTTATCAGATACAACTGTGGCCGCAATGTGATACAGTAGGGGACATCGCCTAAAAATTAGAGCCAGGCCTTTCAGGAGTGGAGTTAGGAAACACTTCTATACACAAAAGGTGGTAGAAGTTTGGAACTCTCTTCTGCAAACGGCAACTGATGCTGGGTCAATGTTAATTTTAAATCTGAGATTGATAGATTTTTGTTAACCAAAGGTATTAAGGGATCTGGAGCAAAGGTGCAGCGAGTTGGGTCACAGATTAGCCATGATCTCATTGAATGGCGGAACAGGCTCGAGGGGCTCAATGGCCTACTCCTGTTCTTATGTTCCTCAGGTTAATTCTCAGGATGTGGGCGTCGCTGGCAAGGCCAGCATTTATTGCCCATCCCCAGTTGCCCTTGAGAAGGTGGTGGTGAGCCGCCTTGAACCGTGTGGTGAAGGTAATCCCACAGTGCTGTTAGGAAGGGAGTTCTAGGATTTTGACCCAGCAATGATAAAGGAACGGCCGATATATTTCCAAGTCAGGATTGTGTGTGACTTGGAGGGGAAGTTGGAGGTGACAGTGTTCCCATGCGCCTCCTATGATCAGCAGGTGTGGGTGCATTATGATCCTACTGTTGAGGCTGCCGCGAAACACGAATTAAGGCTGAATCCATGTGTGGAAAACAAGAGACTTTTTTAATACAACTGCATGGTACAAAATGGCTGAACAGACTGCTCCCAGAATTCTCTGGAAAAACCGAGGCCCCGCCCACTCCTGCCTTAAAGGTAAGGTGCCTTAAAGGGAAGGTGCTCGATATATTGTCCGCGGACAGAAAAGTGGATTATGCCCGTTTAGGTGGCGATCCGCCACACAGCTCCCCCCAGAATCCGCTTAGGAGGTGTGGACGAGACGGTGTGGCGGTCTGATGGGCCGGCCGGAGCGGCTCTTGTAGGACGCCGGTGGACGTGGAACGGCCGGGCGTGGAGCAGCCGGGTGAACCGGCTTGAGGGCAGGTCGGCCACGTGGAGGTGGACGAGCTACAGGGACCTGCTCACCGGGCTCCGTGTGTGCTGGCTTGACTTGGTCAACCGACACTTTTTCGGTCCTGTCGCCCACTTGCAGGGTGAAAAATTTGTCCCCAGCCTGTAGCACCTTGTAGGGCCCATCGTACGGGGGTTGAAGGGGTCCGCGGTGGGCGTCGTGCCGGACGGAAACAAACCGTGCCTGGTGCAGGCTTAGTGGGGCGTGTGAGGTGGATTCGCCGTGTCGGGCAATGGGCACTGGGGTGAACTGCAGCGCTGGTGAGGCGAAGTCGTGGCGTTGCTGGTCGGCTGACCAGGGTGTCGTGGCAGTGGGCAGGAACTCGCCGGGTACGCACAGCGGCTGACCGTACACAAGCTCTGCTGCCGATGCGTGGAGGTCTTCTTTAACCGCGGTGCGCAGGCCGAGGAGGACCCACGGAAGTCGGTCGGTCCAGGCGCCGTCCTGGAGGCTGGCTCGAAGAGATGCCTTCAAGGATCTGTGGAACCGCTCACACAGTCCGTTGGCTTGGGGGTGGTACGCTGTGGTGCGGTGAATGGTCACCCCGAGATTGCGTGCGACGGCGGTCCAGAGTTCAGAGGTAAATTGCGGACCTCTGTCCGACGTCATGTCGGAGGGGACGCCGAACCGTGCGACCCAGGTGCTGACGAAGGCTCTGGCGATGTCGGCGGTGGTGGTAGAGGTCAGTGGAATTGCCTCAGGCCAGCGTGTGGTGCGGTCAACGATGGTCAGCAAGTGCGTGTGGCCTTGCGACGGCGGCAGGGGCCCGACGATGTCCACGTGGATGTGGTCGAATCTCCGCGAGGGGACGGTAAACTCCTCGAGGGGTGCTTTCGTGTGTTGCTGTACCTTGGCCCGTTGGCAGGCTAGGCAGGAGTTGGCCCAAGTACGCACATCCTTGCGAAGGCCGCACCAGACGAAGCGGTTGGCTACCAATTTGATGGATGCGCGGGCGCCAGGGTGGGAGAGGCTGTGGAGAATGTCGAATACCCGGCGGCGCCAGGACGCTGGGACGACGGGCCGAGGTTCACATAGGGATACGTCGCACTTGACCGTGACTGCGGTCGGGCCACAGGCGACGTCGGCCAGGCGTAGCCCTGGTAGGTTGGTGGGTGCGGAGAGCAGATCAGGGTCGGTGATCTGGTCTGCTGCGAGTTGAGCGTAGTCGACTGCCAGGTGTGCGGCGTGGATGGCGGGGCGGGAGAGGCAGTCGGCTACCACATTGTCTCGGCCGGAGACGTGTTGGATGTCCGTGGTGAACTCGAACACTGCCGCGAGCTGGCGCTGCTGCCTGGCGGACCAGGGATCGGTTGTCTTTGCCATTGCGAATGTCGACAAACGCAGTGAAGGGGTGGCCCTCAAGCAAAAACCGGAAATAGCGGACCGCCAGGAACAGCGCGAGGAGCTCGCGGTCGAAGGTGCTGCACTTGACCTCCGGGGGGCGTAGTTGGCGGCTGAAGAAGGCAAGTGGTTACCAGGCGCCATCGACCCACTGCTCATACACGGCGCCGACCGCGTGGTCGGAGGCGTCTGTGGTGAGCGCTACCCTGGCATTGGGCCGTGGGTGCGCGAGCAGGGTGGCGTTGGCGAGCGCGGTCTTGGTGGAGTTGAAGGCGGCGTACGCGTCTGCCGTCCATTCGACCGCCATCTTGCCGCTCCTGCCCCGGAGGGCTTCATACAGGGGCCTCATGAGGGACGCCGCTTTGGCGATGAAGCGGTTATAGAAATTCACCATCCCGAGGAACTCCTGGAGGCCTTTGATGGTGGTGGGGCGGGGAAATTGTTGGACGGCCTGCACCTTGGTGGGCAGGGGAATGGCCCCAGCATGGGTGATGTGGTGGCCGAGGAAGTCGATCTTGTCCAGGCCGAACTGGCATTTGGCTGGGCTGAGGATGAGCCCGTGGTCGCTGAGGCGCCCGAACAGGATGCGAAAGTGTTCAAGGTGTTCCTGCCTGGAGGAACTGGCTACCAGGATGTCGTCCAGGTAGACGAACAGGAACTTCAGGTCCCGAAGGACCGAGTCCATGAGCCGTTGGAATGCCTGGGCCACGTTTTTGAGGCCAAAGGGCATCCGCAGGAACTCGAACAGGCCGAAGGGGGTGATTACGGCCGTCTTGGGGACGTCCGCGGGGTGGACGGGGACTTGGTGGTAGCCGCGCACCAGGTCGACCTTGGAAAAGACTGAGCGGCCGGCCAGTCTAGCCAAGAAGTCCTGAATGTGCGGCACGGGGTACCGATCAGGGGTGGTGGCGTCGTTGAGGCGGCGGTAATCCCCGCAGGGGCGCCAACCTCCGCCTGGTTTGGGGGCGATGTGGAGTGGGGAGGCCCAGGGACTGTTGGAGCGGCGGATGATGCCGAGCTGTTCCATGGTGGCAAACTCGGTCCGCGCGATCTCCAGTTTGGTCGGGTCCAGCCTGCGGGCGTGGGCGTACACTGGGGGGCCTGTGGTGGGGATGAAGTGTTCCACCCCGTGTTTGGCGGCCTCCACGGAGAAGGTCGGATTGGTAAGGGCCGGGAATTCGGCCAGGAGTGCCGAGTAGTCATCCGTGGCCCGGGCATGGCACTGTGACGCCATGTCGGCGGGTTGACGGGGGGCCATGGCGCCCAGGATGGGGGACATGGTGTTCATGTCCACGAGGCGGTGACGGGGGATGTCTACCAGTAGGCCGTGGGCGCACAGGAAATCTGCGCCGATGAGAGGGGAGAGCACCGTGGCAGTGATTAACTCCCATCGGTAGCGGCGACCAGCGATGTCGAGGGTGACTGTCCGGGTGCCATACGTCCGGATTTCCGAGCCATTAGCAGCAGCCAGCGCCGGTCCTCGTTCGCCCTTTTGGATGTCGAGGGAGGAGGCCGAGATGATGCTGTGCTGAGCCCCAGTGTCGCACAGGAACCGGCGGCCGGTTTTGTCATCCGTGACGAACAGCAGGGAGCCCGCGTGGCCCACGGCCATCGCGGGGGCTGGTACGGGGGCGGACTTGAAAGAGCAGGGAGGTGTGCACCGTTGTGCCCTGGCGCCGAACCGTGCGTGGTAGTAACAGTGGCCCAGGTTAGTGGGGCGTGAAGGCCCCGTGCGCCTGGTGGCAGGCCCTTGTGGCCACGTGGTGGCCAGTGAGGGGCACGCCCAGGCATTGGCTGCCAGGTCCGGAGTGACGTCGCGGCTGGAGTGAGCGGACAGCAGCTTGTCGGCCAGGGCTTCCAGGTTCGTGAGGCCGGACGCCACGATCGCTGGGCGGATGCTGAGAGGGAGCTGGCGGATGAACAGCGTGCGGAAGAGGGATCCGGGTGGGCTTTCGTCGGTGAGGGAGAGCATGTGGGAGAGGAGGTCTGACGGTGAGGCATCACCGAGGCCTGGAAGGTCGAGGAGGTGGCAGTTTCGCTGATATGCCGAGGCCGTAAATTTTTTAAGGAGCGCTGCCTTGAGATGTGCGTACTTGCCTTCCTCTGGTGGGTTCTGCAGCGCTGTCCAAACCTTCGAAACTGTGGCGCTACCGAGTGATGTGACGAGGTAGTCGTACTGCATCCCATCTGTGGTGATGTTTCGCAGCCGGAAGCGAGATTCAGTTTGGAGAAACCAGGCTTCGGGCTGGTTTTCCCAAAACTCCGGCAGTTTCACGGAAACTGCGTTCGTGTCCGCCATTGCAGTGCTCGGAATACGTTCTGAGCGTCGGGGTCACCAATGTTGAGGCTGCCGCGAAACACGAATTAAGGCTGAATCCATGTGTGGAAAACAAGAGACTTTTTAAATACAAATGCATGGTACAAAATGGCTGAACAGACTGCTCCCAGAATTCTCTGGAAAAACCCTGAGGCCCCGCCCACTCCTGCCTTAAAGGTAAGGTGCCTTAAAGGGAAGGTGCTCGATATATTGTCCACAGACGGAAAAGTGGATAATGCCTGTTTAGGTGGCGATCCGCCACACTACCATGAGTATGATTATCGCAATGCAAGTGGAAGTCACTGTACCTTCACTCGCGCTGTGTCAGGATTAGTTCTTCCAAACAAGCTGGTGAATGAATTTTAAAGATTGTTTTGAGTAAAGTTTCATATTTAAACTATTATCAAATGCTTATTTTTTACGTCAGAGCCCAGCTGAGAGGGAGACAGAGAGAGAGAGAGAGAGAGAGAGACAGAGCATTGATTACAGTAACTACGATTGCATTTGCTTGTGTTGAGAACTTTTAAACAATGATTGTTTACAGAAAATGCATTCTTTTTCTCCACACAAATGTCACATTGTGTCTTTATTCAGGCAATAACAGTGTTTTAGTTTGTTTTATAATGATTTCAAAACAAGCTGGAAGATTAATTCTATAAGCTTTTAGAATAAAAACGTCACATCAAAACCATTTTCAACTTACTTTTGTACTTCAGAGCCGAGCTCAAGAGAGGGAGAGAAAGGTAACGACTACACCAGGGCTTTCATCTCTTCAGACTTAGAATTCCAAATGATTTTTTAATGTAAAAATTTTATTATTCAGCTGTCTCATTCCCGACTGCTACCAAACCCCAAGCTCATCCCCTTTCCACAGCTACCAAATCACATCTCCCCTCTTCATGGAGCTGCTAAACCTGATTATCTTCTCCTGCATCATTGTTGTCGAACACCAATAACCCCCTCCATAGAGACACCAAACTCCAAGATCTCCCCCTCCCAGTACCATTGCATCCTCTCACAGTAAACAACACTATAAGAGATCAAAATGAAAATACTGCAGATGCTGGAAATCTGAAATAAAAACAGAAAATGCTGGAGATACTCAGCAGGTCAAGTATAAGAGATCCGCTAGTATACATAGGAAAGGTCTTGGCTCTGGTACATGTCCATCACACTTTAATGTGAAAAGTATTGAAAAAAGATGAAGAGTGATTTTATGTTGGTTTCTTCAGCCTTGGAGCTGGAAATTTTCAAGCACTTGCATCAGCAATTAGGCTCTAGCTGACCTCAGGAAACTTCCCTCAGTGACTGCAATTAGGCTCTAACTGACCTCGGGAAACTTCCCTCAGTGACTGCAATTAGCCTCTAACTGACCTCGGGAAACTTCCCTCAGTGACTGCAATTAGCCTCTAACTGACCTCGGGAAACTTCCCTCAGTGACTGCAATTAGCCTCTAACTGACCTCAGGAAACTTCCCTCATTGACTGCAATTAGCCTCTAACTGACCTCAGGAAACTTCCCTCAGTGACTGCAATTAGCCGCTAACTGACCTCAGGATGTGCTCATTTATCTCAGTTAGATTTTGCTCCCCTTATTGAGACAAGACACATTAAAACATGGCTACACCTTAGCCCCAAAATATTACTATACATGTGCTGCTGTACTTAGAAAACAGCATGGTGAGCCGCCTTCTTGAACTGCTGCAGTTTGTGAGGTGAAGCTACTCCCACAGTGCTGTCAGGTCGGGAGTTCCAGGATCTTGACCCAACGACAATGAAGGAATGGCGATATATTTCCAAATCGGGACAGTGTGTGACTTGGAGTGGAACCTGGAACTGACGGCAATCAGCAGGTGCAGTATGATGCTCCTAGGGGTATGATTATCATGAGAAACTCCAGGAACAGCCAGTGGTATACATAGAATTACATAGTATTTACAGTACAGAAACAGGCTATACGGTCCAACTGGTCTGTGCTGGTGTTTATGCTCCACACGAGCCTCCTCCCACCCTTCTTCATCTAACCCCATTAACATAACCTTCTATCCTTTCTCCCTCATGTGCTTATCTAGCTTCCCCTTAAATGCATCTATACTATTCGCCTCAACCACTCCCTGTGGTAGCGAGTTCCACATTCAAACCACTCTCTGGGTAAAGAAGTTTTTCCTGAATTTCCTACTGAATTTATGAGTGACTATCTTATATTTATAGTCTCGCCTACATGTGGAAACATCTTCTCTACGTCTACCCTATCAAACCCTTTCATAATCACTTGCAGGGGAGACCGGAACTAGGGGCCATTAGCATAGATGCATTTAAGGGGAAGCTAGATAAGTACATGAGGGGGAAAGGAATTGAAGGCTACGTTGATAGGGTGAGATGAAGTAGGGTGGGAAGAGGCTCATGTGGAGCATAATCAACGGCATAGACCTGTTGGGCCGAATGGCCTGTTTCTGTGTTGTAAAATTCTATGTGATTCTCTTTTTAAAAATGTTTCTCCCCATCTCTCCTGATTTCTGCTGGGATTCGGTTCCAATGGTCTCCATCAACACCTCATACAAGTGGCCACTCATTATGTGATCCTAGACAATGATTGTTGGTAGCCTACTTGACTGTGGAGTGCATCACATCAATGCCGATTCCCCCTCCTTACACAAAGTCACCATGTGCACTTGTAGCATTGGATAGCAAATAGAAGAGGGAACAGGAACCCTGGCTAAATTTCCTCTCCCTAACTCAACAGTGCTTTGGTGAACTGTACCACCCCATCTGCTGCTCAGCACAGACTGCCAATGAATCCTGAGCTAGTACCTCAATTACATGAAAGCAGAAATTCTGCGTTTCAGTAGGTGTATCCGATGTGTAACTTCCTGCAAAACAGATTTTCTCTGTGTAATAGTTTCTCTAATACCGTATTGTCCAATAGAAGTAGCTGACTAGCCACAGGCATTGCTGTGGCGACACCGTTTTAGCCACATGCACTAATTTTAGTAGCAAATGCCTTACAATCAATACAGATAAATGTACGTCACATGTGTATATTTACTTAATTAACATCTCCCACCATTCAGTAACCAAGGAAGTAAAGCACTCACAACAATGAAAAACACTCGCACACTCTGATTTTCGTCTGACCATTTCACTACAAACGTACAAAAAGGTTAAAGTTCACGTTCGCCATGCGAATGAGTATTGAGATCACAAGCTCAACAACACTGCCCATTACTCACTGTTTATTTCATAGAATCACACAGCGTATAACGAGGCCATTCGGCCCATCGTGCCTGTGCCGGCTCTTTGAAAGAGCTCTCCAATTAGTCCCACTCCCCCCTGCTCTTTTCCCATAGCCCTGCAAAAAATTCCTTTTCAAGTATTTATCCAATTCCCTTTTAAAAGTTACTATTGAATCTGCTTCCACCGCCCTTTCAGGCAGTGCATTCCAGATCACAACTCGCTGCATAAAAAACACTCATCTCACCTCTGGTTCTTTTGCCAATTATCTTAAATCTGGTTACCGACCCACTCGCCAGTGAAGATAGAGTAAATTAAGAGAAACTATCATAATCCTTCATGATTTTGAACACCTCTATTAAATCTCCCCTTAACCTTCTCTGTTCTGAGGAGAACAACCCCAGCTTCTCCAGTCTCTCCACATAACCAAAGTCCCTCATCCCTGGTAGCATTCTGGTAAATCTCTTCTGCACCCTCTCCAAGGCCTTGACATCCTTTCTAAAGTATGGTGCCCAGAGGAGGAATTTCTTCACTCAGAGGGTGGTGAATCTTTGGAATTCTCTGCCCCAAAGTGCTGTGGGTACTCAGTCATTGAGTATATTCAAGGCTGAGATCGATAGATTTTTTGACTCTCGGGGAATCAAGGGATACAGGGATAGTTCAGGAAAGTGGAGTTGAGGTCGATGATCAGCCATGATCTTATTGAATGGTGGAGCAGGCTCGAGGGGCCGTATGGCCGACTCCTGCTCCTAATCTTATGTTCTTACGTTCTGAGATTCTGCATTTACTAATCAGAAATTCAATTAATCACATCTGGATTCCCACATGTGGCGAATGTGTTGGGCAACACTGCTCTAATATCATTTATGTCGTATGCATTTCTTCTTGACATCATGTGTTATGCATCATTCTCGTGACTGTTTGGAGTGAAGCTCAGGTTAGGGGGAGCTGTGTCTCTGCAGCTCTTGGCAACAATATTATACAGGTTTTGGTGGCATTGCAAGGAAACAGTTTCTTTAAGATAACGGACGTGAAAGGGGATCAGAAAATAACACAGCGCAGCTCAGAACAATGTATGATACACTGATTCTACATACTGTTTCCATTTCTGTAACCTAAGTTATCTTTTGGCAGTGTTCAACACTTTTACTTTGTGATTGATACTGGGTACACAGTGACTATGAGCTCAGCCTGCTCAAATAATGCCTCGTGCAGGAACAACACGCCACGCCTCATATAGTTAGCCTGTGATCTCACGCGTCACTGCATTGCTAAGGGAGGCATGCTTGTTACTCACAAGATGGGAGAGAAAAACCCAAGTCCGTTATTAGGCTGTTCTCTCTCTGTTCCAATGAAGCATTCCACATGAAAAGTGAACCCAACTTTCTCTTTTAAATGCTGTCTGACCTGCTGTCCATTGGCTGTTCTTACTTCAAACCAGGAAGGACCCATGCAGTATCCCTGCTAAGTTCGCTGATCTCAACTCCGCAGTACTAAGGATGGGCAAGGCTGGGGGAATCAGCCAGGGTTTCTGGTCCAGATTGCTGTCCGGTGACCTCAGAATTAAAGTGTGCCGTGTCATGCAGGATGGCAACTGGATCTGCTTCAGCTGGGCTACACTCTATGGATGAACAACTTTTATATTATTGCGAAGTTTGTTTCTGAGCCATTCATACCTTATGAAAGTCTTGTGATTGTAAAGTAAAAATACTTACATTTATATAGTACCTGACAGCGCTAAAATGCTTCGTACAATCCGTGACGACAACAACAACAACTTGAGTTTATAACAGTAACTGCACTTTCGGGAGCAGGCCCCTGACTAGTGGGGAGTGGAGTCTGAAACCAAAGATACTGTACACATGTCCAGAGAGTTAAAGTGGCAAAAAAAGATGGGTTAACTTGGCTCCGTTGATAATGCTCTCACCAGCAGGTTGGAAACATGTCGGTTCAAGACACAAGAGCTTGAGTACGTCTCTTTAACTGACGAGCTGCTCCCTGAAGTGCAGTGACTATTGTTAAGCAAGAATACATGGTCGCCATTCTACACCATGAACAAGACTGACCAGTTAATCTGCTTGTAGCTCGGTATTGGTTGAGTGAGGAATGTTGATCTGGACACTGGGAGAACTTGCTGTTCTTTGAACAGTACCATGGGATCTTTAACTTCCATGACAGGCAGACTGGGTATTGGTTTAACATCCAACGTTTCAGGATTCCTCAGCACTGCCCAAGAATGTTAACCTCGGCTGTACACTCACACCCTAGTGTGTGTCTTCAACCTACAAGTCTCTAACCCAGTGGCGACAGCGTTTTCAACTGAGCGAAGTTAGCCCATCCTTTTCTCCTCTATTGCCTCAACTCCAGTCCGCTGCTCAAGGGCCTGCTCGCTGGCACTCCTTGGTTGAAGGCCCCAAGCTCTGCCACTGTTGGGCTGAAAACCGCAAACACTGCGGTTTCCGACTGCTTTTCATGTATTGTTGGAAAGCTGATTTTTAATTTGGTCCTTCATTACCACACCCTCCCACACAACATAAAGTTGCTGTTAAGATGCCCATAACTAAACCATTGTGGGGATTTTTTTTTTTTAAAGACAATTAAAAATGCAAAATAAGTGTGGTTAATGCAAAAGAGGTTGGCTGCAAAATCTCATGATTTCTACACTGGGCAGTTTGGGAATATGCAGCAGCTTGCAAATAGAGTCACGGTTAATACATTCAGGATGCTCACCTGGACAAGGTCCCAGGGGACAGTGGACACCATGGAATTGTACCATGATGAATCACCAACATACAAGGGAATAGGAGAGAAAAACACAAACAAAGTTTAAAAAAAAAAATTATATAATTTACTTTATAATCCCACAGGCATAAATTATGGACACTCATATGTGCATATTTAGCATCATATTTACATAAAGTACATACAGCAGAGATAATAGAAACTGCAAATGTTGGAAATTTGAAGTAAAAACAGAAAATACACAGGTCAGTCAGCACCTGAAAGAGAAAAGATAGGTTAATGTTTCAGATAAAAAAAGAACTTGCGTGTTTATAGTTCCTCATCGCGTCCCAAGCACAGTCACTTAGGCAAATGTGGCAGCCATAATGTGAACAGCAAGATCCCACAAATAGCAGTGAGGTCAATAACCAGCTAATCTGTGACTTTCTGGCAATGGTAGCTGAGGGAGTAATGCTGGCCAGAACACGGGGCAAATTTCATGCTCTTCTGTGGTTGCAGTTAGCTACCTGGGTCAGGCTGTTGGCACCTGTGGAGAGGTACCCCAGCATGACTCAGCCCCTTCGGGAAAGGGAGGACACTGGAAAAGACTCGTTAATGTCGACCATGCCGAGCAATTTCACCTGGTCCAGAACAGTAGAATCAGAGGACACGGCCTGCGCTTGAAGGGGGGTAAATTCAAAACGAATCTGCAGAAACATTATTTCAGTGAGCGCGTGATCAGTCTGTGGAACTGCTCTCTAGGGAGACAGTGGAAGCAGTTAGTGCTGATTTATTCAAATGCAAATGAGATAGATTTCTTTCAGAAAATAATATTCTGGTATCCAGCATCTGAGTAATTGGAGACATGACGTGTGGGGAGTGCAGCGTGCTCGGGAGGAACAGATGACTTTGGACCTCTGGTTCCCAAAGCTCTCCCCCACTGGGGGTTTTCCTCGCCTCATATCTGGGTCTGTTGTAGACTCATTCATAACAACAACTTGTATTTATATAGAGCGCCTCTAACATAGTAAAACGTCCCAAGACGCTTCACAGGAACGGTGTCAACCGAGCCACATAAGCAGATATCGGGACCAAAGCTTGGTCAAAGAGGTAGGTTTTAAGGGGATGAGGTGGAGAGGCTTAGGGAGGGAATTCCAGAGCTTAGGGCCCAGGCAGCTGAAGGCACGGCCGCTAATGGTGGAGCGATGGAAATCAGGGATGCGCAAGAGGCCAGAATTGGAGGCGCGCAGAGATCCCGGAGGATTGTGGGGTTGGAGGAGGTTCCAGAAATATGGAGGGGCGAGACCATGGAGGGATATGAAAACAAGGACGAGAATTTTATAAGAGGCGTTGCAAGACCAGGAGCCAATATAGGTCAGTGAGCACTGGGGTGATGGGTGAATGGGGTGATGGGTGAATGGGGCTTGGCGCAAGTTAGGATACGGGCAGCAGCGTTTTGGATGAGTTCAAGTTTATCAAAAGATTTATTGCTGTGATTAGCCAACAATTCCATTGTGTTGCATCATGCGACTGGTAGAAGGCGAACTAGATGGATCGTGATCTATTTTCTACAAGCAATTCTTATGTTCCTAACACTGTGGGGAGGGGATATATAAAGATAGCATCTCCTCTGACGAAAGGTCATCGACCTGAAACGTTAACTCTGTTTCTCTCTCCACAGATGCTGCCTGACCTGCTGAGTGTTTCCAGCATTTCTGTTTATAGTGCAAGTAAAACCTGATCTCAATTTCAGAATCATAAACATCCCATTATGCTTTATGTTACAAGAGAGGACCTTCTGTTGATTAGAACACTTTATGCCTCAGCTTGAGGTCTCTGTCAATAAACCTTGGGTATATTCATTATAACAATTAGTAAATGGGACAAAAGCAGACCTGAGCAAAGAGCAAAAGATCCTTCGCGGTGCTATTTTGATTTAAGCTACCAGGAATGTGGGCTTCAAAACCTGCATTCATGCGAGCCAGTCTACTTCCCCTTTCAAATTTCCAGCGCCCGCAGTTTTTTGCTCCTGTGTGAGCATCTCCGCCATTTGTCTTTAAACCGTGGGCAGAAAAAATTAAGCGAGGGGCGAGGGCTGCAAATACACCGCAGCTCCCAGCCCTGGGAGGAGGGAAGGGCCCAGCCGCGCCATCACGTGACGTGTGGGAGTGCTCTATGTTTTTTGTGCGCGGGGGGCGCGCAGAGAGGGGGCGGGGCTAGAGCGCGGCGGGGGCGCGCAGAGGGGGCGGGGCTGGATCGCGGGGGGGGGCGCGCAGAGGGGCGGGGCTGGAGCGCGGAGGCGCGCAGAGGGGGCGGGGCTGGAGCGCCAGTGGCTTCGAGCCTCGAGCGGCGTCAACACGGAGCTCGAGCGCGACGCGAGAGGTGTCGACAGCACCTGACGCTGAGGAGAAATATTTTTTCCCCCCTTCCCACACACACTTTTCATCGGTGTTAAATTATTAATTGTATCCCGAATAAATACATTAAAAAAAAATGGAGCTGGACGACGGGGTGGTTTACCAGGACGACTCCAACACCAACGTGATGTCGGAGCGGGTGTCGGGCCTGGCGGCCAGCATTTACCGCGAGTTCGAGCGGATGATCCGCAAGTACGACGAGGACGTGGTGAAGGAGCTGATGCCGCTGGTGGTGGGCGTGTTGGAGAACCTGGACGCGGTGTTCGCCGATAACCAGGAGCACGAGGTGGAGCTGGAGCTGCTGAAAGAGGACAACGAGCAGCTCATCACCCAGTACGAGCGGGAGAAAGCCCTGCGCAAGCACGCCGAGGAGGTGAGTGTCCCGGCCTTACCCCTCTCCTCCGCCGGCTGCCGCCGCTTACTCCAGCCCGCGGCGGGCGGGAGCAAACAGGGCCCCGCGTCTTCCTCCTTCAATCAGCACAGCTCCCGCTCAGACCTCTCAATCTAATCTCCGCGCCAAGCCCCGCCCTTCGCCTCTCCTGATTGGACAAATGCGTCAGGTCAGGACCCGCCCTCTTCGCCTTCTGCACACTGATTGGCCGACCGGGCCGTCACTCACAGTTGACCAGCACGTTGAGTTGCATCTGATGACAAGCTAACGGGCCCCAATTTTCAAAACAGCCCAACTTGTGCTTTCTTTCTTTTAATAAGAGGTTATTTATTCTGTGATGCAGTGCAGGGGAGGCTGTGCAGACACTGACTTGTTTGGATATTGTGTTTCTCTTGCAATATCTCCTGGGATGTGCTGGCACGGTGTTCTCCTACATGTCATCTGCATGAATAAGCGTAACACGGGATGTGGGCTGAAAGCAAAATCTTAAAATCAGGAGCTCTTACTCGACCAGAATTAACAATAAAATGAACTTAACCTTTTAGCATCTCATTTGTCGTAGAACCTTCTGCATCCCCACCCCAAAACAAAACGACTACAAACAGTTCACCAGAAACTAGTTAAAATGTTAAAATGGGAACTCCCTTTTTTTCCTTAGTTCAGATCTTAGGCGACGAACCCCTTTCTTTAGTTTTGTTCCAGATAAAAGGTTTTGGGACTTCTTTCTAAAATTAATATCCTACTTGAAACTTATATTAGAGAGCACAGTGAAACAAAGTGGACACAATAAAATGTAGGTATTGCATTGGATGCGATGCATAAATGAGCCTGGAGTTACTCTGAGGAGGCTTGGCAGGGTTTGGAAGTGCAGCTTTTATTTCATTGAGAAAAAATAAGCCAAGCTGACAACTGCTGCATTTTCATAACTATTTGCTTGCTGTGGCTTTCGTGGTGTATTTGAGAATCAGTGGTTGTTTAGAGCACCGAATTAAATAACGATTAATTGGTGTTAAGAGTCTTCTAGTGGTGATGTTTGGTAGGCTTTAGATGCTGAGCAAACGGTGCCACGGCAGGCATGTGTGCGATTTATATGGGTATAGTGAATGAAAGCCCAGTAGTATGACATCACCATCTGCATCTTCAGTGCTTGTTAAATCCTCCTGCCTTCCAGTAATGGATTATTGTAACCTGGTTCTTGGACAGGAGAGAATTCCGCACCTTGCCGTTACTCAGTACAGTCCAAAGGTATGATCACGAGCATCTTAATTTTTGTTTCTTTACCAGAGATCCCCTTCACCTCCCCCTTCTCTCTCAAAGGTGCTGACTCTTTTTTGGAATATGGTTTTACAAGTGTTATTTGCCCTTTAGTACAGTGTCCAAGCTGCTACTCAGTAGAAAGAAAGAACTTGATCGCTGCCTGTTACGACCTCAGGACATCCCAAAGCACATTGCCGCCAATGAAGTACAAGTGTGGTCACCATTGCAATGTAGGAAATGCGGCAGCCAATTTGCGCACAGCAAGCTCCCACAAACAGCAATGTGATAATGACCAGATAATCTGTTTTAGTGATGTTGGATGAGGGATAAATATTGGCCCGGACACTGGCGAGAAATCCCCTGCTCCTCTTGGAATAGTGCCGTGGGATCTTTTACATCTACCTGAGAAAGTAAATGGGGCTCTGACTGTTCAGCACTCCCTAAGTTCAGCACTGGGAGTGTCAGCCTAGATTTTGTGCTCAAGTCTCTGGACTTTTGACTTGAACCCACGACCTTCATCAGAGGCGAGAATGCTACTAACTGAGCCACATCTGATGTATGTACGTTGACACTGAAGGTTTGTAGGATATTTGATGGTGAGGCGGCAGGGCATTGTTGAGGGGCCTAACTCTGTCATCCTTCCCCCTCCAGCTGGAGAAATGGTGCAACAATTTGTGGGAAACCTCAGGTCATTTGTTAAACTTCTGCTGCTGCTTTGGCTGAGCACTAATTCAGCATGAACTGGAGATCTAACTTGACACCTTCTTGGTCTGTGGTTGAGCTACTTCCTAGATAAGCTCTGGACGATGTTCCGTGCTACTGTCAACCCTTGGTATTGTATGAGATGCAGCTGACCTGCTAATTTAATACAAGGTGATAATCACAGTAGCAGACAGGCAACGCAAGATTGTGCACTTTATCATCCAAAAAGCCTACATTGAATAGCAGCAGTGACATTCCATACAATCCTTCATTATATGCAACACTTGCCATATATCATCGAGAACTCTAATCCTTGCGTACATAAATTCAACTACAGATTTATTTGTTGATCTTTGGATTAAGATGGATGCCGCAGGCTATGGGTGAACAGACTAATGGCACCGCACAACAACTTTTCCCAAGTCTTCCTTGCTCTCTCAATTGGTTCAAATTCTTTAGGTATCTTGGCTGTGACTTCAGCCGTCTGGGCCTCACGCCCTGGAATTCCCTCCCTAAGCCGTCCCCTTCTCCACCATCCTCTCCTTTAAAGCCCTCTTTAAAACCCACCTCTTTGGTCACCCCTCCTAATAGCTCCTTCTTTGTCTCTGAGTCCATCTTTGTCTGATTATGCATTTGTGAAGCACCTTGAGATGTTATTCTTTGTTGAAGGCGCTAGATAAATGCAAGTTATTTTCCTCAATTTGATAATGTAAAAGAAAGTTGGTTTGAGTAGAATAGAATCCAAGTACAGGAGGGTGCCAATTGGTTCATTGTGTTTGTGCTGGGTCTCTGAGCTATTTGTTTAGTCATTTCCCCTGTCCATTCCACGTTCCGTTTTCTTTTTTCCTTGTATCAATTTCCTTTCTAAAAGCTATCGTGGATTTGATTTCCACCATTTTTTCATGTTTGAACAACAATGTGTTTTTTACTCCACTTAACCTCTCCCTTTGTTCTTTTATGATCTTAAATTTATCCCCTGAAGTCCCACCTCAGCAACCACCGTTTATAGTACAAGAGGAGGCCATTCTGCCCATTGTGTATATGCTGACCTTTTGCTCGAGTGAGACAAACTAATCCCATTGCCCTGCTCTACCTACCCCTGTGGCAAAGCTTTCCATGTGTTCTCTGTATAAAGAATAGTGGATATTTCCCTTATTGAAACCCCTCATAATTTTGAACATCGCTATTAGATCTTCTTTACCTGCTCTGTTCTAGCCTCTCATAATTAACACCTCTCCTTCCTAGTATTATTTTAGTGTACCATCTCCATGGACTTGACACCCTTCTGAAAGTGGGGTATCTAAAACTGAACACAATATTCTTACCGTCTAATCTATACTAAACCCAAATAAATTGCTTCTGCACTCCTGTGCCCATCTTTATAAAATCGTTCATCCCATACTTTTAACAGCTTCATGAATCTGTTATTCCACTTCTGAAGATTTGTAAATCTGAGCCCCTTTTTCTTCTTTTCTTTCTAAAGTTTCACCAGTTAGTATGTTTCCTGACAAAATGTATTACATCACATTTGTCTGCATTAAATTTCACCTGCCATTCATCGGCCCAATCTTTTGACTTCTCTCTCTCCTCCTGTCGTTGCTTACGGTCCGGTCCCCTTCATGGGGTATTATGGAAACTAATGTACAAAAGAGCAAGAGTTGAAGTAATGGCAAAAATCTTCAATGTGTTCAAGATCCCCCTTTTCAACAATAGACCATGTACATTCTCGTGGGGGAAGGGGTTTCGCAGGGAGTAGTACTGGTACCTGTGATTTTCTGAGCTGGCTTCCTGTGAGTGCTGCTTTCTGGTGGGAGCACCGGATTGGGAAGTCACCCCCTATCATGTAGTCTTGGCCCAACAGTTGCTTAAGCGTATCAAGCTTGGTTTGACGTTTATGTTCTGTTTTAAAGCAAACTCATGAATTGGCCAAAGTAAGTTACCAAAACTCAAATGAAGTGATTAGGTTCTCCGTGTTTCCACCACCCGAATCTATATGTTTTGGCCAAGCCTGAATCTACTTTTATTGCCCTTGTGGTTTGTTTTGGGAGTGGGGAAGGGAGCGAAAGGGGACATTAATTAAAGACTTGCCTCTTTCAGGGATAATGCCTTGAGAAATGAGGGTTCAACCCTGGAGGAAAGTGATCTTGGAAACAGTTGGTACATTCAAAGTGGCCAGTGACTACTGGTTGTATCTAAAAACTACTTACCATGAAGGAGGAATTTAGTACCGTGTTTTATTCAGTGCTTTGTAGTACCCTAAAATGTATATATAATGGACAGTGTGTGATTAGTGCTTCTGGGACAAGATTCTATTGGTTTTAGAGTGGGCCTGAATCCATGATTCTTGCACTGCTGTGTAAATCTTCTAACGCATGCAATAACTTAGGTGGTCTGTCACTGCTGCTGAGATGGGAATAGGAGGGAAACTTTGGAGACTTTTAGTACATTTTCTGTGTTTATCATTTTGCCATATCCCTTTCCCGGCCTCTTCAATGCCACTCTAGGAAGTATGACGTTGACCTCTGATTCCTCTGGTTTGTGATGCCTGACTTTAATTTGCTACCCATCGCAACTGAGATTGGTAACTAACCGCGTGTGGAATTTGATGTAAACCCACGTCCTAGCTTTGTGTGACGCGGACAGCATCCACCTATTGCAGCAATTGCATAAAGTTGTATTGGGGAAATCCACCCACAGGTACCAAACCACACATGAATGCTTCACATATTGCAAATTAAAAACAAAACTAGAACTATCATAACATACCAGGGTAAATGGAGCCAATTTTAAAGGAGTAAATTGCCATTTTTAGTAACTTATTGAACTAGCCCAATGAATGACCGTCAATTATATCACTGAAAAGGCAAGATCGTGAAAAGATTTTATTTATCTGATGTTCAGTATTTTATTAAAATGCAGTTTGTACATAGTGGAATAAATATAAAATTGGTATACTTGAAGGAATATCAGTTGTTCGTGATGGAAACTCTTGTCCCAAAATTACAGTGCATTATTTCCCGCCCCCCACCCCCATGTCTGGTGCTTCCATAAAACAGCTTTTCTCTGTCACCTAACATGTGCACCCTCGAGGCTAGATCTGAGTATCTCTTTTCTTTCTTAGGCAATCTGACCTAGTTAAATTTAAAGTCAAGTGACTGGCTTCTGAGACAACAAGCTCAGTTTTACATTGATCTAAAATCACCTTAAACTTGTCATGATCGTATCTATATTGCTGATTACAACTTATATTAACTCCTCTTGTGTAAAATCTAAAATAATTAACTGCTTTGTTAAATCTAAATTTATCTTGGAATTGATGTAATCAAAAGGCTATACAGTGCTACCTAGTGAGATGCATTGTATTCAGATTAAATTCAATTACTCAAGAAGATTGTGTCAGTAAACTGCAACTTTTAAGGCCCGAGTGCAGATCTTGATGAAGGAAGTTTAAGCTAAGTGTGTGTCTGGAAGATGATTACAGAACTGAGGAATGAATTGGTATGGAGTACTGATAGTGTATAGTTTATGCTGTAAAAGCAATGTAAAATCACATTCCAACTAGCATATGTAATTGTGTTGGTGACTGCAGATGGTGTTTAATAAAGTAGCTCTTTGGTGTAAAGTAATAACATACTTTTTGTTTTTAAATCAGAGTACATTTTTTATGGAGTTAGTTTTAAAACTCAATCCAAGTTGAACTTCCATTTCAATAATTTCATAAATATGAGCGTACTGCATTCTGAATAGAAAATAGTATGTTCATCAACCTCGAGCAGTAGTTGAAACTATATCTTGAGTAGTTTTTTTGTGTGGTAAGAGTGTTGGACCATTTATGGAAAACATGCTTTTGATAATTTTAGTTTTCACTCTGCCTTAAAGCAAAGAAAAGTAACCATCTATTGTTACTGCAGTTTTCCTTAGTCTTAATAGCTTGTAATATGTTCAATGAAAACAAATGTTTTCATTAGTCTGAACAGGATCCTATCCTATAATATGGCTAGTGAATAGATTTCACGAGGGTATAATTTTGATGTCTGGTAAATTATACAGTACGGTATTAAGTGCTTCAGTCATTTCCTGTGTATTTAAAGCTGCATAATTCCACTGTATTTTTAACTCTTACTTAGTTTGCTAACAGTTTTAGGTACCTGAAAAATATTTTAAATCAATCTGTCTTTAAGAAGGTATTGGTTTTTGAGTTGGTAGTCCCCATTGTTGATGTTTTGACTCGTATATGCAACTCATTTGTCCCATCTTGATTTGCCCAGCCGTCTTGGCAGATGCCAGATGACAACATTGTAGTTAAAAATAGCTGTGTTAATCAGCACTGTTTTAAAAAAAAAAAATACACAAATCCATCTCAAAACATTTAACCAATAAGTGGTGAAGGTAGGAAATTGCATCAGTTGCAATTTTGCTGTCATTTGTTAAATGTTTGCACTCATCCTGGACTGAGTCATGAAACCATGAAATTTCCAAACTGCGGTGGTGCCCCTTTAATTTTCCTCCTGTATTTGAATCTTTAAGTCTGATGCATTCCTGCATATGATTTCTTATTTTGGAGCACTGTTATTTTTACACTGTTCTCGTGCTGATGTTTGTAAAGACTGCTGTATAAGAGCAGATGCATGGCCAATTTGCCTAAGAGTCAAAAGAATGGGGACTTGTAATGTTGAACCCGAACATTTTTCTCCCTTTTTAACTTTATCTAGTTAACTGTCCTTTCTTGAAGGTGTTTCTCTTGTGCTGGGTCTGGTTCCACGAGTGACGGTAGCCCCGGGTACACTGTCCAAGCAGTCATTCTTCAAAGATGAGCTTCGGTGTTGAGTGTCGTTGGGCTGTTTGACTTTTTTTGGTCAGAGGAGATCCTGACCTTGCCTGAAGTTCATATGCATATTTGCCAGCAAGGATACTGAGGCCTATTAAGATGCCCCTACTAACTTATTCCGATCTCTGTAACTTCCTCCAGCCCTACAACCCTCAGATCCCTGCGCTCCTCCAATTCTGGCATCTTGCGCATCCCCAATTGTAATTGCTCCACCATTGGCAGCTGTGATTCAGCTGCCTAGGTCCTAAATTTGGAATACCCTTCCTAAACCTTTTCGCCTCTCTACTTCTCTCTCCTACTTTAAGATGCTCCTTAAAACCTCCCTCTTTGGCCAAGTTTTTGGACATTTGTCCTAATATCTCTTTGTGACTCAGTGTCAAATTTTGTTTAATAATCGCTCCTGTGAAGCACCTTGGGACGTTTTACTACGTTAAAGGCGCTATATAAATATAAGTTGCTCTTGTTGTTGACTTGTAGTCTGACAATAGTTAAAAATATCATATCCTAGAAAGTTGCTGTGCTGAATGTTCATCCATTCAAGGCTGGATTGATGTTTTTCTTTACAAGACATCCATATCCAGTTACATTAAATTTAAAACACTCATCCTTGGCTTCAAATCTCCGGACAACCTTGTCTCTTCCCACCTACATCCGCAACTCTTCCGATGCCCTCTGCCACTTCAACGGTTTCCAGTTTCCTGGCTCAAACAGTCTCCTTTTCACTGGACGTCCAGTCGCTCTACACCTCCAACCCCCACCAGGACAGCCCGAGGGCCCTCTGCTTCTTCGAGGTGGAGGAGAAGGGCTGCGAGCACGAGGGTTTATACAGTTGATTTTGTTTGTATCAGCTGATCGGGTGATACAAACAAAATCAACTGTGATAAATTATTGATAGTTAAGTAGTTGTCTAAAAGGCAAAAGTAGCCATTGCTATGTTTTCTCTGTAATTGTGTCTGTTGTCTGTCAAATTGAAAATATTTCCATCAACCAAAGTAACTGTCACCCTGTTGAGCTGTCTGCCTTGGCTCAGTGGTAGGTAGCAGACACTCCTCTGAGTTAGAAGGTATGGGTTCAAGCCCCCCTCCAAAGACTTGAGCACATAATCCTGGCTGACGCTGCAGTGCAGTACTGAGGGAGTGTTTCAGATGAGACGTTCAATATCTGTCCTCACTGTCCCGTGACACACTTAGAAGAAGAGCAGGTGAGTTCTCCCCAGTGTCCTGGCTACTATTTATCCCTCAACCAACACCTAAAACCGATGCTCTGGTCATTTATCTCATCGCTGTTTATAGAACCTTGCTGTGTGTAAATTGGCTGCTGCGTTTCCTACATTACAACAATGACTACACTTCAACAGTACTTCATTGCTGTGAAGCACTTTGCAATGCCCTGAGTTTGTGAAAGGGGCTATATAAATTCAAGCCCTCTACGTTTCCTTTCCTTTGCAAATGTGATCTGCAGTGCCCTGTGCCATGGACCATTAGATTTGTAATGATAATTAGCACAAGGTTTTTGAACTTGTATAGAATTACATAGGATATACGGCATTGAAACAGGCCATTCAGTGCAACCAGTCCATGCCGGTGTTTATGCTCCACTTGAGCCTCCTCCTGTCTTTCCTCCTCTAACTCTATCAGCATAACCCTCTATTCCCTTCTCCCTCATGTGCTTGTCTAGCCTCCCCTTAAATGCATCTATACTATTCGCTCAACCACTCCCTGCGGTAGCGAGTTCCACATTCTCACCACTCTCTGGGTAAAGAAGTTTCTTCTGAATTCCCTATTTGATTTCTTGGTGACTATCTTACATTGATGGCCTCCAGTTTTGCTCTTCCCCACAAGTGGAAGCACTCTCTCTGTATCCACTCTCTCAAAACCTTTCATAATTTTAAAGACCTCTATTAGGTCACCCCTTAGCCTTTTCTTTTCAAGAGAAAAGAGACCCAGCCTGTTCATCCTTTCCTGATATGTATACCCTCGCATGTCTGGTATCATCCTTGTAAATCTTTCTTGCACCCTCTCCAGTGCCTCTATACCCTTTTTATAATATGGCGACCAGAATTGTACGCAGTATTCCAAGTGTGGTCTAACCAAGGTTCGATACAAGTTTAGCATAACTTCACTACTTTTCAATTCTATCTCCCTAGAAATAAACCCTCGTGCTTGGTTTGCTTTTGTTATGGCCTTATTAACCTGCATCACTACTTTTAGTGATTTGTGTATTTGGTCACGGTGTTCTCCATTGGGATGATTTGTAAAACCAAAGGGCAAGTAAACTGGGCTATTAGTTTTAGAAATGTTGAGAGTTTCTGCTCTTGAAGCACTTTGGCATTTAAAAAATTGCAGTTGACTGCAATACTTGCTTCTCTTTCCTTTGGCTAGAGTTCGTAATATAAATAGAATCATAGAATGGTTACAGCACGGAAGAAGGCCATTTGGCCTGTCGAGCCCGTGCCGGCTCTCTGCAAGAGCACTTCAGCTAGTCCCACTCCCCCGTCCTTTCCCCGTAGCCCTGCAAATTTCTTTCCTTCAGATATTTATCCAACTCCCTTTGAAAGCCGTGATTGAATCTGCCTCCACCACCCTTTCAGGCATTGCATTCCAGATCTTAACCACTCGCTGCGTAAAAATGTTTTTTCTTACATCGCCTTTGGTTCTTTTGCCAATCACCGTAAATCTGTGTCCTCTGGTTCTCGACCCTTCTGCCAATAGGAACAGTTTCTCTCTCTCTCTCTCTACTCTGTCCTGACCCCTCATGATTTTGAACATCTCTATCAAATCTCCTCTCAATCTTCTTTGCTCTAAGGAGAACAACCCCAGCTTCTCCAGTCTATCAACGTAACTGAGACCCTCATTCCTGGAATCATTCTCGTAAATCTTTTCTGCACCTAAGGCCTTCACAGTTAGGGCAGAACCAGTGTTCATCATAATTTTCACACTTTTGTACTCTATACCTGTAGTCATGAAGCCCAGGATCCCATCAGCCTTCTCAACCTGCCCTGCCACCTTCAACGATTTGTGCACACATATCCCCAGGTCTCTGTTCGTGCACCCCCTTCAGGATTGTACCATTTAGTTTATATGTCTTCTCCTCATTCTTTCTACCAAAATGAATCACTTCACACTTTTCCGCGTTAAATTTCATCTGCCATGTGTCCGCCCATTTCACCAGCCTGTCTGTCTTCCTTAAGTCTATCACCATCCTCCTCACTGTTCACTATTCTTCCAAGTTTTGTGTCATTTGCAAATTTTGAAATTGTGTCCTGTACACCCACACCCACTCTGTTCCCTATCACTTAGCCAATTCCATATCCATGCTGCCACTTCCCTTTTATTCCATGGGCTTCAACTTTGCTGGCAAGTTTATTATGTGGCACTTTGTCGAATGCCTTTTGGAAATTCATGTACACTATGTCAACTGCATTACCCTCATCAACCCTCTCTGTTAACTCATCAAAGAGCTCAATCAAGTTAGTTAAACACGATTTGCCTTTAACAAATCAGTGCTGGCTTTCCTTAATTAATTCATACTTGTCCAAGTGACAATTTTGTCCCTGATTACTGTTTCTAAAAGCTTCCCCATTACCGAGGTCAAACTGACTGCCCTGTAGTTGCTGGGTTTATCTTTACACCCTTTTTTGAACAAACTTGCAGACTTGTTTTGTTTTGGCGGCAGTGGAGTTCCACTTATCCTGTTTCCACATCTGTCTGCATTAGGTGGAAGTGTCAGTGGGGAAGGGTGGTGTTGGGAAACCAGTCCAGCATAACTCTCCGAAAAACATTACTGAAATGTGAAAGTACCTTGTGATTAAAAAATACATGGTGCCGTCGGACATATGGTGGAAGGAAAAAGACTAGCCAAGGAACAATTTCCATTTCAGTGAGGATTGAATAAGAATTCTTCTTGATGGGGTCTCAGAGTAGACTAATTTTCATGACTTATTTGTTCAGGAAACTTCACAATAGGTAACTGTAGATAGAAACAGGATAAAAAGAATAGTTTCCTCTAAGCTATGCATTTTTTGCTAGCTCTCTAAAGTTGGAGGTTTTGTTATGTAATTGTTAATGGCAAGTTAAATGGGAAAAAAAACTACAGCTAGTTACTCTTTTTTGCTCAAATTCCTGTGCCAAATTATAATATATATATTAATGATCTAGACGAGGGAATTGGATGTAATATCTCCAAGTTTGCAGACGACACAAAGCTGGGTGGGAGTGTGTGCCGTGAGGAGGATGCCGAGAAACTCCAGTATGATTTGGACAGGTTGGGTGATTGGGCAGAAGCATGGCAGATGCAATATAATGTGGATAAATGCAAGGTTATCCACTTTGGTGTCAAAAACAGGAAGGCAGATTATTATCTGAATGGCAATAGATTGGGAGAAGGGGAAGTGCAACGAGACCTGGGTGTCCTTGTGCACCAGTCGCTGAAGGTAAGCATGCAGGTGCAGCAGGCGGTTAAGAAGGCAAATGGTATGTTGGCCTTCGTAGCGAGAGGGTTCGAGTACAGGAACAAGGATGTCTTGCTGCAGTTGTACAGGGCCTTGGTGAGACCACATCTTGAGTATTGTGTGCAGTTTTGGTCGCCTTATCTGAGGAAGGATGTTCTTGCCATGGAGGGAGTGCAGCAAAGATTCACCAGGCTGTTACCTGGGATGGCAGGAATGACGTATGAGGAGAGATTGGGTCGATTGGGCTTATACTCGCTGGAGTTTGGAAGAATGAGAGGGAATCTCATTGAAACTTATAAAATTCTAACAGGACGAGACAGACTCGATACAGGAAGGATGTTCCTGATGGCCGGGGAGTCCAGAACCAGGGGTCACAGTCTAAGGATAAGGGGAAGCCATTTAGGACTGAGATGAGGAGGAATTTCTTCACCCAGAGAGTGGTGAACCTGTGGAATTCTCTACCACAGAAGGCAGTAGAGGCCAATTCATTAAATATATTCAAGAAGGAGTTAGATATATTTCTTAAAGCTAAAGGGATATGGAGCGAAGGCAGGGACAGGGTACTGAATTTGGATGATCAGCCATGATCTCATTGAATGGCGGAGCAGGCTCGAGGGGCTGAATGGCCGACTCCTGCTCCTATCTTCTGTGTTTCTAAAATGGGCACTAATTGCCTCAGATATTTTATCCTATCTCATGAATTCAGTAGTTTCGGTGCTTCGTCCAAGTTCCAGTCTTCAAGTTTGAGTCGGGGCAGTGGGTTTTCATGGACTGTTTGGCCGATGGCAGCATAACACTTGTGCTGATTCTGATTCTACACACGGGGTCAGTGGATAGTAATGGAGAGCAGGAACCCTGGCTGCTTTTGTTTCCTATTCCCTACCCAGAGACAAACTTTCTTTCAGAAAATAATTGTAATTGGCACAATGTGTATTGACTTTTGTCGTAGTTTTTCCTTGTTTAGGGATAGAATCAGAATTCTCATTTGTGTTCCCTGATTGAGAAAATCTTAATATGCACCACTTGGAAATTTCGAATCAGTTCGAAAACCCTAAACAAAGTCTGATGCATCACAGGGATATTTCTGTGATGTGGCCAAGTTGTTGCAGTTTCTTACCAACTTTTCGTGTGTGTATAGGATGCAATTAAATACACAGTACTTAGGCTAAGAATAAAATCACCATCGTAAAGCTTTTTTGAATCAAAAGTACACCAAGATGTTAGAATTCATGTACTTGGATAATTCTGAAACCATATCGCTTTTGTGCTCTGATTATAATCCACAATCTCTCCAATATATTAATATCATAAGGAATTGATTCGGTGGGTGTTGAGCAGTTTGTTGTGCTTAGCCAGGAGGAGAAAACTAAGGAGTATAATAAGCTATGGAATCAGTGAAATAAATCTTTAAGCTGTTAAGAACATTCAGAAAAGAATATGCAATAGTGTGGCAGAATATCTGAAATGAATGCCAAATTAATAGAATAAATGTTAACTGACATCACTTTGCTTAATTCAATCAGTTTGGATGTAAGTTGATAGTACCACTGAGCTTGGCAGACTGCAGACTTTTCCCTCTTCTACTGTGACTTTCAGATTGTAGAACATCTTTCAAAATCATGTTAAACTAGGACTTGAACTACAGGAACTCACCACCCATGGCCTAAATTAAAAGGAACCCTCAACACAGGGAAACAGTACTTGGAGGCAGACTTTGAATCATAGAATCATAGAAAGTTACACCACGGAAGGAGGCCATTTCGGCCCATCGTGTCTGCGCCGGCCAACAAAGAGCTATCCAGCCTAATCTCACTTCCCAGCTCTTAGTCTGTAGCCCTGCAGGTTAGAGCATCCCAAGTGCATATCCAAGTACTTTTTAAATGTGGTTAGGGTTCCTGCCTCTACCACCCTTTCAGGCAGTGAGTTCCAGACCCCCACAACCCTCTGGGTGAAGAAATTTCCCCTCCAATCCCCTTTAAGCCTTCCCCCAATTACTTTAAATCTGTGCCCCCTGGTTTTTGACCCCTCTGCTAAGGGAAATAGGTCCTTTCTATCCACTTTATCTATGCCCCTCATAATTTTATACACCTCTAAGGTCTCCCCTCAGCCTCCTGTTCCAAGGAAAACAGACCCAGCCTATCCAGTCTTTCCTCATAGCTAAGATTCTCTACTCCCGGCAACATCCTTATAAATCTCCTTAATTTGGGAAGAAGAAAAATACAAAACCAAGCAAAAAAGACTAGTTGGCATAACTTTAAACTGCGTGACTCAATTTCCCCTATTTTTTGATGGGCTCTTATTTTTCGATAGGCTAATTGTCTCTTGTGGTCGAAGTTAGCGCATGCAGCTGACTGCTTATGCATTGCTAATGCAGCTTTTGGTGATGTGGAAATGGCCAGATGACTATATTTCCAAATTCCTTTTCCATGTGAGGAGGTGCCTGGCCTCTGCTTTATTCAGCGTTATGGATATGTTAAAAATATAAGCAGAGAGGATTAATTTAAGCTTGGTTCAGTGATGGCACTCTTGCCTCGGAGTCAGAAAGTCATGTTTTCAAGCCCTACTCCAGAACTTGAGCACATCATCTAGACTTGACATTTCAGTGGAGTACTGAGGGAGTGCTGCAATGTCTGAGGCGCTATCTTTCGGCTGACACAATAAACTGAGGCCCATCTGCATGCTTAAGTGGATGTAAAAGATCCCAAAGCGCTGTTTAAAGAGCATCGAAGTGCTCCCAGTGCCTTGGCAGCATATATGCTTCCACCAACACCACCAAAAACACATTATCTGGTCATTTATCTCATTACTGTTTGTGGGCATTACTGTGCACAAATTGGCTAATGCATTTTCCGACATAATGGTGACTATTTCAAAAGTAATTCATTGGCTGTAAAGCACTTTGGGAGGTCCTGAGAGGTGCTATATAAATGCAAGTGCTTTTTTTTGTCTTTTTCTCTCGCCTGGATTTTAGCAAATCCTGTAGGTGGGCACGAACAGGGTAGGTTAGATGGGCTGATTGGGCTTTTCTTGTTTCCTTGAATTTACGCACAATATGCTTCAAATAGAATTTGGAAAGTCAGCAAGACTTTGATCCCGAGAGGTTGTTTCCCCTGGCTAGAGAGTCTAGAACTAGGGGTCATAGTCCCAGGATAAGGGGTCGGCCATTTAGGACTGAGATGAGGCAAAATTTCTTCGCTGAGGGGGGTGAATCTTTGGAATTCTCTACCCCAGAGGGTTGTGGATGCTGAATCGTTGAGTATTTTCAAAACTGAGCACGATAGATTTTTTTACACTAAAGGAATCAAGGGATATGGGGATAGTTCAGGAAAGTGGAGTTGAGGTCGAAGATCAGCCATGATATTGAATGGTGGAGCAGGCTCGAGGGGCCGAATGGCCTACTCCTGCTCCTATTTCTTCTGTTCTTATCACCATTTATGTCCATTGAACCAGAAAGACAGAAATGCTAGCTGAAGAAAAATATTGTGCTAATTAATTTTATGTTTTCTTAATACCTCATTGCTGGAGAATTATTTTTTTCCAACATTTGTACTAAACATGTACCATCAGGTTTTAGTGGTGACAGAAATTGTAGAGAATCTAACTCGTGTGCTTTGCCATGACTTTCTGATGTGTTTACATTGAAAAGTTGTTGGTGCTCCAGAATCTGCTCTGTCTTTCACACAAAATGGCAGTAGTGGTCTGCAAGTTATGTGTTGTTTCTGGCCGTGCAGAGGTCGGGTTGTTTATATTAGTAAGTGCTCTCAAAAGCACTGGAGAATAAAGTAATAGTGCAACAAAGTCCCAATTCTAGCCTTGCTGATGCATGGAAGTACTGTACATAATCCAGGTGTTTCCCTACTGAGAGGGCTCTTGTGCATTTCCAAGTTGCTTTTCTCCAGCGTGTCCATGGCCTGGGAGAAAGTTGCAGATCAGTGCTCTGTCCTTGATGTTGCATGGAGAGGCATGGAAAAAGAGGAAAATGACTTCATGTGCACGCTTGGTTCCCAGTGTTCTTCAGGGAGAAATGTGGGAACTGATTACCCTGATCGTACAGATTTTTACAAAAGGGAGGGAGCTGAGATTTTACTATCTGGAAGATAACTTGATGCGGCTCCTATACTGAGAATGCCAAACCATAGCCAGCGCGATCCTTCAGTTATGATTTCTTTCATATTCCTAAAAGCCTGTTGTATACCAGCATTTCACCTTCACTTGCCAGTGTCCACTTTCTGCTGAGGAAATACATCAAAATGTACTTGCTGGGGTGCAGGTTGTTTCCTTATTGTACTATGCTGACGTCCAATTTTAGTATTGCAAGTTACTGGAAATGTTGATCAATGATGCACGGTGAACTGCACTGTTATTCAAATGAAAAGATTAGTACACGAAGCGAGGATTTTCATTCCATTTCATTTATTGCCTTCTCCATTCTATTTCCACCCATCCCCCAACTCGGGAGGGAATTGAGGTAAAAAGTGGTGGTACGGTTTCTGTTCCATATTTCTATAAGTGAAATGAGTCTGCAGACTTTCACCACATTTTATAGGTAGAGTTCTCTGAAGATAACTTGTTCACTGTTTCGGACATGGTAGAAACAGTTGTTGCGAGTAGGTGTCGCGTTCTCAGTTCCAACTTGTCTACTTGGTATCCAAGCAGACAACTTTGGCACATTACTGTCTTCTTTCCTTCACAAGCAAGAGAAGCCAGTGTTGTCATCCATGTTACTGATCTGCCTGGGTTCCACTTCACTGCCCATCTATACAAAGCTCAGTAGCCTTGCTGAAACAAATGGAGAAAGTAAGATGAGTGGAAGAAAATACATAGTATTTTAATTTTTTTGTAGCAGGGTGGGATTGGAAAGGAAGTATGACTCATTGTTCTCCACCCTCCTCTGGAGGAATAACCTGACTTCAACTTGGTGTCTGATTCAGGTTGCCCTGTCATCAACAGCTTGCTGTGTGAGGAATTGGTGCGAACTCTGGC
The DNA here is from genome assembly GCA_030390025.1 of Squalus acanthias. Lineage (NCBI taxonomy): Eukaryota > Metazoa > Chordata > Chondrichthyes > Squaliformes > Squalidae > Squalus > Squalus acanthias. The sequence goes on from JASTWF010000038.1 coordinate 2,289,155, forward strand.
TGCAGCATTCGGTGATGGTGGCTTGAATAAAACAACACACCAGAACTACAGGAAACTCTTTGGTATCCGGCACCGACGGGACCGGCGTGGTGCCGGTTGATCGAAAGTTCCGGATAACGGAGAGTTATATCTACCGAGGCTATTTTTAACATAAAAAAATCAAGAAATGTGCAGTATACAGTATTTGGTTACTCACCTACAGAATGTTGTGTTAAATGGATGGTGGAAGATGCTTGATTAAGTACAGTACTGCCAGTTGAGGGTAATCCATAACTCTTTAATTACTTAACAGTAAGTGAGACTCCCGGCAGCACGGGAGAATGAGACTCCTGTTACTGCAGTGTTCGGACTTCCGACAGCGCCAGGAGGCCGAGTAGTGGCACTTTGGAGAACTACCCCCATTGACTAACTCGGCATTCGCGGGAGACTCGGACTCGGACTCGGCAACATTGCCGGTTATTTGAGAGGAGTTTTCGGAGTATGATTTTTGCCGGTTAAGAGAGAATTCCAGATATTTAGGTGCCGGTTAAACAAGAGTTTCCTGTATTTCAGTTCAATATTTTGTCTGTTGGAAACCGTGTTTACATTTTAATTTGTTCAGTACATTATTACATAAACACACAAATGGATGAGAAACTGTTAATTTATTTACAATGTTAAACACTAATGTCAAATGTGCTTAAATTTTGTAAAATTATGGTCTTGACTGGTAAATATGTGCCTCATCGCCCCCCCCCCCCCCCAATGCATGCTTAGCCACGACAAACTTAATGTACTGATATGCCCTGTAAATACTGTGCAGACACACTGACTTTGCAAAAATGTGTCTGTATATAAACACCTGAAAACTTAATTTTAAAAACTCAAGACAATATATGCCTTTTTAAAATATTGACGCATTTATTGCTATGCAGGAAACTGCATGGCTTGATTTTACATTGCAAGCTCCAATACATGGAGGAGTGAGATGCAGGAGGGCTGAGTACGGGCCAGCAGCGGCCCACGGTAGTGCTGTGGCGCTGCGATGAGCACTCCTGCTTCTCCGCGCTCCACAAAAAAGTATTCCTCATCATTTCTTAGTTTAGGTTGCTGTAGAACTGGCAAAACTAGTTGGAGCTTGCATGGCACTTTTATTGCAAGGGGGATGGAGTATAAAAGTAGGGAAGTCTTGCTACAACTGTACAGGGCGCTGGTGAGACCACACCTGGAGTACTGCGTACAATTTTGGTCTCCTTATTTAAGGAGGGATATACTTGTATTGGAGGCAGTTCAGAGAAGGTTCACCAGGTTAATTCCTGAGATGAAGGGGTTGTCTTATGAAGAAAAGTTGGGCCTATACTCATTGGAGTTTAGAAGAATGAGAGGTGATCTTCTTGAAACATATAAGATTCTGATGGGGCTTGACAGGGTAGATGCAGGGAGGATGTTTCCTCTCGTGGGGGAATCTAGAACTAGGAGGCATAGTTTCAGAATAAGGGGTCACCCATTTAAAACGGAGATGAGGAGGAATTTCTTCTCTGAGGGTCGTGAATCTTTGGAATTCTCTACCCCAGAGAACTGTGGAGGCAGAGTCATTGAATATATTCAAGGTGGAGATAGACAGGTATTTGAGCTACAGGGGAGTCGAGGGTTATGGGGAGTGGACAGGAAAGTGGAGTTGAGGCCAAGATCAGATCAGCCATGATCTTATTGAATGGCGGGGCAGGCTCGAGGGGTCGTATGACCTACTGCTCCTATTTCTTATGTTCTTGTTCCACCTAGTTTTTCACGCATTTTGCAGAAGGGTCCTGAAACAAGCGGAGGACCCTTCTTTGCATATTTATATTGATCTATCACTGTTTTCAGGCAGCCACCAGGTATGCCTAAAAACAGTGTAGACCAATGTTTTTGTACAAATGGGATTTAATCTGCTGCTGTGCAGATTAGGTGCAGGATGTCGTGCCCAGAAATTGGTGTACATTGCACTTGTTTTACACCCAATAATCAGGCAAAATGCAAACTAATTTCTACCCCAGTGTGTCCAATAATATTTGTTGAATGTGGTCCTTGCCAAGTGCCACGTGTGTGTGTGTGTGGTAGAGTAACCTTTCTGTAAAATGCAACTGTATTTGTAGCTTTGCTGAACTTTTTTTAAATATATATATTCTACAGCTCTTGTATCTAGAAAAGTTGTTTGTGGTATTGCAGCAATAGTTAATGGTATAGTCCATTACCTCCCCTCCTTGCAACAGTAGAATTGGGTGTTGTCCCTTTGTGTTAAGATGAAGAGTAAACAAGTCAAGGAGGAACAGTGCAGGAACTCGGCAGCTGACTTATCTATTTGGCTGACTAATAACTTGAGTCATTGTTGGATATAAATCTGATGACTGGAAAAGCAAACATGTCAGGATAAGCACTGGAGCGTCTAACTTAAATTCTGCCTGAGAATATAGACTCATGTAGGAAAAACTTTGGCACCTAACTATTAAACTGTATTGTCAAATGGACAGGTCTTCAACTACTTAAGTGCTTTTTTAAAAACTCTAGCCAAAACACAACTTTGATTTTAATCAAACATTTGATTAGAATTTTCCTATTGGGAAAAACTTTATTTCCCTCTTTTGAACACCACTGTTTTCAGTAAACCTCTTGGAAGTGTTTAAAGTCATCCAGTCATAGCACACAAATATTCCTAACCATTTCTAAACATGTTTAAACTTTTTCAGGAGTTTTTTTGTGCTGAGTAAGGTGAGGATGTCCATGCTAAGGAATGGAAATAGAGTAGGAGGAAAAGTCTTTAGGCCAAAACATGTTCAAAGATACCCCAAGGTAGAATTTTGCAGCACAAAAGGAAGCGATTCATCCAGTCGTGCCCACGACAGCTCTCCGAGCTAATCACTTGGATTCACCTGCTGTTTCACCCTTTTCAATTTTTCTTTTTCAAATACTTGAAGAGCTATTATGGATTTTGTTTCCATTCTTATTTTTGGTAGGACATTCCATGTCTTAACAACCCTCTATGTTTAAAAATAATTTTTTCCAAACCTCTCCCTTTGCTCTTTTAGTGATGATCTACATTCTCTAGTTATCGATTCACTGACTCAACTCATCCAAAACTCGGTTGCCTGTTTGCTAACCTGTTCCCTGTCCCCCAGTGTCTCAAATTTAAAATTCGCCATGCCCTCGTCCCTCTATCGCCGTAATCTCTTTTAACCCTGTAAACCCCCAAACTCCGTTCCTCTGACTCTGGTCTTTTGTGCGGACCAGTCATGCCTTAAGCCACCTAGGCCCCATGCTTTGGATATTCCTATCTTAAACGCCTCCGCCTCTCCATGTCACTGTCCTTTAATTCATTGTATGTGAAATGCTTTGAGACTAAAAAGACAGTATAAATGTGACAGATTACAAATTGGGAGATTGCTTCTTTTTAGGAGCATGGAGGGAGGGGAGGTAGAATGCTATTCAGCACTTCAATAACAGAGCAGAAACTAACTGTAAAATGTGCTTGCACTTCTGTGTCACAGGCAATTTGACCTTTAATGCACTCATATTAAGAAATATTGAAATGGTATTAACATGTAGATCTGTATTAGGAAAAACATGGTAGAGCTGATGAGAAGTAGGAACATAAGAACAGGAGTAGGCCATTTAGCCCCTTGAGCTTGTTCCGCCATTCAGTGAGATCATGGCTGATCTGTGACCCAACTCGCTGCACCTTTGCTCCATATCCCTTAATACCTTTGGTTAACAAAAATCTATCAATCTCAGATTTAAAATTAACAATCGACCTCACATCAATTGCCGTTTGCGGAAGAGAGTTCTAAACTTCTACCATCCTTTGTGTGTAGAAGTGTTTCCTAATTTCACTCCTGAAAGGTCTGGCTCTAATTTTTAGGCTCTGTGTGCTAGTCCTAGACTCCCCAACCAGCGGAAATAGTCTTTATCTACCCTTTCAGTTCTCCTTAATATCTTGAAAACTTTGATCAAATCACCCTTTAACCGTCTAAATCCCGGGGAATACAACCCTCATTTGTGTAAACTCTCCTTGTAATTTAACCCTTGGAGTCCAGATATCACTGTGGTAAACCTATGCTGCACTCCCTCCAAGGCCAATATATCCTTCCTATGGTGTGATGCCCAAAACTGAACACAGTACTCCAGGTGTGATCTAACCAGGGCTTTGTATAGAAGTAGAAGAGTTGTAGTTCTTGCTTATTTATTAGAATGTACTGTGTAATGTCACCAATCTTATTTTGGGTTTTTATATCCTGTGTATTTGTAAAGTTCAACTGCCTTACTTGTTGTGGTACTGCTGACATGACCAAGTACTATCTATGGTGTGCAGTAAAACAAAGTTCGAAAGGGTGAGTCAGATTTGATGTAGTGAATCAGAGCAGCAAGGATTTTTTTGGCCCATATTGCTAAGACCTGTCCAGCTAATGACACGTGTATGATCTCACAGTTTTACTCCCTTCTCGCAAATGCTTTTTCCTGCCTGTTCTTTCAGCTGACCTCCTCAGGAGTTGGCAGGCCAACCTGCGCACTACTCTACAATTGCTGTGTATGTCGAACTTTAGAAAACCTGTTGGGTTTAATCTGTCATTCTTCTTTGCCACAGACCTAGCAGAGACCAATTTGGCAAAACTTTCCCTTGAACAGAGACCTGGGATTTGAATTCTGATCTCTGATCAGGATCATTGTTCTAGCTTGGGTTATATTGGGTCAGTTTTATTTTGCAGATGTTTAATTTCCATAGATTTTAAAAGCTACAATATTTGGAGAAATTGAAATAAGCCATGTGCTGAAATATCAAAAGGGAGCATTTGAGTTGTGTGTTCTGCAATGCGGGAATAAAGGTTCATTTTAAGTATCAATAAAGCAAAGTCTGAGATTTTTAATGGAAATTATGCGATTAAAGTCAGACGAGGTTTTTTTTTTTGTTGCCACTTTTTTCCTTTTTCTGCTGAAGGTGTTTTTGCTGAATGTCAGTTGTTCCGGGTACCACAGCTAAGCAGCCATTCTTAATTTGTGAACTTAGACGGTGAATGTTGGCAGGTTATTCAACTGTGGGAGCATTACAACAGAACCCAATCTGTTTTCACTTGGTGTCTGTGTACACGCACTTTGCAGCAGGAGGTAATGGTTCTTAATGAAGAGCAGGCACCTAGGTCACTATCACATCCCTGTTTATCGTAACTGCTGCCCTGGGGAGATCTGGCGATGCAAAGTTTGTTTGCAGTTGTCTAAAACGGTGGAATATCTCATTGTCTAAAACAATTGAAGTGATATTTGGCAAGTGGAAAGGACAAAAATAGCTCTAGCAATTGTGAAGACTGGAAGCTGTCCTTGAGCTTTTCTTTTGGTATCAAATGCTCATTTTGGTAAATTTTGAAGAATATTTTTCAGCTTGGCATTATCTGATGTGAAATGAGTAAAATATTCTGAACTGTTTTTACCTGAGGAAGTTCTGATGACAAAAATAAAAATTATTCCACATTACTGTAATATAATATACATTGGCCCGGAATTTGCGGTCAGCGGCTGACCTCGAAGAAAGCTGCCCACCGAGATCTAGTGATCTCTGTGGCGTGAATTTCAGCTTTCCCGAAAACCGTTCGAATCTGGCGCCAAATCAAGCGAATCTCCAGCATCCAGCAACAATGATGTCATCAAGCAGGGTGAGCACCCACTCACATTGAAGAATTCTCACAGACAGCAAACCAGGGAGTAAAATGCACAGATTCTAATTTACTTTTTATAAATTTTACAGAGAGCAAAATATTGATTGGGACATACACATGAGGTTGAGGTAGAAGCTGAAATATCATAAACTAATTTCTTTTTAATAAAAACCATGTAATTCTTAATCATATTAATGGAAAGCTTTGACATTCCACAAACATAAAATTAGTTTTTCAGGGCCAGGCCAGTTGTTCAGCAGTCAATACACCATTAAAAACCCAGTTACAACTCTTTCAACAAGGCTTAACTTTGCTTGGTGGGGAGGCGGGGGCGTTTAACAGCGATATTCCAGCGTAATAAGGGAAGTTTTCGCCAGGAACTGTGATTTGAATTGATTGCCGGCTTTGGGGAGTTCCACAGCGCAACCTGTGGCGGAGCAGGGAATGACTGACAGCAACTTCTGGATTTCCGCATTTACACATGTGCTGATTCCGGAAGTTGCTGTCACTTTCAGAGGAGTAATGACTGCGAACGCTGACAGTTTCGCCGTCATTACCACCACAAAATCTGGGCCGAGTGTATGCAGTTACCCAGTAACGGTGCAATTTAAATGCAGTAAACTCTTTCGTATCCGGCACCGACGGGACCGGGATGGTGCCGGTTGATTAAAAATTCCGGATAACAGAGAGGTATATCCACCGCAGGAGACTCGGACTCGGCAACATTTCCGGTTATTGAGGTGTTGTTTTCTGAGTATCAATTTTGCCGGTTATTAGAGAATTCCGGATAATTAGGTGCCGTTTAAACGAGAGTTTACTGTAGCATGTTTGATCAAGGGAGTCTGCTGTATGCAAAGACGCCTGGTGTCGGCCAGAAGTTACCCAAAATCTGACTTTAAAAATACCCATCTCTGTACATTCTAAATGAAATGCATGCATCAGAGTGTGATTAAAAGCACTTCATACATTTTGTGGCTTGACAACTGATTAATCCAAGATAGCAGTTTATAGCAGTAAACTGTGTGGATAGGTGAAAATTAGTATCTTTTCCTGATCAAGGACTGTTAGTTTGAACAACTTCTGAACAGTTGCAGTGTTTATTTAGTGCAGTTGAACTCCGAACACTGGTGATTTTTTTACTCCTGCCTGTTAATCTTATCATTCAAACATAACTGACGTATCGTACTCCTATTTGTGCTTGGAATTCCATGTCTTAAAAGTTCAGGTTTTTTTTGATCAGCTGCCCAACAGTTAAGTCCTGTAGTTTCCAAGTGCTGCATGCCCAGTCAACTTGGATTTTTGGTGTTTCACTTCCTGTTTTTATATTGAAAACTTGAGGTTGAAGCAGACTAGACCACTGCATCCAATGAGCATGAATGCTGTGAATTGAAATTGTGCTCGCTTAACATAAACCCCACCTCTGGGTGGGACTCATAGTGGGAATCATTGAAACCAATATCAAACCATAAGTTGGCATGTTTATAGAATTCATATTGTCATCCAATCACCTGCTTGCCAGGTGCAGCATAATCTCTTTAGCAGGTGATGGACTGATGAATGATGAGCTAACACAATTGGAGGCAGAGCTCACTGATCACTGGACTCTATTTAAAATTCTCATGCTTGTATTTAAAACCCTCCAGGTCTTTGCCCTTCCCTATCTCTGCAAACTCCTTAAGCACTATAACCCTCCCTTCTTTTGCTGCTCCCATTGCTCTAATTTAATTTTGTGGACTCTGTGTAATTCCATCCCAAAATCTGTTGCCTCCAATTCCCTCTCCTGCTTTAAAACTCACTTCACTGACCAAGCTTTTGATAACTCCTTCTAATATCTCCTGTTAGTGGATTTCTTAGTGGTTACCATTGCAACAAAGGGTTGTTCGTCCAGCGACAATACTCCGCTTATGATTCACACACAAGTGGTTTTTCGAATAACAACCTTATTATATTGACTAATAACAGTATTATATTTTATATAGCTGTTCTATCATGTTATATTAAATCACAAGAATACATGCAAATAATGCAACCTGGTTCCCAGACCCAAGTGATTCCTCTGTAGGCTTCCTGCGTGGCTGTGGGCTTCTGCCTGCCCATGAGATTGCCTAATAGAAGAAATATTTCCCATTCTTGTACTATTTAGCTACCTTGAGCTACAAACATAGAAAAGCGCAGATCCCGCATTTTTAGGTGTTTACCCATCTTATAATCGATCCAGCCATTGACTCTGCTACAAGCTTTGTTTATAGCACAGTAAGTGCGTAGCTTATCTCTTGCTGTGGTATGTGCTGTCTTGGAATAGAGACAATTTCTCTTTCTCCCTTTATTGCAATAATAATACAAATCCAAGCGAAAGGATGCTGGAATAGTTTGACGAACTAAATCATCTTAAAGCATTCTAACATCTCCTACTTTGGCTTGGTGTCTGCTTTTTTACCCTTACACCTCTGTTTCTTTAACAATAAAGGCGCGTTGTAATTAAAAGTTGTTGTTTGGCTTACAATATTTCCCTTTTGAGGTTCTGCAGTTTGATATTCGACTTTGTTTTGTAATATTGGTAGCTTTTGCGGCATCTGACTACTTAAGTATAGTAATGCCATATCCCAAGTAAAGTGTGTGTGTGAGGTTTGAGCTTGGATGTAATGCGTGCTTTTTTTCCTACTTCTCCCTCAACCTGACATTTAACTAGCCTGATGTCTAAGTTGACAGGTAAAGATGGCTAAGTGAGCGAGGTATTGGAGAGCTGTCAATCTGTGGAAGTGAATCAGCACTTTCTGGAGCAGCAGGGAAAGAAAGTGAAGGTGGTGGGGTGGAAACCGAGTTTTTTAAGATGAGAGCTGCTGTGTTTAATTTTTAAAAAGGTCTTGCTGATCAGGTTGGTCATGAGATCCTCATGACCCTGTGATTTCTAACTTAAAGGCACTTTTGTGTTTTCATGGTATATTATATTTGGTGGGAGGGGAGAATCCAAAAAGAAATAAAGACTTGCATTTATATAGTGCCTTTCACGACCACCGGATGTCCCAAAGCGCTTTACAGCAAATGAAGTACTTTTTGAAGTGTAGTCACTTTTGTAATGTAAGAATCCACTATGTAAATCAAAAAGGGTGCAAAAAAGACCAGCAGGGCATGTGGGTAGGGTGATTCAGTTACCCAGATAAGAGTTCTGTGCACAAGTGTACGTACACAAGAAATAAAACAAGTGAGTTAGAAGCACAAATTCAGCTTAATGGGTATGATGTAGCCATTACAGAGCTCTGGCTGCAAGCTGGACATGATTGGGAGCTAAATATTCCAGGATGTATGATCTTCAGAAATTACAGGTAAATGGTGCAAGGAGGTGGAGTTGCAATATTGATAAAAGGCACAATTACAACAGTAGAAAGAAGGGATTTCCGTTAAGGGGATCAGGCAGTGGAAACATTATGGGTAGAAATAAGAAGCAGCAAAGATGCAAGACTCGAGTAGGAGTTGTCTCCAGACCTGATAGTAGTGATGTGGTGGAGGGGGTGGGGAATGTATAAATACAGAGATCAGGAAAGCGTGTGGCAAAATCCATGTTGTAATAATGATTTAAATTTTTGCATAGACTGGGAGATGCAGAGCAGCTCGAGTAGTAAAGGCAGTGAATTTCTTGAATGCATTCATAGTTTTCTAGAGCAATATGCTTTAAATCCGACAAGGGATCAGGCCACAATAGATTTGGTGATGAGTAATGAACCAGAATTAGTTAACAATCTGATGGTAAGGGAGCATCTTGGTAATAGTGACCATAATATGATTGAATTTGATAATTGGGTTTGAAAGGGAGATGATTTTAAACTTAGAGCTAGGCCATTCAAGAGTAGAATCGAGAAGCATGTTTTCACACAAAGGGTAGTGGAAATCTGGAACTCTCTCCCCCAAAAGGCTGTGGATTCTGAGACAATTGAAGCTTTTAAGGCTTAGATTGATAGTAAGGGTGAAGTTCGGATACAGATCAGTCATGATCTCATTGAATGGTGGAACAGGCTCGAGGGTCTGAATGGCCTCCTCGTGTTCCTATGTTGCAGCTGATGGTAAATGCACATATCTCTGTCCATTGGCTGCATTTGGAAATATAAAATGGCTTCCTGCCTTGTTCTGGTGACAGCAGAGACTGTTGCCACATATATCATCTCTGTTTCTTGGCATGTGTGGAGCTAATTTTAGGCATTTGATGCCAGGACATTGGTCGGATTGTGTTGCCAGTTTGTTTAAAAATAAATAAATGGTACCAGCCATCACTCTCTCTTTGTCTGTCCTCTTTAACCAGGATGAGAGACCTTCACTGGCCAAAGAAAGCAGCATTCCAGGCGTTCTGAATACACACTTGCTTTTCTGATCTTAAACGTAACATAACTTATCATGAGCTTGTCGGTTAACAAGACATTAAAATAAACATACTGAAAAACGTTATTTTGTACGGGGTCTGTTCGGAGAAATTTTATTTAAGTTTTCAGATGGGGAAGCTGTTGCATTTTTTAAAACTCTGCAGGAATAAGGCACCAATTAATTCAGAAGGTCTTTTTAAAAAAAACTGTACCAATGAAGAGGGTCAGGCTGAAATACAAACCCGTAATTATACTGTACGTGTGCACAGAAAATTGATCTGCGTATCTTGGGGAGAGTGATATTGGGAAGAGTGGCGCTGGGAGGCTGATACAGCACTGCTGTCCAAAACTAGAGCAAAGTAAAAGTGGCACGACGCAGTGGTTGATTTCAGAGTTAAGTCGAGATTAATACTATGAATATAACTAATTTGGAAGCAATTGGAATTAACCAAATGGACCTGACGAAAGGTCATCGACCTGAAACATTAACTCTGTTTCTCTCGCCACAGATGCTGCCTGACCTGCTGAGTGTTTCCAGCATTTCTGTTTATATTGCAAGTAAAAGCTGATTTCAATTTCAGTCATAAACATCCCATTGTGCTTTATGTTACAATAGAGGACCTTCTGTTGATTAGAACACTCTGCTACACTTTATGCCTTAGATTGAGGTTTCTGTCAGTAAACCTTGGGAATATTCATTACAACAATTAGTAAATGGGACAAAAGCAGGCATGAGCTAATAGCAAAAGATCCTTTGAGGTACTATTTTGATTTAAGCTACTACGAATGTGGGCTTCAAAACCTGCATTCATACGTGTAAGTCTACTTCCCCTAAAAGTGAGCTGTTTCTGTTGGCACTTCCCATAGCAAAGTGGCCGAAGTCAGAAATTTAGTAAAGTGACCAGATTTCAGGAAAATGCAATTTCTAATGTAAACTCTGCGCTCTGACGCAAGTCTGGGAGTGGTTTAGAAGTTGCTGACCGATATGGGGCATATAAGGAGGGGAGGTAGATGATCCTAAATACACTATTTGCACACACTTTAGACAATGGGTTTGTACAGTACATCACTTTTTAATAAGCTTGGTAAGGAAGTATGTTATATAGCTCTGTTGTGTTGATCTTTGATTAAACACAATTAGAGAAGCGATTTGACTGAGGATACATCAGCTATTTCCAGTTATCTGAAGAGAATCTTAGTATTTATTTGAATTTTGTTTTATTTCAGTGTAATCTGTTGTTCAATTGATTTTTCATGTGCTAAAATATATTGTGATTAAACTCAGCTGCCCTGGCATGGTTGAAGTGATCAGTGAAGAGACATCGGATGAATATCATCCACTTCATCATATGATGCATACTTAGAATCTGAGGTTGTTTTGTTTGGTAAAAGTGATCATAATCAGGGAGGGAAATCGGTTCTAAATTTCCAGAAGCAAAATTTGTAGCATGATCATAAGACTTCTTCATTTAGAAATAGTTCACTCTGTCCTGATTACGAATGGAAGTGCATTCACTTTGTGATAAAGGGCTATAGAATCATTGAAGATTTGCACAGACCAGTTACTGTCTTGTCTATATGGCCAGCGTGGTCTTGTAAATTTGCATTTTGGTCTTTTTTTAGCGTTAGTAATGTGTCTTCACTGGGGTGCGGTTTTAAGCTCCAGAATATTTATCTGTAATATCCTTCAGTTTTAACGAAGGATCCACACTCCTCTGTTCTCCACAAATGCTGTCTGACTGGCTAAGTGGTTTTTAGCACTTTCTAGTTTTTTCTTAGCTCAGTTACATGTTGCCTTCGTCAACTGAGCCATGTGGGAGCATATTTGTATTTGAGAAACTAAGGTGAAGAGGCAAGCCCCAGAGTGTAGAACACAACCAAAGTTGAAAAAGAGTAAATGAGAAAATGAGGTAAATAGGGAGGTAATGATGATGCTTCTGATCCCAGCTTCTTTGCAACCAAGACTCGAATCCATACCCTGCTCTTGAGGCTCAACTTGTCAATAAATACTTGCATTCCTCACACAGTAACAGATGCCGTATCTCTTTATAGGGCCATAGGCACTGAGCAGGAGGGAGAGGAGGGATGGGTCTTGAGGCTTCTGAAGACGGAGAGAGAGGTGACAAAGCAGAAATGCTGAGAAAATGAGTTCGATAGAATCATAGAAATTTACGGCACAGAAGGAGGCCACTCGGCCCATCGTTTCTGTGACTGCCGAAAAAGAGCTCTCCAGCCTAATCCCACTTTCCAGCTCTTGGTCCGTAGCCCTGTAGGTTACGGCACTTCAAGTACATATCCAAATACTTTTTTAATGCGATGAGGGTTTCTGCCTCTCCACCCTCTGCGTGGAAAAAAGTTCTCAACTCCCCTCTAATCCTTCTACCAATGACTTTAAATCTATGCTACCTGGTTATTGATCTTTCTGCTAAGGAAAATAGGTCCTTCCTATCCACTCTATCTAGGCCCCTCATAATTTTATACACCTCAATTACGTCTCCCCTCAGCCTCCTCTGATTCTATGCTGAAGTGCTCTTGCAGAGAGCCGGCACGGGCTGAATGGCCTCCTTCTGTGCTGTAACCATTCTAAAACAACCCCAGGTCTATCCAATCTTTCCTCATAGCTAAAATTCTCCAGTCCTGGCAACATCCTTGTAAATCTCCTCTGTACCCTCTCTAGTGCAATCACATCTTTCCTGTAATGTGGTGACCAGAACTGTACACAGTACTCTAGCTGTGGCCTAACTAGTGTTTTATACAGTTCAAACACAACCTCCCTGCTCTTATATTCTATGCCTCAGCTAATAAAGGAAAGTATCCCCTATGCACCTTATCTACCTGTCCTGCTACCTTCAGGGATCTGTGGACATGCACTCCAAGTTCCCTCTGTTCCTCTACACTTCTCAGTATCCTGCCATTTATTGTGTATTCCCTTGCCTTGTTAGCCCTCCCCAAATGCATTACCTGACACTTCTCCAGATTGAATTCCATTTGCCACTTTTCTACCCACCTGACCAGTCCATTGATATCTTCCTGCAGTCTACAGTTTTCTTCCTCACTTTCAACCACACGGCCAATTTTTGTATCATCTGCAAACTTCTTAATCATACCCCCTACATTGAAGTCTAAATTATTAATGTATACCACAAAAAGCAAGGGACCTAGTACTGAGCCCTGCGGAACCCCACTGGAAACAGCCTTCCAGTCACAAAAACACCCGTCGACCATTACCCTTTGCTTCCTGCCACTGAGCCAATTTTGGATCCAACTTGCCACTTTCCCTTGGATCCCAGGGGCTTTTACTTTTCTTACTGGTCTGCTATGTGGAACCTTGTCAAAAGCCTTGTCTGACTAGCTTGATGTCGTCTACAAGACCTTCCCTGAACAAATCCATGCTGACTGTCCTTGATTAATCCATGTCTTTCTAAATGAAGATTAATACTGTCCCTCAGAATTTTTTCCAATAATTTACCCACCACCGAGGTTAGGCTGACTGACCTGTAATTACTCGGTCTATCCCTTTCTCCCCTTTTAAACAACGGTACAACATTAGCAGTCCTCTGGCACCACACCCGTAGCCAGAGAGAAACATAGAAACATAGGAGCAGGAGTAGGCCATTCAGCCCTTCGAGCCTGCTCCGCCATTCGATGAGATCATGGCTGATCATCCAAACTCAGTACCCTGTACCTGCCTTCTCCCCATATCCCTTGATACCTTTAGCTTTAAGAAATATATCTAACTCATTCTTGAATATATTTAATGACTTGGCCTCAACTACCTTCTGTGGTAGAGAATTCCACAGGTTCGCCACTCTCTGGGTGAAGAAATTCTTCCTCATTTCTGTCCTAAATGGCTTACCCGTTATCCTTAGATTATGACCCCTGGTTCTGGACTCTCCGACCATCGGGAACATTCTTCCTGCATCTAGTTTGTCCAGACCTGTCAGAATTTTATATGTTTCGATGAGATCTCCTCTCATTCTTCTATACTCCAGCGAGTATATGCCCAATCGACCCAATCTCTCCTCATGTCATTCCTGCCATCCCAGGTATCAGCCTTGTGAATCTTCGCTGAACTCCTTCCATGGCAAGAACATCCTTCCTCAGATAAGGCGACCAAAACTGCACACAGTACTCAAGGTGTGGTCTCACCAAGGCCCTGTACAACTGCAGCAGGACATCCCTGTTCCTATACTCAAACCCTTTCGCTATGAAGGCCAACATACCATTTGCCTTCTTCACCGCCTGCTGCACCTGCATGCTTACCTTCAGCGACTGGTGCACAAGGACACCCAGGTCTCGTTGCACTTCCCCTTCTCCCAATCTATTGCCATTCAGATAATAGTCTGCCTTTCTGTTTTTGACACCAAAGTGGATAACCTCGCATTTATCCACGTTATATTGCATCTGCCACGCTTCTGCCCACTCACCCAACCTGTCCAAATCATACTGGAGTTTCTCGGTATCCTCCTCGCAGCACACACGCCCACCCAGCTTTGTGTCATCTGCAAACTTGGAGATATTACATTTAGTTCCCTTATCCAGATCATTAATGTATATTGTGAATAGCTGGGGTCCCAGGACCGAACCCTGCGGTACCCCACTAGTCACTGCCTGCCACTCGGAAAAAGACCCATTAATTCCTACTCTCTGCTTTCTGTCCGCCAACCAGTTCTCTATCCAAGTCAATACCTTGCCCCCAATCCCATGTGCCTTAACTTTACACGCTAATCTCTTATGCGGGACCTTATCGAAAGCCTTTTGAAAGTACAAATACACCACATCCACTGGTTCTCCCTTATCTATTTTCCCAGTTACATCCTCAAAAAATTCCAGTAGATTAGTCAAGCACAATTTACCTTTTGTAAATCCATGTTGACTTTGTCCGATCCTGTCACTGTTTTTCAAGTGCTCAGCTATTACATCCTTTATAATGGACTCTAGCATTTTCCCCACTACCGATGTCAGGCTTACCAGTCTGTAATTCCCTGCTTTCTCTCTACCAGAGGATTGAAAAATGATGGTCAGAGCCTCCGCTATTTCCGCTCTTGCTTCTCTTAACAGCCTGGGATACATTTCATCCGGGCCTGGCGATTTAACTACTTTCAGTTCCAGAAGGCAGTTGCATAGTGGCTGCCATGGCAAAGCGGGGAAGGAAAAATAGGTCAGAGGAGTGAAGAGTGCACACAGGGACATACGGCTGGTGGAAAATGCATGGGTAGAGAGGGTGAGGCAATGGAGTGATTTGAAGGTGAGGACAAGAATCTTGAAGTTAATTTAGAGCACAGGAAACAAGTGAGGTTCGGTCAGAAGTGATGGGAGTGCGAACCTTAGTGCAAGGGCGAATGCTGACTCTGGCGTTCTGGATGACTTGCAGCTTGTGGAATGGAACAATTTCTTAGTTGGCTTACCGGCCTTCACTCTCCACAAATTACAACTCATTTAGTATGCTGTTGCATATGCCCCCTCGCACACTCACCATCTCCATCCTTGAAAAGCATCACTAGTTCCCTGTGCTCCAGTGAAATGACGAGGATCCTTGTTCTTCCAAAGCCCTCCATTGCCAACCTTCTCGAAAGGATCTCCAACAGTCATAATGCACATGCAAGCCTGTCTTCTCTGGTGCCAGGTTACCTCTTGGCCTCCACTCTATCATTAGTAACCAGTATGTGCTGCCCGCTGAATTTTCACCATGAATTCCTCTACGTTGCCACCTCCCTCCTTGCTTTCAAAACCCTCCTTTAAAAACCCTGCAATGTGACCATGCCTTTGGGGTGCTCTCTCTCAACTCTTTTGTTCTGTTGATCAACAATTTCTCTCTTGCTCAGTATCCACTGCTTTTTTTCCCCCATTCCCTGTAAAGTGCTCTTGAGTCATCTCTCTGTACAAGTCCTGTAGAAATATATGCTGGTGATTTTGATGCGTATTTCTGTTAAGGGAACACAAATAAATCTGTACAGGTGATCAGTTTTAATAGATTTCTCCAAAATTACTAACTTATAAATATAAATGTTTGTATTTGTAGCAAATTTCTAGGTTAGACTGTTCATTGTTGGCTATCTCGCAGTATTTGCAATGTTTTTGTCACCGGCATTATTGTAGTGTTGTGATAAAGTGACAACTTTATTTAACCAGTTTTCTCTTCTCCCTCCCCGAAGGCAGTGGCTTCTGCTGGGCTATGGTTCACTGGGCACTGACAGCTATCTATTGGTATCTACCTCCGTAAACTTGAGCTCATCCAAAAATCTGCCCCTATCCTAACTCGCACCAAATCCCGTTCACCCATCAGCCCTGTGCTCGCTGACTTACATTGGCTCCTGGTCCAGCAACACCTCAAATTTTAAAATTCTCATCCTTGTTTTCAAATCCCTCCATGGCCTCATCCCTCCCTATCTCTGTAACCTCCTCCAGCCCCACAACCCTCAGATCTCTGCGCTCTTCCAATTCTGGCCTCTTGCGCATACCAGATTTTCTTCGCTCCACTATTGGTGGCTGTGTCTTCAGCTGCCTAAGCCCTAAGCTCTGGAATTCCCTCCCTAAACCTCTCCGCCTCTCTACCTCTCTCTTTTTAAGTTGCTCCACTTAAAACCTACCTCTTTGTCCAAGCTTTTGGTCACCTGTCCTAATATCTCTGTGGCTTGGTGTCAAATTTTGTTTGATAATGCTTCTGTGAAGCGCTTTGTGGATGTTTAACTATGTTAAAAGCGCTCTATAAATGCAAGTTGTTGAGTGTAAGAGGCGAGAGTTGGTAAACATCATGCCTGCTGCATTTGATCCTGTTATCACCTGATGCAATCAATATGCATATTCAGCAGAGCTCCCTGAATAGTAACTGGAGAGGATTGTTTTCTCCAATCTCGAGCCTCAATTGAGGGTTGTTGGCTTTCAAGTGCATGTATCTACATTTCCACCCTCAGTATTTTCATGATTCCCCATTAGTCTCCAAATATGTCATGTACTCCACTGGAGGAACTCACTTAGATATTTCTCTTGTGCCCAATGCCAAGGTGCTCTCCCGTAAGGGAGCCTTCATCCCCTACAAACTGAAATGTGACCATAGACACAATATCTGGTAGAGTTATCTAGGGGTTGAACAGAACACCCTTTCCATTGTCATTTGTTCACTGAAAATGACACAAGCCTTCTCTTGTTTCCCTGCTGTTTGGATGATAAAAGAATAATTACTGTGGCAGATTATAATTTAGACTGTAATCTATGTATCCGGTTTATTAACATAAGAAATTAAATTGTAAACTGGAACTGCAAATGTCATTAACTTACATCATAAAACTGACAATTCCTGATTTCAAACACCAAAGATGCAACCTTTCGGTAACTCTTTGAAAAACGCTGACTCTTGGACTATCATCCAAAACACACAACTTGTATGTGAGCTTGAACTACCACATGTTTACTTCTACCTCGATTGAACAGGAAGAACAGCTGAAATGGCTTGGTTATGGAGCTATTGATAACTACGGTCCCCCCCCTTCCCTGAGGAACCCTGTGGCTCTCCCTGCTGTCCCAGGCTTCGGGATTGCCAAACAACAAGCACAAGATGCAGTGACACTTGGCCGGCTAAAATACCTGCCAGTTACATACATTCTTCTGCTGGTTGGTGAGCAGTTAGCTCTGTCTCCGTTTCAGAACCAGTATAAAATGCCAACTTCCTTGTCCGATTATGCATCAAAGGCCTTTTGATATTCCAAAACTTAACCTTTCAGAGCTGTCTGTTGTTTTGTTGGGACCAGCCAGCTTTCACAGCAGGCAACTAAGGCAGGCCCCGGGAATTGTCTTTAAACTCCAGCCAAACATGAAGAGAACCAAAAATAACAACAGAAAACGCTGGAAAAACTCAGCAGGCGAGGCAGCATCCGTGGAGAGAGAAACAGAGTTAACGTTTCAGGTCGAAGACCTTTCATCAGAGTTTTTCCAGCGTTTTCTGTTGTTATTTCGGATTTCCAGCATCTGCAGTATTTTGCTATCAATGAAGAGAACCAAGTCTGGAATAATAATATATGATGTGTATTTTATAATTTAAGAAATTCCTATGACATTAAATGCGACAGGTTTTCAATTTGTCTCACTCTCCACTGCAGCCCCTCCCCACTAACTTCAGCATTGGGGACAGAACTTTTAGTCTCTGTCACTTTTCCCCTTCCAAAAGCTGTTTCTCCCAGCATGTTTTCCTAACTCTTCTACTGTTTGTTTCACTGCTCTGAAGTGTCCTGGGACACTTGCAATGTTAAACAGCAAGCAAGCAAGAACGAACTTTCATTTATATAGCATTTTTCACAACCATAGGACATCGCAGACCGCTTTACAGCCAATTTAAGTCACTTGTAACGTAGGAAATGCGGCAGTAAATTTTGCATACGGCAAGGTCCCACAAACAACACGGAAATAAATGATCAGATCATCTACTTTTGGTGTTGGTTGAGGGATAAATATTGGCCAGGAAATTGGGAGAACTCTCCTGCTCTTCTTCGAAATAGTGCATGGGATCGTTTGCGTCCAGCTGAGAGGGCAGACGGGGCCTCGATTTAACGTTTCATCCGATAGACGGCACCTCCGACAGTCTAGATTATGTGCTCAAGTCTCTGGAGTGGGGCTTGAACCCACAACCTTCTGACTCAGAGGCGAGAGTGCTACCCACTGAACCAAGGCTGACACTTTGTCACTACATAAAAGCAAATTATTAGTTCAGTCTTTAAAAGATTAAAATTGTCACGACATATAGCAGGTGTGTTCGTACGAATGGGATTTGCCCGCTATACACGGTGCACACTAGGTAGATTGGACTCCCTAATAACCCTGTAGCATAAGAGCAAATATAACTGACAAGCATATGCTTACACTGTCTTTTCTGCAAAACAATTTATTCCAACATTGATGAGGGGGCCTTGTACAATCAGTCAGTACACTGATGAATCTGTCAACTTTGCTGAGGTTAAAGCACTGGAACTGGGCGGTTAGACTGTGACAGGGGCGGATGAAAGGTGACCCTCGAATCTGGAGCAAACTGTAACATGAGTTGTCATATTGCCAATAATCTTCCATTTCATAAGATCTCTTGCAAGTTGATTACTGAGTTTATTGGGCAGGGGAACTGCTTCTCAGTACTCTATTAACATCACTTGTTTGGACTCACACGGGCTTTAGGACTTAATGACAGGTAATCGGACAGCGACCAGCTGCTTTGAACTACCCGAAATAGCTGGCCCGCTTCTATGGTTTAAACGGTGTCTTTGTAGTTGACGCCTATCGTAATGGCAAATGGTTCTTGCTGTTTGCCCAATATAGTTGTCTGGGAGGGGGCGACAGTTTGCTCCAGATTCGGGGGTCACCTTTCGTCCTCCCCTGTCACAGTCTAACCGCCTGGTTCCAGTGCTTTAACCTCAGCAAAGTTGACAGATTCATCAGTGTACTGACTGTTGGCACAAGGCCCCCTCATCAATGTTGGAATAAATTGTTTTGCAGAAAAGACAGTGTAAGCATATGCTTGTCAGTTTAAGTGGTGAGGATTGAGAGGAGGGAACATCAATTCTTGAAGTATGATTTGTGCATGGGTGCAAATGTAAGACTTCTTTTTCAGTCGCTCTGAATAATCCAGCAAGGGCTATAATGTCTGCCATTTTCATGCACCTGTGTGACATCCAGACATTTTCAGCCAGTTCTTAGATTTTCAGTGGCTATTGCATATGAGCTGTGGATTTGGAAATTCAAAACAAGACCTTTTTGTAAAGTGGTTTATAGCAGACCTATTGTAACACTGATAAAGAGACATACATCGATATTATTATGCTACTGATTTGACATTCATGGACTGTGTTACAGCCTTCTTTTGAATCTGGTTCAGTGATTCTGCAGAAAAAGCCTTGTTGGTAAAGGTCAGAGGCTGGGTATTCTGCGGAGAGTGTCTCACCTCCTGACTCCCCAAAGCCTTTCCAACATCTGCAAGGCACAAGTCAGGAGTGTGATGGAATAGTCTCCACTTGCCTGGATGAGTGCAGCTCCAACAACACTCAAGAAGCTCGACACCATCCAAGACAAAGCAGCCCGCTTGAGTGGCACCCCATCCACCACCTTAAACATTCACTCCCTCCACCACTGGCGTACTGTGGCTGCAGTGTGTACCATCTACAAGATGCACTGCAGCAACTTGCCAAGGCTTCTTCAGCAGCACCTCCCAAACCCGCGACCTCTTCCCCCTAGAAGGACAAGGGCAGCAGGCGCATGGGAACACCACACCTCCAAATTCCCCTCCAAGTCACACACCATCCTGACTTAGAAGTATATCGCCGATCCTTCATCGTCGCTGGGTCAAAATCCTGGAACCTCCCTCCCTAACAGCACTGTGGGAGGACCTTCACACGGACTGCAGCGGTTCAAGAAGGCGGCTCACCACCACCTTCTCAAGGGCAATTAGGGATGGGCAATAAATGCTGGCCTTGCCAGCGACGCCCACATCCCATCAATGAATTAAAAAAAAAAATTCCAATGAGGGCACATATGTGGGACAAATCTGAGCTACGTTATTAAATGATTGATTACTGAGGCATGTAGCATAGTGAGTAAATGATACACAAGCCCTTTCGATTATTCTGCCTTTTAAAGGCAATAAAATGGGCACTAATTTCTCCCATGTCACTGTTTTGATTTATCCCTTGCCTTAGACACAAGACTTTAAAAGTGGAAAGAAACTCAAATGTTCAATCCACCCCCAGAACACATTGTGTGCATGTACTGAGTGCAATCGAATGGTAAAATCTCATCACAAAATCATGCCCAGAGCTACACCTAGTGTTGGGGAGTGGGGCTTTTGGAAACAGCTGTGCAGAAACACAGCAATTCATGTTTCCGGTAGGTAAACACTGTGTAATAAAAATCTTTACTGCTATAATCAAAAACAGAACATCCAATCAACAGGCTGTGCACATAAATGCGTCCACACATCTGTGCAAAAAAATTAATGAATGGGGGAGGAGGAGTTTTTTTGCTTCTCAAGCACAGGGTGTGGACATCAGGGACAATTAAATTGTCCCCCCTTTTTAAAATCTAGTACAACAAAGCACTTCCAGGTAACAAGTTAAGAGCACAGGTCTCCCTCTACTTTGCCCCAATAATGCTTCTTAATCCGAACAGTTGAAAAACAGCCCATTGCAGTAAACCATGAAGGAAGCCGATCGGCTCATGATGTAAACTAAGTTCACTGGCCCACTCTCTCCCGATAGCCCGGCGTCTTCCTCTGCTTCAAGCATTTCTCTACTGCACCTTTAAAAGATTCAACAGTCTCTGCCTCAGCTGCTGCCTTTGGCAAATCATACTGAGCCCAAACAAATCTATACATTAAAAAAAAAATTCCCCTAACCCCTCTCCTCAGTGACATTTCTAAACTAGCAACTCCGAGTCACTGACTCCCCAGGCAGAGGATACCTCTCCCGATTCATGTTATCAAAACCCTTCATAATTTAAAAAAAACATTAAATCACCTCTTGGCCTTCTCTCCTACATGGAAATTGTACCCATGTCTCTCTATGCAACGATAGTTCCTCAGCCGTGGCATCATCCAGGTGCAGTTACACTGTACACTTTCAATGACTTCTAGATTGAAACACCCAAATCAGCACATAGATTGGCCGAACTAATACCCGATACAAATGAACCTCTTTGCTCTTGGACTGATGCCCATATTTATAAAACATGTTGTTGGCTCTACAACACACATATATAATAACCAAATAAATATACCTCCACACCCTTCAAGCTCTCTACATTGAGGTTATGCTTTAAATCTTGGTTTTTCCTCCCAAAATGTAAAAATGGAATCGTAAAAAACTCTGGATGCTGGAAATCTGAAATAACAACAGAAAATACTGGAAACACTCAGCAGGTCAGGCAGCATCGTGGAGAGAGAAACAGAGTTAACGTTTCAGGTCGATGACCCTTCGTCAGAACTGGAAAAGATTAGAGGATGTTATTTCTGTTGTTATGTAAAAGTTGAGATTGGTAGCTGGAACCCCGTTAATCTTTCCCTCCCTGGCCCAGGGACAGAGACCAACTCTGGAACCCCGACTCCTGCCCCAGCCGATATCAGCTAATTGAGCGCAAAATGGAGACTTCACTTGGGATGTTTTGCTCGGGATGGATTAAAAGCGTACCAAACAATGCGTTTGCCCACTAGCTATCAGAAGAACTTCTTTCTGACTCAATATTAAAACTTGGGACACAGTTATGCAGCTCAAAATACAAAGATGCTTTGTTTCAGCTTAACTGGAAGCAGTTGTTGCTAAGGCAGTCTATAAATCCAAAGACATTGCAATCTGCTATGCTGAAAGTCAGGGGATTTATTTTTATGCTGTACAATTGGCACGTTAGCATCACAGTCAGTTTCAGACAACAAATGTAAAACTGATCTGGTGAGCAATGGGCAGAATAAGCAATTTTCTTCTCAAGCCAGGGATTCAAATCCTGTGGGTGGGCTGCACACAAGATGTGCTTCAGCACAGGCTAATTTCAGCACTTCAACACGTGTCATGGAAACCACACCATGTTTCTGCAGGATGCAGAGCTGCACAACATTCCCCTGAAGAAAAACATCTGTTCTTCTCTTTTCCCCATCCCAACAACAATTTTCTTCAGTCATTTTAACAATGATAAGGAAGTTGAGGCTTTTTATCCTTTTAACGCAATTACAGCGGTTTTATTTATTCATTCACGGGATGTGGGTGTCGCTGGTAAGACCAGCATTTATTGACCATCCCGAATTGCCCTTTAGAAGGTGGTGGTGAGCCGCCTTAGCTAAAGAAGTTAAGGATAGCATTAGATTGAAAGAAGAAGCTTATAATGTTGCGAAGAATAATAGTAAGCCTGAAGATTGGGAGAGTTTCAGAAATCAGCAAAGGTTGACCAGAAAATTGATAAAAATGGAAAAAATAGAATGAGAGAAAACTAGCAAGAAATATAAGAGCAGATTGTAAGAGTTTCTACAAGTATGTAAAAAGGAAAAGAGGAGCAAAAGTAAACGTTGGTCCCTGAGAGGCTGAGACAGGAGAAATTATTATGGGGAATAAGGCAGAAACGTTAAACAAATATTTTGTATCTGTCTTCACAGTAGAAGACACAAAAAGCATACCAAAAATGGTGGGGAACCAAGGGTCTAATGAGGGTGAGGAACTTATGTAATTAATATAAGTAGAGGAAAAGTATGAGAGAAACTAATGGGACTAAAAGCCGACAAATCCCCTGGACCTGACGGCCGATATCCTTGGGTTCCAAAAGAGGTGGCTGAAGAGATAGTGGATGCATTGGTTTTGATCTTCCAAAATTCCCTAGATTCTGGAATGGTCCTAGCGGATTGGAAGGTCGCAAATGTAACACCGCTATTCAAGAAAGGAGGAAGAGAAAAAATAGGGAACTGCAGGCAAGTTAGCCTGACATCAGTCGTCGGGAAAATGCTGGAATCTATTGTTAAGGAAGTGGTGTCAAGTCACTTAGAAAATCATAACATGATTAGGCAGAGTCAACATGGTTTTATGAAAGGGAAATTGTGTTTGACAAATTAGACTTTTTTGAGGATGAAACTAGTAGGGTAGATAAAGGGGAACCAGTGGATGTAGTATATTTGGATTTCCAAAAGGCATTCGATAAGGTGCCACATAAAAGGTTATTACACAAGATTAGGGCTCATGGGGTTGGGGGTAATGTAGTAGCATGGACAGAGGGTTGGTTAACGGACAGAAAACAGAGAGTAGGGATAAACTGATCTTTTTCAGGTTGGCAGGCTGTAACTAGTGGGGTGCCGCAAGGATCAGTGTTGGGGCCTCAGCTATTTACAATCTATATTAATGACCTAGATGAAGGGACCGAGTGTAATGTATCCAAGTTTGCTGATGATACAAAGCTAGGTGGGACAGTAAGCTGTGCGGAGAACACAGAGTCTGCAAAGGGATATAGATAGACTAAGTGAGTGGGCAGTAAGGTGGCAGATGGAGTATAAAGTAGGGAAATGTGAGGTTATTCACTTTGGTAGGAAGAATAGAAAAACAGAATATTTTTTAAATGGTGAGAAACTTTCAAATGTTGGTGTTCAGGGAGATTTGGGTGTCCTCGTGCAAGAAACACAGAAAGCTAGCATGCAGGTACAGAAAGCAATAAGGAAGGCAAATTGCATGCTGGCCTTTATTGCAAGGGGTTGGAGTATAAGAGTAAGGAAGTCTTGCTACAATTGTACAGGGCCTTGGTGAGACCACACCTGGAGTAATGTGCACAGTTTTGTCCTCCTTATCTAAGGAAGGATATACTTGCCTTGGAGGCGGTGCAACGAAGGTTCACTAGATTGATTCCTGGGATGAGAGGACTGTCCTATGATAGATTGTGTAGAATGAGCCTATACTCTCTGGAGTTGAGAAGAATGAGCGGTGATCTCATTGAAACATACAAGATTCTGAAGGGGATTGACAGAGTAGATGCTGAGAGGTTGTTACCCCTGGCTGGAGTGTCTAGAACTAGGGGGCATAGTCTCAGGATAAGGGGTCGGCCATTTAAGACTGAGAGGAGGAGGAATTTCTTCACTCAGAGGGTTGTGAATCTTTGGAATTCTCTGCCCCAGAGGGCTGTGAATGCTGAGTCTTTGAGTATATTCAAGGCTGAGATAGATAGATTTTTGGACTCTAGGGGAATCAAGGGATATGGAGATCGGGCAGGAAAGTGGAGTTGAGGTCGATGATCAGCCATGATCTTATTGAATGGCGGAGCAGGTTCGAGGGGCCGTATGGCCTACTCCTGCTCTTTATTTCTTATGTTCTTATGAATACAGCATTGTTCCCTCGGGAGGGAAGTGAAGGAAATGCATGCTCCGAGAATGAAAATGACTACTTTCTACCTTCAGTATCTACTGTGGGTTACCATTCCCAAATGGTGCTTCTCTGGAGGACTTTCCTGACCAAGAGCAGTTTCTAAAAGCCAATTAATAGCAGTAGCCAATACTGTTAATGATGGGTAGAAAATGTATTTAATTCCCTTGTAGGCTCCTTTCCTATCTTTGGATAACTTACTCAGCTATTGCAGAAGAAGATGCATTTTGCTGGTGATCAATAGATGCTGATCTGACTGTACTTAATTTATTGGCTGATTTAATTTTTCAATTTATCAAGCTGTTCAGCTGGGAATGGATTAACAGTAAATAATACATTTTAAGGTTAAAAGCATTCTGACATCTCTGTGCTTCACATTACATTTCCATGGGTAGCTGATGTGCTCTGCAATATCTCCAGTACTTATTGGGGAAGTACCTTTCCTTTCCTGATGACTGGCCAGCGATACTAATTTGTTTGGCCTGAGGATCAAACCCAAGAGGATAAAACAATGTACCTACCCCCATAAATTACTGTAAATATCTGAGATTTATGTAGTTTCACTTTGCTTATTTTAAAAGTTTGGCACCCCAAATTTGTGTTGCATTAATGTAATTTACTGCAAATAGAACAGCTGCTTAGCATTTAAAAAGTATAAAAATATGCATTTTCTCTGTCGTCCTAGAAATTCATCGAGTTTGAGGATTCTCAAGAGCAGGAGAAGAAGGACCTACAGATTCGCGTGGAGGTGTTGGAGTCGCAGACACGGCAGCTTGAACTCAAAGCAAAAAATTATGCAGACCAGAGTAAGTACATGGGGGGTACGGTAGTACAGTATAGTGGTTATCTTAGTGGGCTAGTAATCCAGACACCAGGACTAATAATCCAGTGGTAGCGACCTACAAGCGTGTTATTTGGATGTTTGTTTTTCAGCAGGCAGGGGTGGCTCCAAAACGAGAAATTGTGGGAAATAACAAGTCCCAACCTAACAGTTTCTACACAGCAAATGGTAATGGTGCACCTTCTGTGAAGGCTTCCTTTGAAGATAAAATCAATCAAAGAGATTTGATAGATCTTGCTGTTGAGTACAGTGTTGCTGTTGATGGGGTGAATGAAGTTGTCATACAGGCGAGCCATGTGCTCATCCATCCTCCTCCCATTGGTACAGTTTAAAAAAATCTTTGTTCCTCATTAATTTCCTTGGGTAGTTTTTCTCTTCTCTTTACCCCCGCCCACCCGTGCCATCCCGTTCTGCTGCCCAGCGTGGTAGGAGTTGATTCCTTGGTGCGGTGTGGTCCCACAAGTACCACTATCCTCAAGTATCTAGCTCAAATGGGCATGGTGTTGGCATT
Source organism: Squalus acanthias (assembly GCA_030390025.1). Lineage (NCBI taxonomy): Eukaryota > Metazoa > Chordata > Chondrichthyes > Squaliformes > Squalidae > Squalus > Squalus acanthias. Next base: position 2,315,371 of record JASTWF010000038.1, read on the forward strand.
GATGGTAAGTGTTGGCAGACTATTTGGCTGTGGGAGGTGTCAAAGTGGAGCTCAATCTTGTTCTCAACTAATGTCCACACTGTGTTTCTAGTAATGGTTGTTGGATAGTGATCAGGAAGAAGAAACCTTTGTTGACTGTCTTCTCCACCCCACCCTTTAACCCACTACTACTTGCTGGCCTCTGTTTAAGGTGCTGGATTGTGCACCATGTGATAAGAACATAAGAAATAGGAGCAGGAGTAGGCCATTTGGCCCTTCGAGCCTGCTCCGCCATTTAATATCATGGCTGATCTTCTACCTCATCTCCACTTTCCTGCACTATCCCCATATCCCTTGATTCCCTTAATATTCAAAAAACTATCAATCTCTGTCTTGAATATACTCAACAACTGAGCCTCCACAGCCCTCTGGGGTAGAGAATTCCAAAGATTCACCACTCTCTGAGTGCAGAAATTTCTCCTCATCTCAGTCCTAAATGACCGACCCCTTATCCTGAGACTGTGACCCCTGGTTCTAGACTCCCCAGCCAGGGGAAACATCCTCCCTGCATCTACCCTGTCAAGCCCTGTAAGAATTTTGTATGTTTCAAATGATGGTGGAATTTACCGTCAAGGAGGGAATAAAGAAACCAACTAGTTGTGAAGGGTGCTTATACGTTGAATGAAATGTGGATATTTTGGTGATCTTTTATGTCCTGCGTTCCCAGATAATTTAGTGACACATATTCCCTTTTCTCCCCTCATTCTTTTTTCCCCCAACCCCCCCCCCCACCCAACCAAAAAAAAAGACCAAATACAAAATATTCTAATGTTTAAAGCTGCTTTTTTACTGTTGTTTAATTCAGGACATGTGTGTTTGTGGGCTGGCTCCCAAAATTTATACTAGATCCAGCTTCCTTATCCCTGTGGCAGACCCAATTTTTTTTTCGTTGTCTGTGGGTCTACGAGTCAAATAACCAAATATTAATATGAGCTCTCTACCAGGGGGCCTTATCTCTATTCTTTATCATTCATGTTCAGCAGCTATAGCTGGTTCAACTCCAGCGATATCATTGTGCACATTTGAGGGTCCCTAAACCTTAGCTCTTCCAACGTGCGCTTAAGGTCTCTGGACTTAGTAAGTGGGATAACCCCATGGGGACAGTATATGGGGCAAACAGGAACTCTGCAGGTCAATGTAGTTTCTCAATATTTTGATTTTGGAGATGTTAAATATGATGATGGGTTTCCACATGTAACAAGACACCCAGCTGTCCAAAAGAAATGATCTGGAATTTTTTAGAATTTCTTTTTGATCTGTAGCAGTGCATTTATTCCTGACTTATTGCACAACAGTGATCCTGTTTGGTGACTATGAAATAGCATATTTAGTTCAATAAGTTGTGGTTTAAAATTAGGTCTTGTATGTACGATTCATTTGTGATTAAGGTATTATACTTTATGTATTTTTGATTATATTAGTATAAATCAATTGATATGCAGAAGAAGAACTTGCATTTGTACAGCCTCAGGACATCCCAAAGCACTTTACAGCCATTGAAGTACTTTTGAAGTGTAGTCACTGTTGTAATGTAGGAAATTTAGGGGGCTGGACAGTGCTAAGTAGTGTGGATATAGTCAGTCAGTAAAGCAGAGGTGTGTGTGTGTGTGTGTGTGTGTGTGTGTGTGTGTGTGTGTGTGTGTGTGTGTGTGTGTGTACACACCGCATTGCCAGCAACACTTTATCCATAGGTTAGCTTTCAGATGTATCCCAGTAATGCCTGGCTTCTCCATTACCACCCTTAATTCCACATATCAACAGCTACTTGTATAGTGCCTTTTAACATCATAAAACATCTCAAAGCACTACAAAGGTGAAAATAATCTGACACAGTGGGGGAAGGATTAGGGGTAGTGACTGAAGGCATGATTGAAGAGGTTGGTTTTGAGGAGGTTTTTGGAGGAAGAGAGAGTGAGTTAGCAAGGTGTTGGGGTTTAGAGTGTGAGACCAAGATGGAATTAGGATCTGTTTGAGATAGGAAAACACCTCAAGTAAACAATAATACTACATGACCACTAACTCAATACATACAAGTGATCTGACTGGGGTGAAGGGGATATAATATCAAATTTAGCAGACAACACACAAATAGGGAGAGTGATTAACTGCAGAGGACTGCCAAATGACATTAGGGGGACATAGCCAGGCTCGTAGATTGTGGAGATGGATATTGTAAAAAATATAATGCAGGGAAATGTGAGGTCATGCATTTTGGGAGGAAGAGAGGAAAAGAAAGAAATACGCACTAAACGGTAAAATTTCAGAAGAACAGAGAGACTTGGTTCACATTCATAACAACAAGAATTTGCCAAGGTGGCAGCCTTGCCTCTGAAGCAGAAGGTTGTGGTTTCAAATCCCACTCCAGAGACTTCAGAACATGACTTAGGTTGCCACTTCAGTACTGAGGGAGGTGCCGTCTGCCATGGCACTATTTGAAGAAGAGCAGGGGTGTTCTCCCTGGTGTCCTGGCCAATATTTGTATCTCAACCAACATCACTAAAAACAGATTATCTGGTCATTTATCTCATTGCTGTTTGTGGAACCTTGCTGTGCGCAAATTGGCTGCTGCGTTTCCTACATTACAACACTGACCACACTTCAAGTGTAAAACAATTTGGGATGTCCTGAGGTTGTAAAAGGGGCTGTATAAATGCAAGTTCTTTCTTTCTTCTAGTTATATAGCGCCTTTCATAAACAAAAACATCCCAAGGTGCTTCAGGGGTATAATCAAAAGAAATGGATGCTGAGCCAAAGGAGGAAATATTAGGAGGGGTGACCAATAGCTTGGTCAAAGAGATGGGTTTTAAGATGGAGAGGGAGGCGGAGGGGTTTCGGAGGGAATTCCAGTATGTGGGGCCTGGACTACTACCGGTGTGGCTGGCAATCATCTTGACTTGAATTTTTTTTCTTCATGTGCTTTGTAAATCTCTGGAACAGAGTGTTTGGGGAAAGGGTTGTAGGGCTGGAGGAGGTTACAGAGATGGAGAGGGGTGCTGCACAAATCTTTAAAAGGGAGTGGGCAAGCTGATGAAACTCTATTTATAAAAAAAAATAAAAAATGTGTGATTCTTGGTTTTGTAAATATGGGCATTGAGTACAAAAGCAAAGGTTACAGTAAACCTCTGCAAATCATTGGTTTAGGTTGCAGTTAGAATATTGTATCTAGTTTTGGGCAACCTACTTTACGAATATGTTGAAACCAGGGAGCGCTTATAAGAGATTTACCAGATGGTACCAGGACTAAGAAGCATTTATGAGAGCAACTGGGGTTCTTTGATTAGAACACAGGCAGTTAAGAGGAGATCCGATGGATCAAAATTGAAGGATTTTGAAAGATAAAGAAGGGAAAAACTATTTCCCCTCAATGGCATGATGGTGACCAGAGGGCATAAATTTCAAGATCACCAAAAGGAGGAGGAAGAGGTTAGGTGGTGGAACGCCCTTTCAGAAATCATGCGGAAGCAGAATCCATAATAACTTCTAAAAGGGAAGTGAATAAATACTTGAAAAAAGTCATGGGGAATGGGATTAAATGGGGAGCTCTTTCAGAGAACAGGTGAGATAGGCTGAATGGCTGCCTCTTCTGCTGTAAAATTCTATGATTATACATTTTTGTGCATGAGATTTTAACCTTTCTGAAACGACTTTCTTTAAGCCAGTAACAGTTGAAAATTTAAGCAGCTGTGTTCTGACACTCCAACTGTATGTGCCAACTGTAACCATAACAACTCATTAAATAGATGCGGTAAAGCTTCTGATCTTTCTTTGGCATAAGAATCACAAACAAAGCTGAATCATAGACTCCTACAGCACAGAAGAAGTGTTTTGCCCCTCGTGTCTGTGCTGGCTCTTTGAAATTAGTCCCACTCTCCTGCTCTTTCCTTTTCAAGTATTTATCCAATTCTCTTTTGAAAGTTACTATTGAATCTGCTCCCACCGCCCTTTCAGGCAGCGCGTTCCAGATCACAACAACTTGCTGCGTAAAAAAAAATTCTCTCCCCTCTGGTTCTTTTTGCCAGTTGTCTTAAATCTGTCTCCTTTGGTTACCAACCCTCCTGCCAGTGGAAACAGTTTCTCCTTATTTACTCTCTCAAAACCCTTCATAATTTTAAACACCTCTATTAAATCTCCCCATACCATCTCTGGTCTAAGGAGAACAATCTCTGCTTCTGTAGTCTCTACACATAACTGAAGTCCCTCATCCCTCGTAAATCTCTGCACCCTCTCCAAGGCCTTGACATTCTTCCGAAAGTATGGTGCCCAGAACAGGACACAATACAACAGCTGAGGCTGAACCAGTGTTTTATAAAGATTTAGCATAACTTCCTTGCTTTTGTATTCTGTTCCTCTATTTATAAAGCCAAGAATTCCGTATGCTTTTTAAAGAATTAGCACAATATAACTATTTTCCTCAGGCTTACACTCAGCTGCAAGCATCCTACCTACTGCTCTGGAGAGCATGATGCCACTTTATAGTCTTCTGCTACTTTTATAGTACAGGAATTTTTTTTATCCGGCACCGACGTGGTGCCGGTTGATCAAAAAGTCCGGATTACAGAGAGGTATACTTACCAAGGTACGAAAGCCCCATACACGGCCACAGGTGCAGGAGTCCCGGTTACACGGCCACAGATCCAGGAGTCCCTGTTGCACGGCCACAGGTGCAGGAACCCCGGTTACACGGCCACAGATCCAGGAACCCCGGTTACACGACCACTAATATAGAGTAAAACTGACCTGAACCTACTCCTGAATTTTGCCGGTTAAGAGAGATTTCCGGATATTTAGGTGCCGGTTAAAAGAGAGTTTCCTGTACTCTGCTACACTTGCTAAAAACATCACTTTGAAGTGAGGTTCATTTTTAACTTGAACTAATGTGAAAACCAGACCTAGGTTTTCAATTTCCCCTCTTATCATTTACTCAAGGCTTATGCGGTGCATTTATCTCTTTCTCCCTCCATTCTTCCCAATTTTTCTTCGTAGGCAGTCCCTCGGAACCGAGGATGACTTGTTTCCACACTAAAAATGAGTTCTCAGGTGACTGATGAGTCCAATACGGGACTTACAGTCTCTGTCACAGGTGGGGCAGACGGTGGTTGAAGGAGCGGGTGGGTGGGGTGCTTGGGTTGACGTGCACTCCTTCCGCTGTTTGCGCTTGGCTTCCGCTTGCTCCCAGCGAAGAGACTAGAGGTGTTCGGCGCCTTCCCGAATGTGAGAGTAGAATGGCGGTTAACATAAAAGGGAACCCAAAAATCTTCTACCAGCCTGTAAACAGTAAACGGGTAGTAAGAGGCGGGGTGGGGCCTATTAGAGACAAAGAAGGTGATATATGCTTAGAGGCGCAGGGCAGGGCTAGAATACTCAATGAGTACTTTGTATCGGTGTTTACTAAGGAGGTGGATGCTGACAAAATATCGGTAGAAGTGGAAAAGGTAGAAGCAATGGAAGGGGTGAAAATTGATGGACAGGATGTACTAGAAAGGCTGGGTATGCTTAGAGTGGACAAGCCGCCTGGTCCGGATGGCTTGCATCCCAGGTTGCTAAGGGAATTGGGGGAGGAGATAGTGGAAGGGCTTGCTATAATTTTCCAATCTTCCCTAGATGCGGGGGAGGTGCCTGAGGATTGGAAAGTGGTAAATGTGACACCATTGTTCAAGAAAGGGTGTAAGGACAATCCTAGTAACAACAGGCCAGTCAGTTTAACATCAGTGGTGGGTAAAGTTTTAGAAACAATAATCAAGGAAAAAATTAATGGGCACTTGGAGAGGTATAAGCTAATTAAGGAGAGCCAACACTGATTTGTAAAAGGCAGATCGTGTTTGACTAATCTGATTGAATTTTTTGATGACGTAAGGGGGAGGATTGATGAAGGGAATGCAATGGATGTTGTCTACATGGATTTTCGGAAGGTGTTTGACAAAGTACCACATAGAAGGCGAGTTAACAAAATTAAGGCTCATGGAATAGGTGGGTTAGTGGCAGCTTGGATAAGAAATTGGCTTAAGGACAGAAAACAGCGAGTTGTGGTAAATGGCTGTTTTTCCAACTGGAGGATGGTAGACAGTGATGTTCCCCAAGGGTCAGTGCTGGGGCCACTGCTTTTTTTGATATATATAATTGACCTGGATATTGGAATACAAAGTAGAATTTCTAAATTTGCCGATGCCGATGACCTTCAGAAGGCTTTCGATAAGGTCCCGCATGAGAGATTAGCATGCAAAGTTAAAGCACATGGGATTGGGGGTAAGGTACTGACTTGGATAGAGAACTGGTTGGCAGACAGGAAGCAAAGAGTTGGAATAAATGGGTCTTTTTCCGAGTGGCAGGCAGTGACTAGTGGGGTACCGCAGGGATCGGTGCTAGGACCCCAGCTATTCACAATATATATTAATGATCTAGACGAGGGAACTAGATGTAATATCTCCAAGTTTGCAGATGACACAAAGCTGGGTGGTCGTGTGTGCTGTGAGGAGGATGCAGAGAAACCCCACTATGATTTGGACAGGTTGGGTGATTGAGCAGATGCATGGCAGTTGCAGTATAATGTGGATAAATGCGAGGTTATCCACTTTGGTGGCAAAAACAGGAAGACAGATTATTATCTGAACGACAATAGATTGGGAAAAGGGGAAATGCAACGAGACCTGGGTTTCCTTGTGCACCAGTCGCTGAAGGTAAGTGTGGTAACACAATACAGCTTCCTGTGACTCGAACTTTATTGCATCACTTCCTGTGATTAGTCCAGGATAAATACTGGACTGATCAGTTGGATCCTGGAGAGGCATAGAGTAAGACCTCTTTTGTATGTAGCACCTTTTTAGTTGATTAAAGCTTACTTTAAGTTCACCACGCGTAAGGCTCATTCTTACGACAATTTAATCAACTTTGGAAAACTTCGCACTCAAACTTTTTGGACGAACTCGGAACTAAGGATCCAGGGAATCACCCATCATGGAAAACCTCCTTAAACCATTGCGTCTTGACTTGGACCCAAACACCCCAGCAGCCGGTAAGGTGTGGAAACACTGGTATCGCACGTTTGACAATTTTCTTGAATATTGTAAGGCTGATGATGACTCAAAGTTGCGGATACTCATCAACTGTGTCACCCCGAATGTATTTCAGTATGTGGAGGAATGGGACAGTTACGAGGAGGCAATTCGGACGCTTAAGAGACTATATACTAAGACACCGAATGAGGTCTATGCCAGACATCTACTAGCTACAGCCCAACAAGGGCCGGAGGAATCCATTGATAAATTCCTCCAAGAGCTTCGCAGACTTAGTATGGACTGTAACTTTCAGGCGGCCTCAGCTGAGCTGTACCGTGAAGAAATGATCCGTGATGCTTTCATCTGCGGGCTTGCCTCCCCATTTATACGCCAGCGTCTACTGGAAAATAAGACACTTGAGCTTCAGAGAGCTTATGACATGGCTTGCTCTCTAGATCTGGCAAAAAGAAATGCAGACCTTTATACAGTGCCCAGACCTCGGTCTACTGCCTTAACTACAGTCAGGCAATTTAAGAGGCCTCAGGTGAACTCTATTAGGGAGGACTTTATCCCTGACGATCAATCTGATGACTTCACTGATGAAGAGGATGATGACCCCACTGTGGCAGCCTCTTGGCAATCTAAGAAATGCTTCTTTTGTGGTGATGAGTTTCACCCTCGGAGATTCTGCCCTGCTCGCAATGCGTTTTGCAGTCATTGCAACAAAAAGGGTCATTTTGCAAAGGTTTGCCTATCAAGAGCCTCTACGAGGGCTTATCAAGCGAAGTCCTACCGAACTGCCCCGGTAAGGGCCTATCAAGATGTTCCGGCTAAAATCTATCGTGCTTCCTCTCTGGTTTCCTCTCAAAGAAACACACCTAGAGTTTCAGCCACTCTTTGTGCAACGACACCAATTACAGCTGCTTGTCCTCAGAACCTATTCCATGCAGCTACAAAAGCATCAATTAATGGACATACTTTAGATGCCTTAATTGACTCAGGTAGCACTGATAGTTTCATTAGGGAACAGATTGTTGCAGAGTTAAAGCTACATGTTTTCCCATCGGACCAGGCAGTTGCGATGGCTCAGTCATCACTTAATACCAGAATTTCTGGCTTTTGTATGGTTGAAATAACACTTCATGGTCACAGGTATCCCTCCACCCGGCTTTCGGTGCTCAAGGACTTATGTAGTGATCTTATCTTAGGGCTGGATTTTCAAAAGCAGCATAAGAAGCTCACCATTGAGTTCGGTGGATCCAAACCTGAACTCACTATTTCTAATATACTACCTCGATTACCGTTCTGTGCATTGTCAGCAGCTTCACTGGATGAACCCTCACTGTTTTCCAGTATCCCTCCTCGATGCAAACCGATTATAACAAAGTCACGACGTTTCAGTCAGGAAGACCAGTCTTTTATTGCGGCTGAGATTTCTCGGCTTTTAGCAGAGGATATCATCGAGCCTTGTTCGTCGCCATGGCACGCCCAGGTCGTTATTGTTAAGAACCCTCTACAACCTCACAAGAAACGGCTGTGCATTGACTATTCACAGACCATCAATCAATATACGGACTTGGACGCATACCCATTGCCGCGCATCGATGATATGGTTAATAAACTGGCTGAGTATACGGTGTTCTCAACATATGATCTGAAAAGTGCCTATCATCAGGTACCCTTGAAGGTCTCAGACAAGCAGTATACGGCCTTTGAAGCCAATGGACGGCTGTATCAATTTCGTCGCCTCCCCTTTGGGGTCACTAATGGAGTGGCTGTCTTCCAGCGAGCAATGGATGACCTGGTCAAACAGGAAGACTTGAAGGATACGTTTCCTTATCTGGACAATATTACTGTCGCAGGTCGCAATCAGCGGGAACATGACGCCAATCTCCCAACGATTTTGGGATGCACTCCAGCACCGTAATTTGACATTAAATGCGGCTAAATCCATTGAGTCACAACCAACCATCAACATCCTTGGCTATTGTGTGGGCAATGGCATCATTAAACCTGACCCTGAAAGGCTTCGCCCACTCCAAGAACTCCCGCCACCTAAGAATCCGGCCTCCTTGCGCCGGGCCCTCGGCCTGTTTGCATACTATGCTAAATGGATTCCTAACTTCTCGGACCGAATCCAACCTCTCCTGAAGGCCAGCACATTCCCACTAGACACAGCGGCTGTTGCAGCCTTTAACCTCCTGAAAAAACAGTTGGAGAAAGCGGCTCTTCACTCCATCGATGAGAGTCTTCCTTTTGTTGTTGAGCGTGATGCCTCGGAGGTGGCGATCTCGGCCACTCTGAATCAGGAAGGTCGTCCGGTGGCATTTTTGTCCAGGACTTTTCAAGGGGCTGAGCTACATTATCCTCCAGTCGAGAAAGAAGCTACAGCCATCATAGAGGCAGTACGGAAGTGGAGTCATCTCTTAGCTCGCCAGCACTTTACCTTAATCACGGACCAGCGATCGGTCGCCTTCATGCTCGATAATCGAAAACGGACCAAAATTAAAAATAATAAAATCCAGCTTTGGCGGCTGGAATTGGCCTCTTTTGGTTACACCATCCACTATCGACCTGGCAAGGAGAATGTGGCTCCGGATACCCTCACACGAGCATTCTGCTCCGCCATGGCACCCTCTACGCTCGTAGACATCCATGATGGGTTGTGTCATCCGGGCGTTACTCGCATGCTGCACTTCGTGCGGTCCCGAAATCTCCCATTCTCTACCGGGGATGTAAAGAAGATGTGCTCGGACTGCAGAGTCTGTGCGGAATTGAAACCTCGGTTTTTCCGCCCCTCGGGTGGTATACTCATACATGCGACCCAGCCAATGCAACGGCTTAGCATCGATTTTAAGGGGCCGTTGCCCTCTTCAACTCGCAACACTTATCTATTGACCATGGTCGATGAGTATTCCCGTTTTCCGTTTGCCTTTCCCTGCCCCAATATGCTGACGACCACGGTTATGAGCTGCCTTGAGCAGGTTTTTGCTTTCTGTGGCATGGCATCCTATGTTCATTCGGATCGGGGCCCTTCTTTTATGTCAGGAGAACTCGAGGCCTATCTCTCGGAACGGGGTATTGCTGCCAGCAAAACGACGCCTTATCATCCGGTCGGGAATGGGCAAGTCGAGCATTTTAACGCTATCATCTGGAATGCGGTACGTCTGGCTTTGAGATCTCGGGGCCTACCCAACCAGCAATGGGAAGCAGTACTTCCAGACGCATTACACTCCACACGGTCCCTCCTTTCGACCGCCACAAATACGACGCCACATGAACGGTTCTTCCGATTTCAGCGTCGCTCATCCTATGGGATATCTCTCCCGTCGTGGCTGACTGCACCGGGACCAGTGCTACTCCGAAGATATGTCCGGGCGTCTAAGAATGACCCCCTGGTAGATGAGGTTGAGCTCACTGACGTCAACCCTACCTACGCCTATATTCGGTATCCTGACGGTCGGGAATCTACCGTGTCATTGCGGGATCTGGCTCCCTGCCCGCCGAAACATAGAGGGACACCAGGGGATGATATTGTACCAGGCACATCTCTGGGCTCGCCAGGTGGCTCTCATCACGATCTGGATCTGACGCCGGCTGGTACCTCACTCCAGCGTGCCGACCTGGGGCAGACTGACTATGAGCCCGTCGGGGCTCGCACGCGCAGCCACGATCCACCCCGTACCGTACACTCGGAAACAGATCTGCCCCAGCCCTGCCCGACACCCGTTCGGGCACCAGTACACAGTCAGGATCGTCCTGACTCCTCACAGAGCGGACTGGATCACTCGGACTCTGGTCCACGGCCCGCAGCGGGTAAACGGGCTAGGGGCCCTCTACCGCTACGAGAACCCAAACGGGTGCGGCTCTCCCTCGTCCAGCGGCTACGAAATGGAGGGAGCATCCCGGCCTCCTAATCTTTTGGGGGGGGGAGAATGTGGTAACACAATACAGCTTCCTGTGACTCGAACTTTATTGCATCACTTCCTGTGATTAGTCCAGGATAAATACTGGACTGATCAGTTGGATCCTGGAGAGGCATAGAGTAAGACCTCTTTTGTATGTAGCACCTTTTTAGTTGATTAAAGCTTACTTTAAGTTCACCACGCGGAAGGCTCATTCTTACGACAGTAAGCATGCAGGTGTGCAGCAGGCGGTTAAGAAGGCAAATAGTATGTTGGCCTTCATAGCGAGAGGATTCGAGTACAGGAGCAAGGATGTCTTGCTGCAGTTGTACAAGGCCTTGGTGAGACCACACCTTGAGTATTGTGTGCAGTTTTGGTCGCCTTATCTGAGGAAGGATATTCTTGCCATGGAGGGAGTGCAGCGAAGATTCACCAGACTGATCCCTGGGATGGCAGGAATGACGTATGAGGAGAGATTGGGTCGATTAGGCTTATATTCGGTAGAATTTAGAAGAATGAGAGGGGTTCTCATTGAAACTTATAAAATTCTAACAGGACTAGACAGACTAGATGCAGGAAGAATGTTCCCGATGGCGGGGGAGTCCAGAACCAGGGGTCACAGTCTAAGGATAAGGGGTAAGCCATTTAGGACTGAGATGAGGAGGAATTTCTTCACCCAGAGAGTGGTGAACCTGTGGAATTCTCTACCACAGAAGGCAGTTGAGGCCAATTCATTAAATATATTCAAGAAGGAGTTAGATATATTTCTTAAGGCTAAAGGGATATGGGGAGAAAGCAGGGACAGGGTACTGAACTTGGATGATCAGCCATGAGCTCATTAAATGGCAGAACAGGCTCGTGGGGCCGAATGGCCTACTCCTGCTCCTATCTTCTCTGTTTCTATGACACCAAACTTGGGGGTGTGGCAAACAGTGATGATGATACTAATCGACTGCAACAGGACATAGAAAGGCTAGCAGAATGGGCAGACAAGTGGCAGATGGAATTTAATACAGAGAAGTGTGAGGTGATGCATTTTGGCAGAAGGAACAGGGAGAGGCAATATACACTTAATGGCACAGTTTTAAAGAGTGTGCAGGGACAGAGGGACCTGGGAGTTAATGTGCATAGGTCCCTGAAGGTGGCAGGACATATTGAGAGAGTAGTTAGCAAAGCATATGGGATCATGGGCTTCATAAATAGAGGTATTGAGTACAAAAGTAGAGATGTTATGCTGAACCTTTATAAAGTGCTGGTTAGGCCACAACTGGAGTATTGCGTCCAGTTCTGGTCACCACACTTTAGGAAGGATGTGAAGGACCTTGAGAGGGTGCAGAGGAGATTTACCAGAATGGTTCCGGGGATGGGAGCTCTTAACTACAAGGACAGGTTGGAGAAGCTGGATTTGTTTTCATTAGAGCCAAGGAGGTTGCGGGGTGATTTGATAGAGGTGTACAAGATTATGACGGGTTTGGATAGGCTAGACAGGGAAAGGCTGTTCCCACTAGTTGATGGTACAAGGACTAGGGGACACAGATTTAAGGTTTTGGGCAAGAGATACAGGGGGATGTGAGGAAAAACTTTTTTACGCAGCGAGTGGTGATGACCTGGAACTCGCTGCCGACGGAAGTGGTGGAAGCGGAGACACTCAATGTTTTCAAGGGGAGACTGGATAGGCACTTGAGGGAAATAAACTTGCAGGGCTACGGGGACAGAGCGGGGGAATGGGACTAACTGGATTGCTCTACAGAGAGCCGGCACTGACTCGGTGGGCCGAATGGCCTCCTTCTGAGCCGTTATGACTCTTCAGTCACCAAGCCCCTGCACTCTGGAGTTCTCTTCCCAAACTTCTTCCACACATCTAAGCTTTCCAGCAGAGATCACTGGACAACAGTTTGCTGCCGAACCTTGTCTGACTTTTCCCTTCTCACAACTGGCTTCTGCTTCCCCAGATTAAACATCCCAATGATGGCTGCAGCTGAGATGAGCACATTTAGCACAAACCTGGGGTTGAATCTGGGAACTTCCAGGTCTGTGTGGTTCAGTATGCCACCATATAGCGCATTTACCCACTGACACATTCGGGCAGCCTTTGGGTGTATAAAATCTGAATTATTATTCCCATCTGTGTGTTGCCCTTTGCAGTAAAATGTGTATTAAAAAGATCAAGTTTTCAAATGTAACAATTAGTTTTTCTAACACTTAATTAGTGAATGTTCTGTATGTTTGTACAATTTCTTGGAAACTGAGTAAAATTTGCAGAAAATCTGTTTTACAAAGGTTATAATGAGAAGTGGGGAATACATTTTAAAATCTTTCTGTATGCAAAGGGTTAAGCTATTTCCTCCCTTGTGTGTCGAGCTGTGATGTGTTTCTTCCTGGAGAAAGCATGTTGTGTTGCTCATCCTGAATCTTGAGGACATCTCAGTGAACTGTGACTACGGCCCCTAAAAAATTAGATTGTATAGTCAGGATCCCTGATACCTTTGTTACAATTCCTAGCAGGAATTACATTGCTCAAGATCCAAACTTGTGCCAGCAGGTCTCAAAGTCAGCAACACCCCCAACGTAAACTTGCAGCATTTGTCTAGGCTGGGGCAGGAGGATCCAATTTAAATAAAAAACGTTTCTCTAGTTTGTTAGCAGATCCAGCAACTTAACTTTGGCGTTACTGTTTTACACCGTTCCCCACACCTCAACTTTAATTTACTTAAACTTAGTTAAGCTCTGGAAAATAAAATATAGGGTTTTTATTCTAATAGCTGTTTCAGTGAAAGGATTCCAAGGGTATGTAACAAAATAAATAATTTGCTGATTAATTCCAAAGATGATGGCTGTTTATATGCTAACAAATACCATCGCACCAAGGCAAGGTCACGTGAAGCTTAATGGTACATGCTTGTCGGCTCCGGTTTAGATGGGACCAATTGGCTGAGGTACTTTGGGCCCATTTAAGAAGCTGAACTATAACAAGAAACAGCTTTAACAGAAAGGAACCGCAAATGAATGGATGTTCTGAAATGCTGTGATAACTGAACAAATGCAAAATGTCTACTTGCAACATTTTTCAGCTTCACTTGGAGGAGGAAATCGAGCGGCACAGACAGTCCACCCTAAACGTCTTCCCTGTTACCAACTGGTCCAGACTAATTCCCGCTGATAAACTGCACATTGGAGCCGCTAGCACAAGTTTGGGTCTTGAGCAGTGTAAAAGCACGTCATGTGCACCTAATTATGGTCACTTTCCAATACTTTGAGAAAGTGGTGCTAAACTTGAATTAACTTGATTCCTACTTAAAAACCAGAAAGATTGTACCCTGAACAGTCTGGTTTCAAATACTCTATTTGTAAAACTGTGATTATAGACAAAAATTCAGTTTGTCAAAATGCTATAATAAGGAGCAATTAAGTTGGAAAGATTTTAAACAAATGCACATTAAGCATTGGTGTTAAAATGTGAAAAACAGCCTGGAAATATCACCAAGTTGTTGTAGTTCAGGATATTAGTTTCTAAATAGCACAACGCATGATTTACATTTGTAATTGGAAGTAGAAAATCATTTCTGCGTTCTTGAATAAGTAACTGAGAATGGCAACTGCCTGTTCCTCTTTGATTTGCAACTTGGAAAAATGGGGTTAGACGTCACATAGCGTAATGCTGCAGTGATGAGCCTATTGCTTCTTAAAACTGTTTTGGCACAGCTCCACAATGCTACGTGGGGCAGCAAGACCTGTTGGTGCCTGTTGTTAACCACATGTTACTGCTTAGTCAAAGGTGAGCGCTTCTTCATAGGGAGGGAATGTCGCTGGACTAGTCTTGTGTACTTTAATTTGATCTCCCTTCAGAATAATATTGCAATATGCCTCAGAGTAAGCTGCTCATCTGCTCTCTTGGCTGTGTGGGAAGACCAAGGAAAGTAGGAGAACATTAATTTACAAAGAGAGCGTCTGCCTCCAAGAGAGAAGTTTCTTTTAAATAATATGTCATGGAGGGATGAGAGTAGAACTGCTCAACCCTCGCCCAGATGGTTTAATGAATAGCCAAACCAAACGCACCAGGTTGGACCCAAGTTTGATACCAGTTTCTGCTGGGTTCTCTGATCTCAACCAAGGCCGTGCTAAACATGTCACAATTCACCTCCTCATTGCTTGATTAGGGAGGAAAAAGTAGGTTGGATTCCTGTTCATTGCTAACCAGTGACTCATTCTAGAAGTGTGTGGACACCAGGCAAGGAAAGAATTGGACTTGGCAATAAATGCTGCTCACCCCACCCTACCCTGGGTCAAGTACAAATACAAACAGGAGTAGGCTTTCAGTGCCTCGAGCCTGCTCTGCCATTTAATTAGATTCTGACTGATTTCCACCTCAGTCTTAAATTTCAATTGACCCAGCATCCATCCACAGCCTTTTCGGGGAGAGTTCCAGAGTTCCACTATTGTTTGTGTGGAAAATGTGCTTCCTGATTTCACTCTGAACTGCCCGTATCCTGATTCATCCCATTCACCGATCACCCCTGTGCTCGCTGACCTACATTGGCTCCCGGTCTGATAATGCCTCAATTTTAAAATTCTCATCCTTGTTTTCAAATCCCTCCATGGCCTTGCCCTTCCCTGTCTCTCTAACCTCCTCCAGTCTTACAACCCTCCAAGATCTCTGTGCTCCTCCAATTCTGGCCACTTATGCATTCCCAATTTTAATTGCTCTACCATTGGTAGAGGTGCCATTACACCACTAGGTGTATTCCATTGGCCACCAAGTAGCGGGAAGGATATAGAGGAGCAAATTTGCAGGGAAATTACAGAGGTGCAAGAACTTTAGAGTAGTGATAATGGGGGACTTCAACTATCCTAATATAGACTGGGATAGTAATAGTGTAAAGGGCAGAGAGGGGGAAGAATTTCTGAAGTGTGTTCAGGAGAACTTTCTTGATCAGTACGTTTCCGGCACAACGAGGATGGAGGCATTGCTGGGTCTGGTTCTGGGGAATGAGGTGGAGCAAGTGTCAGTCGGAGAACATTTAGATAACAGTGATCATAGTATCACAAGGTTTAGATTAGCTATGGAAAAGGACAGGGAGCAATCTAGAGTAAAAATACTTAATAGGAGGAAGGCCAATTTCAGTGGGTTGAGAACGGATCTGGTCAGGCTAAATTGGAATCAGAGTGGCAGGCAAAACTGTAATCTAACAATGGGCTGCTTTTAAAGAGGAGATGGTTCAGGTACAGTCAAGGGGAAAAGGTAGGGCAACCAAAACAAGAGCTCCCTGGATGACGAAAGAGATAGAGTAAGATGAAGCAGAAAATGGGGGCGTATGACAGATGTCAAGTTGAGAATACAAATAAGAACCAGGCTGAATATAGAAAGTTCAGAAGAGAAATGAAAAAGAAAATAAGAGGGACAAAGAGACAGTATGAAATTAACATAAAAGGGAACCCTGAAGTCGTCTTTCGGCATATAAGTCATTAACGGGCAGTAAGAGGAGGGGTGGGGCCGATTAAGGACCAAAATGGAGACCTACACATGGAGGCAGAGGGCATGGCTGAGTTACTGAATGAGTACTTTGCAACTTTACCAAGGAAAAAGATGCTGCCAAACTCATGGTGAAAGAGGAGTTAGTTGAGATACTGGATGGGATAAAATTTGATAAAGAGGAGGTACTAGAAAGGCTGTCTGTACTTAAAGTAAATAAGTCACCAGGACTGGATGGGATGCATCCTAGGATGCTGAGGGAAGTTAAGGTGGAAATTGTGGAGGTACTGGCCATAATCTTCCAATCCTTCTTGGATATGGGGGTGGTGCCAGAGGTTTTGGAGAATTGCAAATGTTATACCCTTGTTCCAAAAAAAAAGGTCTAGGGATAAACCCAGCAACTGCAGGCCAGTCAGTTTAACCTCGGTAGTGGGGAAGCTTTTAGAAACGATAATCAGGGACAAAGTTAACAGTCACTTGGACAAGTGTGGATTAATTAAGGAAAGCCAGCACAGATTTGTTCAAGGCAAATCGTGTTTAACTAACTTGATTGAGTTTTTTGATGAGGTAACAGAGAGGGTTGTTGAGGGCAATGAAGGTTGATGTGGTGTACATAGACTTCCAAAAGGCATTTGATAAAATGCCACATAATCGGCTTGCCAGCAAAGTTGAATCCCATGGAACAAAAGGGACAGTGACGGCATGGATACGAAATTGGCTAAGTGACAGGAAACAGAGAGTAGTGGTGAACGGTTGTTTATCGGACTGGAGGAAGGTATACCGTGGTGTTCCCCAGGGGTTGGTACTAGGACCACTGCTTTTCTTGATATATATTAATGACTTAGACTTGGGTGTCCAGGGCACAATTTCAAAATTTGCAGATCAGACAAAACTTGGAAGTATAGTGAACAGTGAGGAAGATAGTGATAGACTTCAAGAGGACATAGACAGGCTGGTGGAATGGATGGACATGAAATTTAATGCAGAAAAGTGTGAAGTGATACATTTTGGTCGGAAAGACGAGGAGAGGCAATATAAACTAAAGGGTACAATTCCACAGTGGGTGCATGAACAGAGTCCTGGGGGTATATGTGCACAAATCGTTGAAGGTGGCAGGGCAGGTTGAGAAAGTGGTTAAAAAAGCATGCGGGATCCTGGGCTTCAGAAATAGAGGCATAGAGTACAAAAGCAAGGAAGTTATGATGAACCTTTATGAAACACTGGTTCGACCTCAACTGGAGTATTGTGTCCAATTCTGGGCACCGCACTTTCGGAAGGATGTCAAGGCCTTCGAGAGGGTGCAGAAAAGATTTACAAGAATGGTTCCAGGGATGAGGGATTTCAGTTATGTGGATAGACTGGAGAAGCTGGGGTTGTTCTCCTTGGAGCAGAGAAGGTTGAGAGGAGATTTGATAGAGGTGTTCAAAATCATATGGGGTCTAGATAGAGAGAAACTGTTCCCATTGACGGAAGGGTTAAGAACCTGAGGACACAGATTTAAGCTGATTAGCAGAAGAACCAAAGGCGACATGAGGAAAATCTTTTTTACGCAGCGAGTGGTTAAGATCTGGAATGCACTGCCTGAAAGGGTGGTGAAGGCAGATTTAATCGTGGCTTTCAAAAGGGAATTGGATAAGTACCTGAAGGAGAAAATTTTGCAGGGCTACGGGGAAAGGGCGGGCGAGTGGGACTAGCTGAAGCGCTCTTGCAGAGAGCCAGCACAGGCTCGATGGGCCGAATGGCCTCCTGTGCTATAACCATTCTATGATTCTATGGTGGCTTTGCCTTCAGCTGCCTGGGCCCTAAGCTCTGGAATTCCCTCCCTAAACCTCTCCCTCTCCCTCTCTCCTTTAAGATGCTCCTAAACCCTACCTCTTTGTCCAAGCTTTTGGTCATCTGCCCTAATCTCTTTGTGGCTTGGTGTCAAATTTTGTTTGATAACTCTCGTGTGAAGCGCCTTGGGATGTTTTACTACGGTAAAGGTGCTATATAAATGCAACAAGTTGTTGTAGCTATGGGGCCCTGACTGGCCAAAATATGTCTGCTTTTTTGAATATGTTTTGTCTTTACTGCTGCTCCTCCCTATCTCTGTAACCTCCTTCAGCCTTGCAACCCTCCGAGAACTCTGGCCTCTTGCGCATTCCCCAGTTCCTTCACCCCGCCGTTGGCGGCCGCGCCTTCCACTGTCTCGGCCCAAAGCTCTGGAATTCTCTGTCCGCTTCTGCCTTCTCCTTTTAAGACGTAGGCCTCAGACCAGCGTCGACAGCGGGGGAGGAGGAGCCTTTCTTTCTTTCTCTCTCCCACAGAGCGGTCGGCAGCGGGGAAGGAGGGGCGGACCTGGTTGGAGCGGCAGAGGTCTGAGGTGAGTCATTAAAGGGAGGCCCGAGGCTCAGGTAGGCCTCAGACCAGCGTCGACAGCGGGGGAGGAGGAGCCTTTCTTTCTTTCTCTCTCCCACAGAGCGGTCGGCAGCGGGGAAGGAGGGGCGGACCTAGTTGGAGCGGCAGAGGCCTGAGGTGAGTCATTAAACTCACCTACGTGGCCTTTTTCCCCAGCGGGGAAAGAGCTTCGCGGGCTTTTTCAAAGGCAGGGGGCGGGGCCAATTCATTGGTACCCGTATATAGGTGGAGCGGTTGCTAAACCCGAGACACTACACTAGTAGTGACTCCCACCCTCCCACCTCCTCTAACCTTTAGGGGTAGAGGGAATTTAAAAGGTAGGTTCGATTTTATATTTTGTTTTCAGGGACTTAACTCCTGGACCTAAGATAAATAAGTTTAAATTTTAGTAATAAAGTAACATAAGGGTTAAGTCATGACAGGAAGTCTCGGACCCGTTTCATGCTCCTCCTGTGCCATGTGGGAAACCAGGGACACTTCCAGTGTCCCTGACAACTACGTGTGCAGGAAGTGTGTCCAGCTGCAGCTCCTGACAGCCCGCATGGCGGTGCTGGAGCTGCGGGTGGACTCACTCTGGAGCATGCACGATGCCGAGAACTCGGTGAATCGCTCATTTAGTGAGTTGTCCACACCGCAGGTAAAGGCTAGGACAGACAGTGAATGGGTGACCAAGAAGCAGGGCAATATCAGGAAGGTAGTGCAGGAGTCCCCTGTGGTCATCTCCCTCCAAAACAGGTATGCCGCTTTGGATACTGTTGGGGGAGATGGCCTACCAGGGGAAGGCACCAGCAGCCAGGTTCATGGCACCATGGCTGGCTCTGCTGCACAGCAGGGCGGGAAAAAGAGTGGTAGGGCTATAGTGATAGGGGACTTAATTGTAAGGGGAATAGACAGGAGTTTCTGTGGCCGCAACCGAGATTCCAGGATGGTATGTTGCCTCCCTGGTGCAAGGGTCAAGGATGTCTCGGAGCGGCTGCAGAACATTCTGAAGAGGGAGGGTGAACAGCCAGCTGTCGTGGTGCATGTAGGTACCAACGATATAGGTAAAAAGCGGGAAGAGGTCCTACAAGCAGAATTTAGGGAGCTAGGAGCTAAATTAAAAAGTAGGACCTCTAAGGTAGTAATCTCTGGATTGCTACCAGGGCCACGTGCTAATCAGAATAGAGAGAACAGGATAGTGAGATTGAATACGTGGCTTGAGCAGTGGTGCAGGAGGGAGGGATTCAAATTCCTGAGGCATTGGAACCAGTTCTGGGGGAAGTGGGACCTGTACAAAAGGGACGGTCTGCACTTGGGCAGGACTGGAACCGATGTCCTCGGGGTAATATTTGCTAAAGCAGTTCGGGAGGATTTAAACTAATATGGCAGGGGAATGGGAACCTATGTAGCGAAACAGGGGGAAGTAATATGCAGTCAGAAACAAATGTTAGAAGGGTGAGAAACAATAGGGGAAGGCCGAGTAAACAAAGGCAAGAAACACAAAGGGCCATACTAAATCATAAGTCTAAAAGGACAAAGGATGTTAATAAAACAAGCCTAAAGGCTCTGTGTCTTAATGCAAGGAGTATCCGTAATAAGGTGGATGAATTGACTGTGCAAATAGATGTTAACGGATACGATGTGATTGGGATTACAGAGACGTGGCTCCAGAACAATCAAGGCTGGGAACTGAACATCCAGGGGTATTCAACATTCAGAAAGGATAGAATAAAAGGAAAAGGGGGTGGGGTAGCATTGCTGGTTAAAGAGGAGATTAATGCAATAGCTAGGAAGGACATCAGCTTGGAGGATGTGGAATCAATATGGGTTGAGCTGCAGAACACCAAAGGGCAGAAAACGTTAGTGGGAGTTGTGTACAGACCTCCAAACAGCAGTAGTGAGGTGGGGGAGGGTATGAAACAGGAAATCAGAGGTGCGTGCAAAAAAGGCACGGCAGTTATCATGGGTGACTTTAATATGCATATAGATTGGGCTACTCAAACTGGAAGCAATACGGTGGAGGAGGATTTCCTGGAGTGTTTAAGGGATGGTTTCCTAAACCAATATGTTGAGGAACCAACTCGAGGGGAGGCCATCCTGGACTGGGTGTTGTGTAATGAGGAGGGACTAATCAGCAATCTTGTGGTACGAGGCCCCCTGGGGAAGAGTGACCATAGTATGGTGGAGTTCTACATTAGGATGGAGAAGGAAACAGTTAAGTCAGAGACCATGGTCCAGAACTTAAATAAGGGCAACTTTGAGGGTATGAGGCGTGAATTGGCGAGGTTAAATTGGCAAGCGATATTTAAGGGGCTATCAGTGGAAGGGCAATGGCAGACATTTAGAGATCGCATGGATGAACTACAACAATAGTACATCCCGGTCTGGCATAAAAATAAAAAAGGGAAGGTGGCTCAACCATGGCTAACAAGGGAAATCAGGGATAGTATTAAAACCAAGGAAGTTGCATACAAATTGGCCAGAAGTAGCAGCAAACCCGGGGACTGGGAGAACTTCAAAACTCAGCAGAGGAGGACGAAGGGTTTGATTAGGGCAGGGAAAATAAAATATGAAAGGAAGCTTGCAGAGAACATTAAAATGGACTGCAAAAGCTTCTATAAATATGTAAAAAGAAAGAGGTTAGTAAAAACAAACGTAGGTCCCCTGCAGTCGGAAACAGGGGAAGTCGTAATGGGGAACAAGGAAATGGCAGATCAATTGAACAAGTACTTTGGTTCGGTGTTTACTGTGGAGGACACACACAACCTGCCGGAAATAAAAGGGGTCAGAGGATCTGGTAAGAGGGAGGAGCTGAGGGAAATCCTTATTAGTCGGGAAAAGGTATTGGGGAAATTGATGGGACTGAAGGCTGAAAAATCCCCGGGGCCTGATGGTCTGCATCCCAGAGTACTTAAGGAGGTGGCCTTGGATGCATTGACGATCATTTTCCAACATTCCTTAGACTCTGGATCAGTTCCGATGGAGTGGAGGGTGGCCAATGTAACCCCTCTTTTTAAAAAAGGAGGGAGGGAGAAAGCAGGGAATTATAGACCGGTCAGCCTGACATCGGTCGTGGGTAAAATGATGGAAGCAATTATTAAAGATGTCATAACAGACCATTTGGAAAGTGGCGACATGATAGGTCCAAGTCAGCATGGATTTGTGAAAGGGAAATCATGCTTGACAAATCTTCTGGAATTTTTTGAGGATGTTTCCAATAGGGTGGACAGGGGGGAACCAGTAGATGTGGTGTATTTGGACTTTCAGAAGGCCTTCGACAAGGTCCCACACAAGAGATTGGTGAGCAAAGTTAAAGCACATGGGATTGGGGGTAATGTGTTGACGTGGATTGAGAACTGGTTGGCACACAGGAAACAAAGAGTAGGAGTAAATGGGTACTTTTCAGAATGGCAGGCAGTGACCAGCGGGGTACCGCAGGGTTCGGTGCTGGGACCCCAGCTGTTTACATTATATATTAATGATTTGGACGAAGGGATTAAATGTAATATCTCCAAATTTGCGGATGACACTAAATTGGGAGGCAGTGTGAACAATGAGGAGGATGCTAGGAGGCTACAGAGTGACTTGGACAGGTTGGGTGAATGGGCAAATGTATGGCAGATGAAGTACAATGTGGATAAATGTGAGGTTATCCACTTTGGTGGTAAAAATAGAGATGCGGACTATTACCTGAATGGTGGCAGATTAGGGAAAGGGGACGTGCAACGAGACCTGGGCGTCATGGTACATCAGTCACTGAAGGTGGGAATGCAAGTGCAGCAGGCAGTCAAGAAAGCAAACGGAATGATGGCCTTCATAGCAAGGGGATTTGAGTACAGGAGTAGGGAGGTGATGCTACAGTTGTACAGGGCCTTGGTGAGGCCACACCTGGAGTATTGTGCGCAGTTTTGGTCTCCTAACTTAAGGAAGGACATTCTTGCTATTGAGGGAGTGCAGCGAAGGTTCACTAGATTGATTCCTGGGATGGCCGGACTGACATATCAAGAAAGATTGGGTCAACTGAACTTGTATCCTCTGGAGTTCAGAAGAATGAGGGGGGATCTTATAGAGACATTTAAAATCCTGACTGGTTTAGACAAATTAGATGCGGGCAGAATGTTCCCAATGGTAGGGAAAACTAGAACCAGGGGTCACAGTCTAAGGATTAAGGGGAAGCCATTTAGGACTGAGCTGAGGAGGAACTTCTTCACCCAGAGAGTGGTGAATCTATGGAATTCTCTTCCACAGAAGGTTGTTGAGGCCAGTTCGCTAAATATATTCAAAAGGGAGTTAGATATAACACTCACAACTAAGGGGATCAAGGGGTATGGCGAGAAAGCAGGAATGGGGTACTGAGGTAGCATGTTCAGCCATGAACGCATTGAATGGCGGTGCAGGCTCGAAGGACCGAATGGTCTACTCCTGTACCTATTTTCTATGCTTCTAAGATGCTGCTTAAAACCTACCTCTCACCTATTCTAATGTCTCCTTCTTTGGCTTGGTGTCAATATATATATAAATGCAAGTTGTTGTACTGTTTTTTTACAGTTATAAGAAGGGATCAAGAAAGTCCAGAATGTTATATTTTGTTAGTGCAGCAAGTTGTTAATCGGTCCAACTGAGGTGTGAAGAAGATAACTCGAGCATACCAGGCCCCAGTACACTTAAATTGAAGTGTTTTGATCTGGAATTTGCTTATTTTTTTCACAGATTAATCAATCGGCATTTAAGACCCAACCCAAATCTGCAACTGACGCTGCAGGTACTGCCCCATCACCCCTTCCATTGCAAAACAAATTGCTCAGGATTGAGCACTGTGACACAACTGGAGCTCAGAGCAAAGCTGCTGCTCGTGATGTATTTTTTTTCTCTCAACCACTGTAGGCTTCAGTTCTCGAAGCATTCATGTTGGCCTATCTTACATACCTCCCTGAAAAAAAATGACATGATTTGAATAGGAGCATTCTTTCCTGATGCTGCTGTTGATATAGTAGGCTTCCAGTCAGCATTTGTAAATGTGATTATATGGAGTTGTTTTTAATCTATTTTGTGTCTAGTAGGGCCAGTCACCTCACACCTGAAAAGCCATTTATACACTGGTGCTTGTTTAGTTTGGATCACGGAAGACCATTGTCTGTGTACCAGCTCCCACGGTTTACACTACCCAATCCAAGTCTCTTATCACGGCGGCCTAACCATAGACCCATTTTTCATGGATGTATAATTAACTTGACCGAATAAGGGAGATGGATGTAGCAGTGTGAGCCTGGGGAGGTGGTTTCTAGAATCTGAAGCACTTGGTGAATCATATTTTGGTTGTACCTATCCCCTCTGTTGAAGTTCAGATGTTCCTGTTTTCCCTTATGTGGCCTGGCTGACCTGACCACCCAGAGTCCTCCACAGCCTGGACTGCCCCAATCTGATGTCGTTCACAGTTGACAAGTAATTTAGATGAGCTGATAACAACAGCTAATGAGAAAACCACAGCTGGTGTCAGAACTTGGAATGATTCAGGGAGTAGTGGGTGTTGGGAATAACTCTGGGTTTCTGTCGAGGTTTCCTGTTTGTAAGTCTGATTGCTTCCCAGTCTGCCTGCCTTGAGTACCTCCCAGCCTGCTGAGAGGTGGGGGAGGCAAGGCAGAGGAACAAGTGAAGGAACAGGGAGACTTGTTTGCAGATTTACCAGTGGCGGTATCCTTAGCTAGAGGGTTTTGAAAGTCTGATTGTTCTTCGGTGGTCTTGGTCTGAAAGGTTTGTGAACTACTGCATTGGATAGGTTTGATTTTTTTCCAGGATGGGTATATTGCTTGAACTGTGCTTAAAAAAATATTTTAAAAATACATACTTTGCTCCAGAGCGTCAGAATTTTGTTCTAATGGAATAATCTCTCCCACTTCTGTTGTCTCTCTCTCTCTCTCTCTCTCTCTCTCTCGCTGTATTGGTTACACTTTAATCGTACTTGCTCTCCTCCAGGTCCTCTGGGCCACACCTCGCCTTAAAAAAAAATAACTTGATAATCTGTAACTCCACATTCCTTGCGAAACCTCTTGCTGCCTACCCCATCTGCCATCACAGCTGTTTCTGCTGTGCCCCAGTACAACATCCTGGGGATCACCATTGACCAGAAACTCACTTGACCAACCACATCAATGCCGTGGCTACTGAAGCAGGTCAGAGGTTGGGTATTCTGTGGTGAGTGGCTCATCTCCTGACTCCCCAAATCCTCTCTATCTCCTACACAGGTCGGGAGTGTGATGGAATACGGGTTCCCTGATTTCTAGCACTACAAACACTGCAGTCAGATCAAAAAACAACCCAGGATGGCGATTGACCTTTTAAATCCAAAGTTTCAGGGTTATTTTTTTAGATCTATAAACTGATTTTTTTTGCAGTCACCATTAATCTGCCAGACAGAATGTTAAGTGGTTTTTTAAGCTGTAATTTAGGAGCAGTTGTCCCATCATGATGCATTTGACAAAATAAGAAACGTTCTCATGCAGTGTCTATGACTCTGTTACCTGGTGATAACCTTCATAAACCAACAGTGATTATCAGTCCTTCAGTGCGAGCAATATGTTGCATCAACCATGAGGAAGATATTTTGCTTCTGATGTTCGCCATGGCCATTTCTACTGAACACTGAGGGGAGGGAAACTGACCAAAAGCCCAAGTTAGTTACACATACTCTTTAAATGGTGGTTTAGAGGGCCTGTAATCATTGGAGGGTTTAGATAAATCAAGTTTTGTTTTTGAGATAATGTTTTCTGAACCACTTTGGGATGACTAGTGGCGTAGTTAGTCCCAGCTATCCGTTCTCTTTTTTTTAGAAAAGTATTGATCGTCAGCACTTCATTCCTATGTTTACTGTAGCCTGTTCTCATTTGAAGTGATCTATGTAACCTGTTTATTCAAGGAATAAACAATCTCAATACTTTGTACTTTTTGGAAAAATACTTATTCGATTGATATTTGTCCAGAAGAAGAAATGCTCCCTCTTTGACTCTGTGTGTTAATTCAGCTTTGCATAGGTTTTACTTCCAGGACCATAACTAACCCTGGTCAGCCTGACCAAGATTCTCTCCCTCCCACCGCCAAACAACTTCAAATTACTTGCCCCTTGGCAGCCTCAGTTAAACACATACTGTTTTGAGGCTGCAGCTGTAGAGGGTAGCTAAGCAACAGAATGCAGTCAGATACTGAGGCTGCGGCTTCCTGAGTGTTCCGTGGCAGCAATCGAATTGAAACCCAAGTCTGATGACAGCAAATCGTGCTGCTCATCTCCATTCTGTCAATCACCTGGCCTACAGGCATTGCCTCAACTACTCATAGTTTTTGAAGGCTTTAGTGAAAACTGTAGAAAACCTGATCAGTGTTCGCCACCTATTCCAATGCTCTTCATGCTCGACTCCCATCCTCCACCTTCTAAACTTGAGCTCACCTAAAACTCTGCCCGTACCCTATCCCACACCAAGCCTTGCTCGCTGCTGTTTTATCTGACCTACATTGGCTTGTGGCCCCCACACCTCAAATGTAAAATTCTCATACTCACGTTTAAATCCCTTCATGGTGTCACTCCTCCCCATCTTAGAATCATAGAATGGTAACAGCACAGAAGGAGGCCATTCAGCCCGTCGAGCCCGTGCCGGCTCTCTGCAAGAGCGCTTCAGCTAGTCCCACTCCCCCGCCCTTTCCCTGTAGCCCTGCAAATCTTTTTCCTTCAGGTACTTATCCAATTCCCTTTCGAAAGCCACGATTGAGTCTGCCTCCACCACCCTTTCAGGCAGTGCATTCCAGATCCAAACACTCGCTGCGTAAAAAAGTTTTCCTCATGTTGCCTTTGATTCTCTAACCTACTCCAGCCCTGCAACATCTGCCCCCTCCTGAACTCTGTTCCTCTGTCTCTGTCCTTTTGTGCATCATTCCCTCCCCTCGCCCACCATTGGCAGCTATGACTTCAGCCACATCGCTCAGGGATTCCCCCACCAAAGCCCTCTCATTCCTCCTTGAAAACTCACCTCTTTGCATATTCCAATATACAAGTAAATCTTTTTGTTTTTGATCTGTTTGGATGTTGCTGCTGCATAAGGAGTTAACTCTGAGGATATTCGAAAATAGTTTCAAATTTGGCCTGTTTCTTTTTTTAGAGAGAAATTGTCCAGTGTCTGTTCCTTGAAGCTGAAAAGCTGTGGCTCTGACCAGTTATTAGCCAATACTGAAAACTAGTATGCGATAGTATTTTTAACCAATTTTGGGATCCCAAGACAAGGGGAGGATGTATTAATATATACTGACCGCATTTAAGAGCCATTAGTGGCATAATGTCACTCTGAGAGTTACAGACATGACTTAATTGTTTCTGATTTAGGACAAGATTTAATATATTTTGTGACTACTCTGAAGTATATTTAGCAGGCAGATGTATTTTAAGAAAAAAAGGGTGGAGAGGAGCAGGGAAACAACCAAGACAGGTGGGTATCCAGTAGTGCTGGGGGTGTTGAGTTTCCTTCTGTTGTGGTACACATCAGAACCTGAGGCGGAGATGCAGTGATGGCACTTCTCCACCATTTCTGGTTTTCGCCACCAAAAGCAGAAAAATAAAATGCAGTACAGACTGTGCTTACAATCTGAATGGTCTGAGATTTTTTAAACTCCCTGATCAGAGGCTGTGTCCCTGTGATAATCAATGGGTTGCTAGACCCACCCATCCTTTGCTGAACTCCAGTTTGAAGGAGCAAAGGAGAAGTAATGATTTGGACCTGAACACAGTATTGCCAGATCACTGGATCAACAGAGAACAGGAAGGCCATTCAGCCCATCTTGAGCTATTTCATCCAGGAATAACCTGCAGTTTCTGCACCAGTCACAGCATCTAACTGTTACACCTTGTCGCCTCTTATATTACGTGCTTTTTAAAAAAAAAAAGCAGCTTGCTTATCCTTGTAGCATTATACGCCCATAAAATATAAGCAGATCCCATGTCTTTGCTGTCTCTGGCAGGTCAATGTAATTACTCAATGTAAAAGAGGAGGAATGGGATACGAACGCTGAGAAACCATTGAAGCTGGAAGATGGAAGTGCCGTTGTTGTTTGCAGGGGTTTTGCCTGTGCTACCTTACCTGGAACTCCATTCCACGTGTTGATGACCTTGTCAGGAAGTCCTTCTCTAGACATCAGCCCTGAAATTGCCTTTTGCCATTTTGAGTCCATGCCCCCTTGGCCTAACTTTGCTTGAAGTAATTTTCTATATTTACATTTTTTGATGCCTCTCTGCCCCCTCTCAGTTGCCTCTTACAAGATTGAGAAGTTCAAGTTTCTTTCCTCATAACCCTGTCTTCTGACGATGGTGAATCAGCCTCGTGTTTGTTCTCTGCACCATCCCTGGGACTCGTCGTCTTCCCTGACATCCTTCAGCTTGCACTGTTTTAGCTACAGTATATGGAATACAGCTTTGGGCCTAAAATACCTGAATTGCGGGTCTTACATTTTTATAGCAGATGTAGCAGTAACTTAGCAGGTATAAGGAGGAAGATTGCAGCTGTTAATTTAACTTTTGGACAAATCCAACAAAAGTTGATGTAAATTGTCAGAGTTTGTGTGGCCATGTGGACAGTACTGTTCTGTTAACCACACTTGGGAGATGATGGGACGTGCAAGTAAAACCTTTGGTACAAATCGCCATCTAACATTTTATTCCATACAAGTGGTGTTTTCAGCCAAGTGTATTACTGTCTGCCTTTTTAGGCTCTTCTGAATGCACAGGTTGAGCGTCCCAAATCCGGAATGTTCCGGACTCCGGGACAATTGGTGGCAGGGGTCCGGAATCCGTAAAATGTTCCGGAATCCGGACACCCTGAGGGAGGCTTACCAAAAACCGGAAATAGCGCAACCTGGGCCCAGGCATTTCCGGACTCGGCACGTGTTTCTGATGTCCAAAGTCCGGAAATATTCCAACCTGGACTCGGGCGTTTCCGGACTTCGGACATCAGAAACACGTTCCGAAGTCCAGAAAAACCTGAAAACCGGCTCGGCCTCGGTCCCGAGGTTGCCGGATTCAGGACGCTCAACCTGTAGTAGGATATAGAGGACTGTTGTGATGGATAGTAACCTTTTGGGTATTGCATGAAACTGAAGGATTATACCACTTGATTCATTTGGTGTATCAAGTTGATGTAAGGCATGAAAACACCATAGTTTTATATTGAATACTTTCCATAGGGGACCGATTCTCTGTTGAATTGGAAGGTGTTGTTGTAGCTGTTCAGAACCACAAGATTCAATACTTGCATCATTGCCATGACATTGTGATTCTCCAAGCCTTGGGCTGACCCACGTTGTCTCGTCATTAGAAGGCACTTCTCTGTCTGGAATCTACAAATATCAATTGTCCTCCCAGGAACAACTAATTCATTTATTCCCCTTAGAACAATGTGCCTGCCTCCTGCTTCATAGAAACCTAGAAACATAGAAGATAGGAGCAGGAGTAGGCCATTCGGCCCCTCGAGCCTGCTCCGCCATTCAATGAGATCATGGCTGATCATCCAAATTCAGTACCCTGTCCCTGCCTTTTCCCCATATCCCTTGATCCCTTTAGCCTTAAGAAATATATCTAACTCCTTCTTGAATATATTTAATGAATTGGCCTCAACTGCCTTCTGTGGTAGAGAATTCCACAGGTTCACCCCTCTCTGGGTGAAGAAATTCCTCCTCTTCTCAGTCCTAAATGGCTTACCCCTTATCCTTAGACTGTAACCCCTGGTTCTGGACTCCCCGACCATCGGGAACATCCTTCCTGCATCTAGTCTGTCTAGTCCTGTTAGAATTTTATAAGTTTCAATGAGATCCCCTCTCATTCTTCTAAACTCCAGCGAGTATAAGCCCAATCGACCCAATCTCTCCTCATACGTCATTCCTGCCATCCCAGGTATCAGCCTGGTGAATCTTCGCTGCACTCCCTCCATGGCAAGAACATCCTTCCTCAGATAAGGCGACCAAAACTGCACACAATACTCAAGGTATGGTCTCACCAAGGCCCTGTACAACTGCAGCAAGACATCCTTGTTCCTGTATTCGAACCCTCTCGCTACGAAGGCCAACATACCATTTGCCTTCTTAACCGCCTGCTGCACCTGCATGCTTACCTTCAGCGACTGGTGCACAAGGACACCCAGGTCTCGTTGCACTTCCCCTTCTCCCAATCTATTGCCATTCAGATAATAATCTGCCTTCCCGTTTTTGACACCAAAGTGGATAACCTCGCATTTATCCACATCATAATGCATGGGCAGAATCATGGCAGAATCATCCAACCTGTCCAAATCATACTGGAGTTTTTCGGCATCCTCCTCACAGCACACACGCCCACCCAGCTTTGTGTCGTCTGCAAACTTGGAGATATTACATCTCGTTCCCTCGTCTAGATCATTAATATATATTGTGAATAGCTGGGGTCCAAGGACCGATCCCTGCGGTACCCCACTAGTCACTGCCTGCCACTTGGAAAAAGACCCTTTTATTCCAACTCTTTGCCTTCTGTCTGCCAACCAGTTCTCTATCCAAGTCAATACCTTGCCCCCAATCCCATGTGCCTTAACTTTACACGCTAATCTCTTATGCAGGACCTTATCGAAAGCCTTCTAAAAGTCCAAATACACCGCATCCACTGGTTCTCCCTTATCTATTTTACCAGTTACATCTTCAAAAAATTCCAAAATTCACTCGCAAATGAAACCGGTTTGTGCTTCCACACAGCCAACTTGTCTCAGAAACTGGAAATTCTGTGGACTGTTTTACATAGAATTACATGGAATTAACAGCACAGAAACAGGCCATTCAGCCCAACTGGTCTGTGCCGGTGTTTATGCTCCACACGAGCCTCTGCCCACTGCTCATCATCTAACTCTTATCAGCATAACTTTCTATTCCTTTCTCCCTCAGGTACTTATCGAGCTTCCCTTTAACTGCATCTATGCCGAGGGTTCTCAACCGGGGGGTCCGCGGCCCCCTAGAGGTTTCAGGGGGTCTGCCAGTTGATTTATCCCATCAATATACAGGGGGAAATACTGATGTTTATGGCATACAAAGACTGTGCAGTCAATTCAGGTTCTTGCTGTTGGACACCATTTGTTAGCTGAGACAAGTCCCTTTGCATGGACTGAGGCAGCGGGAGCCTTCCTTTCAACCCCGTTGTAATGAAGCCATTTTGGCACACACTCTGTAATTATCATCGCCACGAGCACAGAGAGAGATCTGCTGACTCGGGGAAGAAAACTGTAAATGGTGGAAATTAATAAAACGGAAGTTGCTGGTACTACACGACAGGGCCATCGGCATTTGGATTGTCTAATGTTTTGACTTGGATCCTGCCATTTAGATGTCCGGAAATAAACAAGTTTCTTCTTTAGCTGCTTTTATGTTGCTTTCTTGCTGGCTCCTGACGTATGGTTCTCCTGCAGCTGGTGGCAATCCTCAAGTTAGCTTGCCAGGTACACTTCAGACCAGCCACCGAGACACTAAGGGGAAACTGAGTGTAATTTTTTTTTATAAACAGTATCCCAGCTACCAGCCTTGGCGGATCCAGTACGTTTACCTTGCAGTTACTGCCTGTTGCACAAGACCCACTTGTCACGAGCCAGCAGAAACTAAAATGGCAAGAAACCAATATCAAAGCAGCTTCCTGGACTGAACCAGGTGCAGAGAGGAAGGGGAGTTCAATGGGTAAGAGTCAAAGAAATAAAAACAGATGATGCGTGAAATACACCGATCCTTCGTGGTGGGGTGGGGGGGAAGTCGGATTAATGCTTCAGCTGTTCAACCTTCATCAGAACTCTGAGATGGACGAACCACTTCATAGGACTAAACACAACCAAACGACAGGGGAAGGAACAGCAGGGCAGAAGTCAAGTCAGCCTATCACGGAGGAGCAGTTAATACATTGACCACCAAAGCCGTTGTTTGTTTGAATCAGGCAATAAAAAGGCAAAAAAAGCTGTGAAAATAGTTTTTTTTAAATTTGTTCAGGAAATGTGGGCGTCGCTGGAAAGGCCAGCATTTATTGTCCATCCCTAATTGCCCTCGAGAAGGTGGTGGTGAGCTGCCTTCTTGACAAATTGCTAGGCCATTTCAGAGGGCAATTAAGAGTCACCCACATTGCTGTGGGTCTGGAGTCACATGTAGGCCAGACTGGCTAAGGATGGCAGATTTCCTTCCCTAAAGGACATTAGTGAACCAGATGGGTTTTTACAACAATCATGGTCACCATTACTGATGCTAGTTTTTTATTCCAGGTTTATTTAAATGACTGAATTTAAATTCCCAGCTACCATGGTGGGATTTGAGCTCCTATCTCTGGATCATTCGTCTAGGCCTCTGGATTACTAGTCCAGTAACATAACCACTATGCTACCTTTCCCTTAAAGTTGAGTAAGGCACGGGGATGATGCACACAAAATGGAAGTGAAGCTAACAGGCGAGAAAATAGAGTAAATTACCTTGGACTCGGAGCTTTGTATTCATGGCCACGTGCTTCTCTGACGGACGGATAGGCCCAGTCTGGGCTCTCGTGTCCTTTGAGATACCGCCGGCTATTTGTGAAAGAGTTGGGGAGGAGGAAAGAGGGGGCTGCTTTTGTCACTAAAGGATTTATGGCAATGAGGTCGGGTGGGTAAAGTCGCTCGGGGCCCTGTTTATTTCTCCATTTATTTCATGTGCCATCTGCCTCTGCCATTACTGGTGCTGTTAATTCAAGTTGCTGGCATTCACCGCCGTGTTGGGGTTTGGTATCGAAATAAGAGGGAAGTTCTATTTCCGAACTGGAGGATGTAGACTTGGAATTTTAGTCCAGTCCGACAGGGTGTGCATAAAACAAGCCTTTCGTGAGCACTGTGCTAATTTCTCCTGGTTCATTTCCTGTTAAGCAAATGTTTGATAGGGTGGAGCAGACCTCGGGCAGCAAATGGGCACATAATGTAAATTTAGGATAAAAACAGAAATTGCTGGAAATACTCAGCAGGTCAGGCAGCATCTGTGGAGGGAGAAACAAAGTTAACGTTTTAGGTCGATGACCTTTCGTCAGAACTAGAACGTTAACTCTGTTTCTCTCTCCACAGATGCTGCCTGACCTGCTGAGTGTTTCCAGCATTCGTAGTATTTTGCTTATGTAAGTTTAGGACTTAATAAATTCTCCTTTATGTAAGGTGTAACAGAGCTATTAATGACTAATAACTTATTTTTGTACAGAAAAATACTTGTGTTTTACAGTCGTCCTTTGCTGGTTTTTAAAAATGGTGGGAGGGATACGCTGAGTGAAAATTAAAAAAGTCAAAGAAAAATGAGAAGGCAAAAGTGCAGGGTAGCGATAGGGGTAATGATAGCCAGAGTGTGACAAGAAGGGACAGAGCGTATACACATAAGAGTGTCAGAAAGAGGGGTCAGAGTAGGGAAAAATGGTAAAAAGACAAAATTAAAAGCTCTATATCTGAACGCACGCAGCATTCGTAACAAGATAGATGAGTTGACAGCACAAATAGAAATAAATGGGTATGATCTGATAGCCATTACAGAGACATGGTTGCAGGGTGACCAAGGCTGGGAACTGAATATTCAGGGGTATTTGCCATTTCGTAAGGATAGGCAGAAAGGAAAAGGAGGTGGTGTAGCTCTGTTAATAAGGGATGAGATCAGTGCAGTAATGAGAAATGATATTGGCCTAGAAGATCAAGACGTAGAATCAGTTTGGGTGGAGATAAGAAATAATAAGGGTAAAAAGTCACTGGTGGGAGTGGTCTACAGGCCCCCAAACAGTAGCCACACTAAGACAGAGAATAAATCAAGAAATAATAGAGGCTTGTAAGAAAGGTATGACTATAATCATGGGAGATTTTAATCTTCATGTTGATTGGACAAAGCAAAAAGTAGACTTGAGGAAGAGTTCTTGGAGTGTATACGGGATGGTTTCGTGGAACCAACCAGGGAGAAGACTATTTTAGATCTGGTAATATGTAACGAAGCTGGATTAATTAATGATCTCGAAGTGAAGGACCCTCTTGGGAAGAGTGATCATAGCATGGTAGAATTTCAAATTCAGTTTGAGGGTGAGAAAGCTAGGTCTCAAACTAGTGTCCTGAACTTAAACAAAGGTAATTATAAAGGTGTGAAGGCAGACTTGGTTAAAGTGGACTGTGAAAATATATTACAGGGTAAGACTGCAGAAAAGCAGTGGCAAACATTTAAGGAGATATTTCATAACTCTCTGCAAAGATATATTCCAGAGAGAAAGACAGACTCTAAGAGAAGGATGAACCATCCGTGGCTAACTAAGGAAGTAAAGGATGGTATCAAATTGAAAACAAAAGCATACAATGTTGTGAAGAATAGTGGAAGGCCAGAGAATTGGAAAATGTTTAAAAACCAGCAAAGGACGACTAAAAAAATGATAGAGAGAAGATAGCTTATGAGAGTAAGCTAGCAAGAACTATAAAAACATACTTGTAGAAGCTCTTACTGTCTATGAAAAGGAAGAGAGTAGCTAAAGTAAATGTTGGTCCCCTAGAGGATGAGCCTGGGGAATTAATAATGGGAAACAGGGAAATGGCAGAGACTTTGAACAAATATTTTGTATTGGTCTTCATGGTAGCATACACTAAAAGCATCCCAATAATGGATAATCAAGGGGCTATTGGGGTGGGAGGGGGAACTTAAAACAATCACTATCACTAGAGAGAAAGTACTAGGCAAACTAATGGGACTAAAGGTGGACAAGTCCTCTGGACCCGATGGCCTGCATCTGAGAGTCTTAAAAGAGGTGGCTACAGAGATAGTGGATGCATTGGTTGTAATCTACCAAAATTCCCTGGATTCAGGAGAGGTCCCAGCGGACTGGAAAACTGCAAATGTAACCCCCCTATTTGAGAAAGGAGGGAGGACATAAGATGTAGGAGCCAGGAGTAGGTCATTTGGCCCCTCGAGCCTGCTCCGCCATTCAATAAGATCATGGCTGATCTGATCTTGGCCTCAACTCCACTTTACTGCCTGCTCCCCATAACCCTTCACTCCCTTACCATTCAAAAATCTGTCTATCTCCACCTTAAATATATTCAATGACCCAGCCTCCACAGCTCTCTGGGGAGACAGAAAGCAGGCAACTATCGACCAGTTAGCCTAACATCTGTCATTGGGAAAATGCTGGAGTCCATCATTAAGGAAGTGATAGCAGGACATTTAGAAAATCAGCGGCGGAGGAGGAGCCTTTCTTTCTTCCACAGAGCGGTCGGCAGCGGGGAAGGAGCTTCGCGGGCTTTTTCAAAGTCAGAGGGCGGGGCCAATTCATTGGTACCCGTGTATAGGTGGAGCTGTTGCTAAGCCCGAGACACTACACTAGTAGTGTCTCCCACCCTCCCACCTCCTCTAACCTTTAGGGGTAGAGGGAATTTAAAAGGTAGGTTCGATTTATATTTTGTTTTCAGGGACTTAACTTAATAAAGTAATATAAGGGTTAAGTCATGGCAGGAAATCTCGGGGCCGTGTCGTGCTCCTCCTGTGCTATGTGGGAAATCAGGGACACTTCCAGTGTCCCTGACAACTATGTGTGCAGGAAGTGCGTCCAGCTGCAGCTCCTGACGGACCGCATGGCAGCACTGGAGCTGCGGATGGACTCACTCTGGAGCATCCACGAAGCCGAGAACTTTGTGGATTACTCATTTAGTGAGTTGAACACACCGCGGGTAAAGGCTCGGTCAGACAGTAAATGGGTGACCAAGAGGCAGGGCAATATCAGGAAGGTAGTGCAGGAGTCCCCTGCGGTCGTCTCCCTCCAAAACAGATATACCGTTTTGGATACTGTTGGGGGAAATGACATACCAGGGGAAGGCACCAGCAGCCAGGTTCATGGCACCATGGCTGGCTCTGCTGCACAGCAGGGCGGGAAAAAGAGTGGTAGAGCTATAGTGATAGGGGACTCAATTGTAAGGGGAATAGACAGGAGTTTCTGTGGCCGCAACCGAGATTCCAGGATGGTATGTTGCCTCCCTGGTGCAAGGGTCAAGGATGTCTCGGAGCGGCTGCAGAACATTCTGGAAAGGGAGGGTGAAGAGCCAGCTGTCGTGGTGCATGTAGGTACCAACGATATAGGTAAAAAGTGGGAAGAGGTCCTACAAACAGAATTTAGGGAGCTAGGAGCTAAATTGAAAAGTAGGACCTCAAAGGTAGTAATCTCTGGGTTGCTACCAGTGCCACGTGCTAATCAGAGTAGCATGAACAGGATAGCGAGATTAAATACGTGGCTTGAGCAGTGGTGCAGGAGGGAGGGATTCAAATACCTGAGGCATTGGAACCAGTTCTGGGGGAAGTGGGACCTGTACAAAAGGGACGGTCTGCACTTGGGCAGGACTGGAACCGATGTCCTCGGGGTAATATTTGCTAAGGCAGTTCGGGAGGATTTAAACTAATATGGCAGGGGAATGGGAACCTATGTAGCAAAACAGGGGGAAGTAATATGCAGTCAGAAACAAATGTTAGAAGGGTGAGAAACAATAAGGGAAATCCGAGTAAACAAAGGCAAGAAACACAAAGGGCCATACTAAATCATAAGTTTAAAAGGGCAAAGGGTGTTAATAAAACAAGCCTAAAGGCTCTGTGTCTTAATGCAAGGAGTATCCGTAATAAGGTGGATGAATTGACTGTGTAAATTGATGTTAACGGATATGATGTGATTGGGATTACAGAGACGTGGCTCCAGAACAATCAAGGCTGGGAACTGAATATCCAGGGGTATTCAACATTCAGGAAGGATAGAATAAAAGGAAAAGGGGGTGGGGTAGCATTGCTGGTTAAAAAGGAGATTAATGCAATAGCTAGGAAGGACATTAGCTTGGAGGATGTGGAATCAATATGGGTTGAGCTGCAGAACACCAAAGGGCAGAAAACGTTAGTGGGGGTTGTGTACAGACCTCCAAACAGTAGTAGTGAGGTGGGGGAGGGTATGAAACAGGAAATCAGAGGTGCATGCAAAAAAGGCGCAGCAGTTATCACGGGTGACTTTAATATGCATATAGATTGGGCTACTCAAACTGGAAGCAATACGGTGGAGGAGGATTTCCTGGAGTGTTTAAGGGATGGTTTCCTAAACCAATATGTTGAGGAACCAACTAGAGGGGAGGCCATCCTGGACTGGGTGTTGTGTAATGAGGAAGGACTAATCAGCAATCTTGTGGTGCGAGGCCCCTTGGGGAAGAGTGACCATAGTATGGTGGAGTTCTACATTAGGATGGAGAAGGAATCAGTTAATTCAGAGACCATGGTCCAGAACTTAAATAAGGGCAACTTTGAGGGTATGAGGCGTGAATTGGCGAGGTTAGATTGGCAAGCGATATTTAAGGGGTTATCAGTGGAAGGGCAATGGCAGACATTTAGAGATCGCATGGATGAACTACAGCAATTGTACATCCCTGTCTGGCGTAAAAATAAAAAAGGGAAGGTGGCTCAACCATGGCTAACAAGGGAAATCAGGGATAGTATTAAAAGCAAGGAAGTGGCCTACAAATTGGCCAGAAGTAGCAGCAAACCTGGGGACTGGGAGAACTTTAAAACTCAGCAGAGGAGGACGAAGGGTTTGATTAGGGCAGGGAAAATAAAATATGAAAGGAAGCTTGCGGTGAACATTAAAACGGACTGCAAAAGCTTCTATAAATATGTAAAAAGAAAGAGGTTAATAAAAACAAACGTAGGTCCCCTGCAGTCAGAAACAGGGGAAGTCATAATGGGGAACAAAGAAATGGCGGATCAATTGAACAAGTACTTTGGTTCGGTGTTTACTGTGGAGGACACAATCAACCTTCCGGAAATAAAAGCGATCAAAGGATCTGGTAAGAGGGAGGAGCTGAGGGAAATCCTTATCAGTCAGGAAAAGGTGTTGGGGAAATTGATGGGACTGAAGGCTGATAAATCCCCAGGGCCTGATGGTCTGCATCCCAGAGTACTTAAGGAGGTGGCCTTGGAAATAGTGGATGCATTGACGATCATTTTCCAACATTCCTTAGACTCTGGATCAGTTCCGAAGGAGTGGAGGGTGGCTAATGTAACCCCTCTTTTTAAAAAAGGAGGGAGGGAGAAAGCAGGGAATTATAGACCGGTCAGCCTGACATCGGTGGTGGGTAAAATGATGGAATCAATTATTAAAGATGTCATAACAGACCATTTGGAAAGTGGCGACATGATAGGTCCAAGTCAGCATGGATTTGTGAAAGGGAAATCATGCTTGACAAATCTTCTGGAATTTTTTGAGGATGTTTCCAATAGGGTGGACGGGGGGGGAACCAGTAGATGTGGTGTATTTGGAATTTCAGAAGGCCTTCGACAAGGTCCCACACAAGAGATTGGTGTGCAAAGTTAAAGCACATGGGATTGGGGGTAATGTGTTGACGTGGATTGAGAACTGGTTGGCACACAGGAAACAAAGAGTAGGAGTAAATGGGTACTTTTCAGAATGGCAGGCAGTGACCAGCGGGGTACCGCAGGGTTCGGTGCTGGGGCCCCAGCTGTTTACATTATATATTAATGATTTGGACGAAGGGATTAATTGTAATATCTCCAAATTTGCGGATGACACTAAATTGGGAGGCAGTGTGAACAATGAGGAGGATGCTAGGAGGCTACAGAGTGACTTGGACAGGTTGGGTGAATGGGCAAATGTATGGCAGATGAAGTACAATGTGGATAAATGTGAGGTTATCCACTTTGGTGGTAAAAATAGGGAGGCAGACTATTACCTGAATGGTGGCAGATTAGGGAAAGGGGAGGTGCAACGAGACCTGGGCGTCATGGTACATCAGTCACTGAAGGTGGGAAGGCAAGTGCAGCAGGCAGTCAAGAAAGCAAATGGCATGATGGCCTTCAAATCAAGGGGATTTGAGTACAGGAGTAGGGAGGTGATGCTACAGTTGTACAGGGCCTTGGTGAACATAAACATAAGAACATAAGAAATAGGAGCAGGAGTAGACCAATCGGCCCCTGATCTGATCCAACCTCAACTCTAAAGAACACAAGAAGTAGGAGCAGGACCAGGCCACTCGGCCCCTGGGCCCGCTCCGCCACCCACAGGGCCTTGACCGATCCGAACTCAAACTCATGTCCAATTTCCAGCCCGCTCCCCGTAACCCTTGATTCCCTTTACTTCTAGAAAACGGTCTATTTCTGTTTTAAATTTATTTAATGAAGTAGCTTCCACAGCTTCCTGGGGTAGCAAATTCCACAGACCCACTACCCTCTGAGTGAAAAAGTTTCTCCTCATCTCAGTTTTGAAAGAGGAGCCCCTTATTCTAAGATTATGTCCCCTAGTTCTAGTTTCACCCATCATTGGGAACATCCTCACCGCGTCCACCCGATCAAGCCCCTTCACAATCTTATATGTTTCAATAAGATCGCCTCTCATTCTTCTGAACTCCAATGAGTAGAGTCCCAATCTACTCAACCTCTCCTCGTATGTCCACCCCCCTCATCCCCGGAATTAACCGAGTGAACCTTCTTTGTACTGCCTCGAGAGCAAGTATGTCTTTTCTTAAGTATGGACACCAAAATTGTATGCAGTACTCCAGGTGCGGTCTCACCAATACCCTATACAACTGCAGCAATAGCTCCCTGTTTGTATATTCTATCCCCCTAGCAATAAAAGCCAACATTCCATTGGCTTTCTTGATCACCTGCTGCACCTGCATACTAACTTTTTGATTTTCTTGCACCAAGACCCCCAGATCCCTTTGTACTGCAGTACTTTCCAGTTTCTCGCCATTAAGATAATAACTTGCTCTCTGGTTTTTCCTGCCAAAGTGCATAACCTCACATTTTCCAATATTGTATTGCATCTGCCAAATCTCTGCCCACTCACCCAGCCTGTCTATATCCCCTTGTAGGTTTTTTATGTCCTCTTCACTCTCTACTTTCCCTCCCATCTTTGTATCATCTGCAAACTTTGATATGTTACACTCGGTCCCCTCCTCCAAATCGTTAATATAGATTGTAAAGAGTTGGGGACCCAGCACCGACCCCTGCGGAACACCACTGGCTACTGGTTGCCAGTCCGAGAATGAACCATTTATCCCAACTCTCTGCTTCCTGTTAGATAACCAATCCTCCACCCATGCCAGAATATTACCCCCAATCCAGTGATTTTTTATCTTGAGTAATAATCTTTTATGTGGCACCTTGTCGAATGCCTTCTGGAAGTCTAAATACACGACATCCACTGGTTCCCCTTTATCCACCCTGTACGTTATGTCCTCAAAGAACTCGAGCAAATTTGTCAGACATGACTTCCCCTTCATAAAGCCATGCTGACTTTGTCCTATTAAATTATGTTTATCTAAATGTTCCATTACTGTCTCCTTAATAATAGACTCCAAAATTTTACCCACCACAGATGTTCGGCTAACTGGTCTATAATTTCCAGCCTTCTGCCTACAACCCTTTTTAAATAAGGGTGTTACATTAGCAGTTTTCCAATCTGCCGGGACCTTTGCTGAGTTCAGGGAGTTTTGGAAAATTATTACCAAAGCATCCACAATTCCTACTGCTACTTCCCTCAAGACTCTAGGATGTAAGCCATCAGGTCCAGGGGATTTATCCGCCTTGAGTCCCATTATTTCACTGAGTACCAATTCCTTAGTGATTTTAATCGTATTTAGCTCCTCCCCCACTAGAGCCCCCTGTTTGTCCAGTGTTGGGATATTCTTAGTGTCCTCTACCGTAAAGACTGAAACAAAATATTTGTTCAGCATTTTTGCCATCTCCATGTTTCCCACCATTAATTTCCCGGTCTCATCCTCTAAGGGACCTACGTTTGCCTTAACCACCCTTTTTCTTTTTATATAACTATAGAAACTCTTGCTATCTGTTTTTATATTTTTTGCTAATTTATTTTCATAGTCTATTTTCCCTTTCTTAATCAATCCTTTAGTTACTTTTTGTTGTCTTTTGAAGACTTCCCAATCTTCTATCCTCCCACTAACTGTGGCTACCTTATATGTCCTTGTTTTTAGTTGGATACTTTCTTTAATTTCTTTACTTAGCCATGGATGGCTGTCATTTCTTTTACACCCTTTTTTCCTCAGTGGAATATATTTATTTTGAAAGTTGTAAAATAACTCCTTGAATGAACACCACTGCTCATGTACCGTCTTACCCTTTAATCTATTTTCCCAGTCCACTTTAATCAATTCTGCTCTCATGCCATCATAGTCTCCTTTATTCAAGCTCAGTATGCTTGTTTGAGAACCAACCTTCTCACCCTCTAATTGGATATGGAATTCAACCATGTTATGGTCACTCATTCCAAGGGGATCCTTAACTAGGACATTATTAATTAATCCAGACTCATTACACAGTACCAGGTCCAAGGTTGCTGAGGCCACACCTGGAGTATTGTGTGCAGTTTTGGTCTCCTAACTTGAGGAAGGACATTCTTGCTATTGAGGGAGTGCAACGAAGGTTCACTGGATTGATTCCTGGGATGGCCAGACTGACATATCAAGAAAGACTGGATCAACTGAACTTGTATCCTCTGGAGTTCAGAAGAATGAGGGGGGATCTTATAGAGACGTTTAAAATCCTGAGTGGTTTAGACAAATTAGATGCGGGCAGGAATGTTTCCAATGTTAGGGAAAACTAAAACCAGGGGTCACAGTCTAAGGATAAAGGGGAAGCCATTTAAGACTGAGATGAGGAGGAACTTCTTCACCCAGAGAGTGGTGAATCTGTGGAATTCTCTACCACAGAAGGTGGTTGAGGCCAGTTCGCTAAATATATTCAAAAGGGAGTTAGATATAATACTCACAACTAGGGGGATCAAGGGGTATGGCGAGAAAGCAGGAATGGGGTACTGAGGTAGCATGTTCAGCCATGAACGCATTAAATGGCGGTGCAGGCTCGAAGGACCGAATGGTCTACTCCTGCACCTATTTTCTATGTCTAAAATCATAATATAGTCAAGCAGAGTCAGCATGGTTTTATGAAAGGGAAATCATGTTTGACAAATTTGCTGGAGTTCTTTGAGGATGTAACGAACAGGGCGGATAAAGGGGAACCAGTAGATGTCGTGTATTTGGATTTCCAGAAGGCATTCGATAAGGTGCCACATAAAAGGTTACCGCACAAGATAAGAGCTCACGGGGTTGGGGGTAATATATTAGCATGGATAGAGGATTGGCTAACTTACAGAAAACAGAGAGTCGGGATAGATGGGTCATTTTCAGGTTGGCAAACTGTAACTAGTGGGGTGCCGCAGGGATTAGTGCTGGGGCCTCAACTATTTACAATTATATTAATGACTTGGATGAAGGGACTGAGTGTAATGTAGCCAAATTTGCTGATGATACCAAGATAGGTGGGAAAGCAAATAGTGTGGAGGACGCAAAGAATCTCCAAAGGGATATAGATAGGCTAAGTGAGTGGGCAGGAATCTGGCAGATGGAGTTTAATGTGGGAAAATGCGAGGTTATCCACTTTGGTAGGAAAAAATAAAAAAGCAAATTATTATTTAAATGGGGAGAGATTACAAAATGCTGAGGTACAGAGGGATCTGGGGATCCTTGTACATGAATCACAAAAAGTTAGCATGCAGGTACAGCAAGTAATTAGGAAGGCAAAATAACAACAGAAAACGCTGGAAAAACTCAGCAGGCCAGGCAGCATCCGTGGAGAGAGAAACAGTTAAATTTTCAGGTCGAAGACCTTTTGTCAGAACTGGAAAAAAGCAGGAAATGAAATAGATTTTAAAGCAAGTTTAGGGCTGGGAAAAGGGGGAGGGGATGTAAGAACAAAAGGAAAGGTCAGTGATAGGATAGAAAGCAGGAGAGATTAAGAGACATTGAGAGACATTAAGAGATATTCAAGGCAAGAGGAGGTGGAAATGGGACAGGTTGAGGAACAAAGGATGGCTCTAGATGAAGTGTGAATTGCGCTGGCAGAATGAAGGACAGCTGCCGTGTGGGAGGGGAGAAAAAAAGGGCCAAACAAAAGTGTGGATAAAAAAAAAATATATAGATATATGTGATGGGGGCCGGGGTTATGATCTGAAATTGTTGAACTCTATGTTGAGTCCAGAGGCTGTAGAGTGCCTAATCGAAAGATGAGGTGCTGTTCCTTGAGCTTACACTGAGCTTCCGTGGAACAATGCAAGAGGCCGAGGACGGTGAGGTCTGAGTGGGAATGGAGCGGTGAATTAAAGTGACAGGCCACCGGGAGCTCGGGGTCCCCCTTACGGACTGAACGGAGGTGTTCCGCAAAGCGGTCACCCAATCTGCGTTTGGTCTCCCCAATGTAGAGGAGACCACATCGTGAGCAGCGAATACAGTATACTAAATTGCAGGAAGTACAAGTAAATCGCTGTTTCACCTGGAAGGGGTGTTTGGGGCCCTGGACAGTGGGAAGGAGTTCAACAATTTCAGATCATAACCCCGGCCCCTATCACATATA
Organism: Squalus acanthias; assembly: GCA_030390025.1. Taxonomy (NCBI): domain Eukaryota; kingdom Metazoa; phylum Chordata; class Chondrichthyes; order Squaliformes; family Squalidae; genus Squalus; species Squalus acanthias. The sequence goes on from JASTWF010000038.1 coordinate 2,358,612, forward strand.
TCTATATATTTTTTTTTTATCCACACTTTTGTTTGGCCCTTTTTTTTCTCCCCTCCCACACGGCAGCTGTCCTTCATTCTGCCAGCGCAATTCACACTTTATCTAGAGCCATCCTTTGTTCCTCAACCTGTCCCATTTCCACCTCCTCTTGCCTTGAATGTCTCTTAATGTCTCTCAATCTCTCCTGCTTTCTATCCTATCACTGACCTTCCCTTTTGTTCTTTCATCCCCTCCCCCTTTTCCCAGCCCTAAACTTGCTTTAAAATCTATTTCATTTCCTGCTTTTTTCCAGTTCTGATGAAAGGTCTTCAACCTGAAATGTTAACTCTGTTTCTCTCGCCACGGATGCTGCCTGGCCTGCTGAGTTTTTCCAGCGTTTTCTGTTGTTATTTTGGATTTCCCGCATCCACAGTATTTTGCTATCGTAATTAGGAAGGCAAATGGAGTGTTGGCCTTTATTGCAGAGGGAATGGAGTATAAAAGTAGGGAAGTCCTGTTACAACTGTACAGGGCGCTGGTGAGACCACACCTGGAGTACTGCATACAGTTTTGGTCTCCTTATTTAAGGAAGGATATACTTACATTGGAGGCCGTTCAGAGAAGGTTCACGAGGTTGATTTCAGAGATGAAGGGGTTGCCTTATGAAGAAATGTTGAGCAGGTTGGGCCTATACTCATTGGAGTTTAGAAGAATGAGAGGGGATCTTATTGAAACATATAAGATTCTGAAGGGGCTTGACAGGGTAGATGCAGAGAGGATGTTTCCCCTCGTGGGGGAATCTAGAACTAGGGGGCATAATTTTAGAATAAGGGGGCACCCTTTTAAATTGGAAATGAGGAGGAATTTATTCTCTGAGGGTCGTGAAACTTTGGCATTCTCTTCCACAGAGAGCTGTTGAGGCCGGGTCATTGAATATATTTAAGGTGGAGATTGACAGATTTTTGAAAGGTAAGGGAGTGAAGGATTATGGGAGTGTAGTTGAGGCCAAGATCAGATCAGCCATGATCTTATTGAATGGCGGACGGAGCAGGCTCAAGGGGCCAAATGACCTACTCCTGCTCCTCCGTCTTATGTTCTTATGTACAGGAGGGCCGGGGAATTTTTATAACACTGGAGGGGGGCCTCGGAAGCAAAAAAGGTTGAGAACCCCTGATCTACGCTTGTCGCCTCAACTACTCCTTGTGGTAGCCAGTTCCTCATTCTCACGTCTCTCTGGGGAAAGAAGTTTCTCCTGAATTCCCTATTGAATTTAGAATCATAGAATGGTTACAGCACAGAAGGATGCCATTTGGCCTGTCAAGCCCGTGCTAGCTCTCTACAAGAGCACTTCAGCTGGTCCCACTCCCCCCGCCCTTTCCCCGTAGCCCTGCAAATTCTTTTTCCTTCGGGTACATATCCAACTCCCTTTTGAAAGCCATGATTGAATCTGCCTCCACCACCCTTTCAGGCAGTGCATTCCAGATCCAAACACTCGCTGCGTAAAAAAGTTTTTTCCTCATATCGCCTTTGGTTCTTTTGCCAATCACCTTGAATCTGTGTTCTCTGGTTCTCGATCCTTCCCCCAATGTGAACAGTTTCTCTCTATCTACTCTGTCCAGACCTCTCGTGATTTTGAACACCTCTATCAAATCTCCTCTCAACCGTCTCTGCTCTAAGGAGAACACCCCAGCTTCTCCAGTCTATCCACGTAACTGAAGTCCCTCATCCCTGGAATCATTCTCATAAATCTTTTCTGCACCTTCTCTCAGGCCTTCACATCCTTCCTAAAGTGCAGTGCTCAGAACTGGACACACTACTCCAGTTGAGGCCAAACCAGTGTTTTATACAGGTTCATCATAACTTCCTTGCTTTTGTACTTCATGAAGCCCAGGATCCCATAACCATTTTATTTTATCCACTTTCTCAACCTGCCCTGCCACCTTCAATGATTTGTGCACATATACCCCCAGGTCTCTCTGTTCATGCACCTGCTTTAGAATTGTACCCTTTCGTTTATATTGCCTCTCCTCGTTCTTCCTACCAAAATATATCACTTCGCATTTTTCTGCATTAAATTTCATCTGCCACGTGTCCGACCATTTCACCAGCCTGTCTGTCTGTCTTGAAGTTTGTCACTATCCTCCTCACTGTTTGTTCACTATACTTCCAAGTTTTGTGTCATCTGCAAATTTTGAAATTGTACCCTGTACTCCCAAGTCTAAGTCATTAATATATATCAAGAAAAGTAGTAGTCCTAGTACCGATCCCTGGGGAACACCACTGTATACCTTCCTCCAGTCTGAAAAACAACCGTTCACCGCTACTCTGTTTCCTGTCACTTAGCCAATTTCATATCCATGATGCCACTGTCCCTTTTATTCCATGGGCTTCAACTCTGCTGGCAAGCCTATTATGTGGCACTTTATCAAACGCTTTTTGGAAATCCATATACACCACGTCAACCGCATTGCCCTCATCAACCCTCTGTTACCTCATCAAAAAACTCTATCAAGTTAGTTAAACATAATTTGCCTTTAACAAATCCATGCTGGCTTTCCTTAATTAAGACACACTTATCCAAGTGACTGTTAACTTTCTCCCTGATTATCGTTTCTAAAAGCTTCCCCACTACCAAGGTTAAACTGACTGGCCTATAGTTCCTGGGTTTATCCTAGCACCCTTTTTTGAACAAGGATATAACATTTGCAATTCTCCAGTCCTCTGGCACCACCCCCGTATCTAAGGAGGATTGGAAGATTATAGCCAGTACCTTTGCGATTTCCTCTATCTCCCTCTGCATCCGAGGATGCATCCCATCTGGTCCTGGTGACTTATCAACTTTAAGTACAGACAGCCTTTCTAGTACCTCCTCTTTATCAATTTTTATCTCATCCAGTATCTCCACTACCTTCTCTTTCACGGAGTTTGGCAGCATCTTCTTCCTTGGTAAAGACAGATGCAAAGTACTCATTAAGTACCTCAGCCATGCCCTCTTCCTCCTTACGTAGGTCTCCTTTTTGGTCCCTAATCGGCCCTACACCTCTTACTACCTGTTTATTATTAATGTGCCTACAGAAGACTTTTGAATTCCCTTTTATGTTAACTGCCAATCTATTCTCATACTCTCTCTTTGCCTCTTATTTTCTTGTTCACTTCCCCTCTGAACTTTCTATATTCAGCCTGCTTCTCACTTATATTCTCAACCTGACATCTGTCATACGTGCTCTTTTTCTGCTTCATCTTACTCCCTATGTCTTTCGTCATCCAGGGAGCTCTGGCTTTAGTTGCCCTACCTTTCCCTCTCATGGGAATGTAGCTCGACTGCACCCGAACCACCTCCTCTTTAAAGGCAGCCCATTGTTTGATTACAGTTTTGCCTGCTAGTCTTTGATTCCAATTTACCCGGGCAGATCTGTTCTCATCCCTCTGAAATTGGCCTTCCTCCAATTAAGTATTTTTACTCTCGATTGCTCCCTGCCCTTTTCCATAGCTAATCTAAACCTTATGATACTATGATCACTGTTCCTAAATGTTTCCCTCCTGACACTTGCCCCACCTCATTCCCTAGAACCAGATCCAGCAATGCCTCCTTCCTTGGTGTGCTGGAAAAGTACTGATCAAGAAAGTTCTTCTGAACACACTTGAGAAATTCTTCCCCCTCTCTGCCCTTTACACTATTACTATCCCAGTCTATATTAGGATATTTGAAGTCCCCCATTATTTCTACCCTATAGTTCTTGCACCTCTCTGTAATTTCCCTGCAAATTTGCTCCACTATATCCTTCCCATTAGTTGGTGGTCTATAGAATACGCCTAGCAGTGTAATGGCACCTCTAGTATTTCTTAACTCGAACCAAATAGATTTTGTCCTTGACCCCTCCAGGACATCCTCTCTCTCCAGCACTGTAATATTCTCCTTAATCAATACTGTCACCCCAGCTCCTTTCTTTCCTTCCCTATCTTTCCTGAACACCTTATATCCAGGAATATTTAAATCCCAATCCTCTTTTTTTGATCCAGGTCTCCGCTATCGCCACAACATATTTCCATGTGGCTATTTGCACCTGCAGCTCACCAACCTTGTTTACCACACTTCGTGCGTTTACACACATGCACTGTAAACCTATCTTAGACCATCCTGTATTCTCTTAGTCTGACCCCACCTAATACCGTACTATTTCTTACTCTAATGCTATATGTTTCTCCCCATCCTTTGTGCATCATGTTTCTCCTTTCTAATGCTGCATCCTGGTGCCCATCCCCCAGCCAAATTTGTTTAAACCCTCCCCAACAGCACTAGCAAACCCTCCCGTAAGGACGTTGGTTCCGGCACTGTTGAGGTGCAACCTGTCCGGCATGTACAGGTCCCACCTCCCCCAGAACCGGTCCCAATGTCCCAGGAATCTGAAACTCTCCCTCCTGTACCATCTCTCCAGCCACACATTCATCTGCTCTATCCTCCTATTTCTATACTCACTAGCTCGTGGCACCGGGAGTAATCCGGAGATTACTACCTTTGGGGTCCTGCTTTTTAATCTCTTTCCTAGCTCCCTAAAATCTGCCTGCAGGAACTCATCCCTCTTTCTGCCTATGTCGATGGTTCCGATATGGACCACGACCTCTGGCTGTTTACCCTCCCCCCTCAATGTTCTGCAGCCGCTCAATGACATCCTTGACCCTGGCACCAGGAAGGCAACATACCGTCCTGGAATTTATTAGTGACTATCTTCTATTTCTGTTAACCAAAGGTTCAGGGATGGGGGCAAAGGTGGGTATGTGGATTTATGTCACAGATCAGCCATGATCTCATTGAATGGCAGAACAGGCTCGAGGGGCTGAATGGCCTCCTCCTGTTCCTCTAGTTCTGGACTCTCCCCACATTGCAACAGTGACTACACTTCATAAGTAATTTGTTGGTTGTGAGGCGCTCTGGGCTTCTTGAGGTCGTGAAAGACTCTATATAAAAGCAAGTTTGTTCGTTCGTTCTTCAGCTAAAGAAGTTTTCTTTATTTGATGTATAATGAAACTCGTGTTTCTGTTATTGTGGTTTAAAGTTGAGACTGGAGGCATAAAGTAGATACTGCTGAAGGACTGATGATGTGGGTGTTTGCAAATCGCTGACCTTTTGAAGCTAAGATTTCCACCATGTGGATAGTCGATGAATACTGCCTTTTATACCTCTGCAAAATCCCATCTCAGATGCCTCCTTTCAAGGCTGACATGGAAACTAAGAAGGAAAGACTTGCTTTTCTATCGTGTAGTCACTGTTGTAATGTAGGAATGTCATCAGTCTCTCGGCACTTCTGTTCATTTTCCCGGGCACGGGAATCTCCATTGTGTCTGTGACTACAATTGAACATGGAACTCGAGGTGTGTTCAACCAAAGCGCTATACAGGATGATCATGACTTCCTCTGACTTGCCCTCTACTGTTTTGGCAACATAGTTCAACATTCTGTTGGCTTTGTTTGCCGCTTTTCATTGGTTGGACACATTAAGTGTTGAGTTTACTAAGATTCCAAGTGTCTCCACTTCAGCTTTAGCTGTTTCAGTAACCATTCATGGAGTGCATGTTGCCAATATTTCCTTTCGATGTGCTGTAGTTCACACTTATCTCATTGTCCTGCTCACTTACACAATGTGTCTATCTCATTCTGTCATTTCTGAGCTGCTTCCTCTACTACAACAGCAACTTGTATTTATATAACTCCTCTAACGCAGTAAAACATCCCTATTCCACTGTTTCTTCTCGTTTGGTAGCATATGCAGATTTGACCAGTTTGTATTGGGTTTCTGAATCCATGTCATTGTAAATTAGAAACACTAGTGTCCCTAACACTGAGCCCTGGGGCACCCCACTCATTACCCCCACCCTGACGCCACTCCTCAAGCAAGTACCCGTATTGTTTTTGCAGCACACATGGCTATCCACTCTACTAAGCAATCACTCCACTATGACTACCGTTTCCCTCTCTGGCTTGCAAAGTTTGTGTTTATCCAAGCTGCCCTCTGTAGTTTTCTAACCACCCTATGCTGTGGCCTTGTTTTTCTCTGGTACTGTTGGACAGTGACTGGTGTCTAAAACCAGTTCAATTTAATTTCCTCAATTTGTACTGTTATCCTGACTCCAGTTGTATTGTGCTGTTGGCTCTGTATAAGGTGCTAGTGTGTCTATAAAAATGACCTCAATTTGGGCTCATTATTTTTTGTGTTGGGTCCCAGACCTCTTATTTGACTGCTGGTTGGCATTTTTAAAACTGATCAAAATGAAATTGCCCGGGTAAATCCCACTTCCTAATTTCATCCAATCTGTAGAGCAGCTCTTCACTAGTAAACTTACTGATACAACACAGGCTGCGCAGTACATCATTGGGCCCGCCCCAGCGCTTAGCATGGCATAACCTAACTGATGGTGGCGAATGGAGCATTGTGCGCAGGGCTTGGGATAACTCGCTGTCCAATGATGCCAGAATGCACCAATGGTTGACGTGGGACATCCTGTGGAGGAGGAGGGCGGAGGGCTTGTGGGGAAGGGTATGGATCTGGTGCTCACCATTCAGTTACAAATGTACTCGGTGTAGTATTCAATCAGCACTCAGGAATTTGGTACTTGTAGGTTTCAAAAGTCAAACTGACCTGCAACATCGTGCATGCAGACACGTGCACACGCACAGGGGGTGGGGGGAGCTATAATTGTAACATCCTGGAGTGGGTTCTAGATCACCTGTGCTGCTGTTGTCTGGACCTCAGTGATTGAGGATTCCTGGGAAAAAGTAAGCTGGCAGTGCCTGGCAAAGAGGGAAAAATCTGTTCGATCAGTCGCACTTAGACCAGAAAGGTACGAGGAAGAAACTGATCACCGAAGGCACATAAGAGCAGACAGAAAGAGAGAGATGTTAACGAGATCACCCAGCGCGATGCCTGTTGAGTGGTTCTAGTACATAATGTGCCTAGCCAGGAGGAGTTTTGGGTTGGTGTGGGGGTGGTGAGGAATTATAGATCAATTGTTCTGTGTACAAGCAGGTCTGCAATGTTATGATTCCTGAGGCAAATCCCAACTGGAGTGCTGGATGGGGGCCTGGAGGGAGGGCGGGAGAGAGCAGCAATGCTGAATCCCAGTGCCAAGACTGCAGGAAAGGGTCAAAATAGAACAACGAGGAAGAAGAAAATGGCCAAGTGAAGGAACAGAGACACAAGTGTGGTGGTGGAAATCCATGGGTTCCGTGAAACACCACGTAGATTGGGAGTTCACATGGATCAATCATGATTTTGCCTGACGTTTTAATGATGGAAGCCCACTCGCTTATTGTGACACACCAATCCTACCCACCTCTTCAAAAGACTGGGCACTCCTGAAATAGTGCTAAATGGGTCAAGTAATTGCTGTGGTTTTAATTTGGCCAATCTCCATTTTTCTTGTATTAACTTGTGATGTCTCCTTGTGCCATAAGATTCTTTGTTTGAACTTGACTACAATTTGTTGACGTCATGGTACAGGGCAATGACCGGACTGAGACTTTGGACATGATTTAATGGCATGTGACCTAAAGATTTTTTAAAACTGTTTTACAATCAAGTTATCCAGTCTGATTTCCAGCATCTGCAGTATTTTCTTTTTGTATCCAGTCTGACTGCCTTGTTGTTGTCATGGACATATTTTATGCTCTTGTGAAATTTGAATTGCATTTGAAATGTTGAACTAATTTCTAATACAGTGGGTTTCATTTCCATGCTCTCTCGTAACCCTCATTGTTGAACCGAACCATCAGCATTACAATTATCTACAGAATAGCAAAAAGAAAGATCTGCATTTGTATAGCACCTTTCAAGACGTTGCAAAGCGTTTTACAGCCAATTAAGTACTTTTTAATACTCCTGTGAAGCACCTCGGGACGTTTTACTATGTTAAAGGTGCTATATAAATACTAGTTGTTGTGTAGTCACTGTTGTAATGTCGGAAATGCAACGGCCAATTTGCGCACAGCAAAGTCCCACACGCAGCAATGCGATAATGACCACATAATATATGTTTTAGGTGTTGGTTGATGGATACATTGGCCAGGACACTGGGGATAACTCCCCCTGCTCTTCCAAATAGTGCCATGGGATCTTTTACATCCACCTGAGAGCAGGTGGAGCCTCGGTTTAATGTCTCATCCGAAAGACGGCACCTTCGACAGTGCAGCGCTCCCTCAGTACTGCACTGGAGTGTCGACCTAGATTATGTGCTCAAGTTACTGGAGTGGCAAGAGTGCTACCACTGAGCCAAGGGAGACATCTGTGTTTAGACAATGCTCAAGTCTGGTCTTTAAACTTGGTAAAATCTGGGTCACTACTTCTTGGCGTATTTCTTGCCAGGATATTCAGTGTACTGATGTTCTGAAATAAACTAAGAGTTCGGCTGGTAATATGAATATGTTTACAGTGTGTTCAAAGTATATCAACTTGTAGGTGTGGTGTTCAGTGTAAATATCGAGTGACTTGCAGCAATAGTCGTTAAACTTGCTTGCTGACCACAACTAGCCAGTTTTGCTGACTAACCAAAGTACACAGCTGAGATGCGCTGAAGGGAAATCTCCAGCTGGTTTCCATATCAATCTCATTGCTCAAGTTCACAGCATAAATGACTGCTCTTTGTACTTGCATAAATTCAATTATTGAGAACACTGAACAGTTAATCAATTTTAGATAACTTTGAAGGATTAGATCTTAATTTTAAAATAATGTAAAACATGGTAGTGTGATTGCTGAAGCTAAATTCATTTAGTTCAACTATCCACTGCATGTACTTAATAAAATGATATAGTTATGGCAAAAGTGTAGCTGGTCTGAGTATATCTCCATTTATAGTTACTAGCGTTTTTTTTTAAAGATTTGAGCGGCTAAATAAAAATCACACATCCTGTTTAATGCTTCTAGTTGATGCAGAACAGACAGTGGATGTGAAGTGGCACATTTCACCCACCAGGTGGCACTGTTCTGTGCTAGCATGCAGCTACATCATCAAAGGCTGAACAGTCCAGGAGGATAGAGGGATGATGAGCAATAGATTTTTATGTTTTTAAAAAAAAACACTTGGCAGCTTTGGGTCTTCAACAATTAAAATGTTAACTGTGACACATAATTACTGTTGTCGTACTTTATCCCTCCCTTCCTTGCTACCAGTTTTTGTCCCCTCCAGAATGCGTTGGATCCTTGCTGATGTTGGCCAGCCTCTGGTAACTTGCCGACGCGATGATGTGAAAGATTAATCACTGCCCATTATTATCTTCTGCTTTTAAAAGCAGTATAAAATAGTTTATTATTTGGCCAATTTACCATTCCGTCCAAGAATCTACAAGAAGTGTAACAGTGTGCTTAATGCGGAGATGCCGGTGTTGGACTGGGGTGGACAAAAGTGAGAAGTCGTCACTTTGCCTGACGAAGGAGCAGCGCTCCGAAAGCTTGTGATTTCAAATAAAGCTGTTGGACTATAACCTGGTGTTGTGCGACTTCTCACTAGTGTGCTTAATCTATTTGATAAGTGAGGAGAGGGACCATTAATGCTGGCTCTGTATTGGCTGTTGGTTCTTGACTCAGTGGCTGACTGAAGGTGTGTGGATTTGTTGCTGGCAGTTTTTGTAAGCATTCTAACTTTATAAATGTTTTTTCCAGTTGGTAGATTGGAGGAGCGAGAGTCGGAACTCAAGAAAGAATACAATGCACTTCATCAAAGACATACAGAGGTAAGGAGGTGTGTGTAATGTGTGGGCCCTGTTGATTGGAATGGTGATATAATTCAGCGCATTTCAACTTCTTGGATATTTTTGATGGGAAGAAAGAGCTTGCATTTATATAGCTGCCTTCTTGTCCGTGAGACGTCACAAAGCATTTCACACCCAATGAATTACTTTTGTAGTCCAGTCACTGTTTTGTAGGCGCCTGTAGCAGCCAATTTGCACACAGCAAGGTCCCACAGACAGCAATGAGATAAATGACCAGTTAATTTTGGAGGTGTGATTGAGGGCCAAGTGTTGGGTCAGACACGAGGGGAACTCCTCTGCTTGTCTTTGTATAGAGCCGTGGGATCTTTTACCTCCAGCTAGACAGGCAGATGAGGTATTGGTTTAACGCTTCATACAAAAGATGGCACTTCTGACTTCTAAGATGGCCCTCATCTGTTTGTGATGTTGGGTGTGGGATAAATATTGGCCAGGTCACTGGGGAGAACTGCCCTGCTCTTCTTCCAACTAGTGCAGTGGGATCTTTTACGTCCACCTGAGAGGGCAGACGGGGCCTCGGTTTAAAGTCTCATCTGAAAGACGACACCTCCGACAGTGTAACACTCCCTCAGTACTCCACTAAAGTGTCGGCCTTGATTTCATGCTCAAGTCACTGGAGGTGCAAACTCTAGGAGACCACGTTGACTGGTGCCGCTATCGGTGCTGCACTATAACAAGCTCTCGGATTGTTCCCTTTCTGTTGGTGGGCGGGGGGAGCGGGAATCATCTTGCTTCTGCTCAGTATCTTCCCATGTTTATTGTTTCTTTTGCGAAATGAAGAATAAATGCTCGTCTACATGCTGTTCACTGACCGAGCTTGTCTACAGCAATGGAAGAATAAAGGAGTTAAATATATGTTGCACCTTTTCATGTCTTCAGGACGTCCCAAAGTCCTTCACAGCCAATGAGTTACGTTCTGTTACTGTTGGGTAGCCAAATGCCCTGCTGCACTGAGCTGTGGTCCAAATGGGCTAGAATCAAAATGGGCTCTCCATCCTTGGCAAACCAGCTTCAGCAGTGGGCATTTTTAGGATTTAACTTGCCAACCCTCAGATTGGAGGGCAGATATTTCACTGACTGAAACTACAGGCCTGTGAGTTGGGTAACAGGGAAAATGGTTCTACACTAGCAGCAAAACAAAGCCAAGTGGGTGGGGGTGGTGGTGAAAGAGAGGAGAGTTTTTTAAAGAAGGGTTTCCAGTGCCCCAACTAGTATTGATTTGTTATGCTGTTCGTTTTCTGGAGTCAGAATCTAATCTGCATTTAAAAGCTGCCATATGTCAGTGGTGTGGCTGATGTGGGTCTTTAATAGGTTGCCTCCATTAATCTTCTGTTTAAATCCTTTGTAAAATGAATCCTTTTGCAGTAATTTTATTTTGTCTTCCATCTTCATCGTGAAGCTAATTGTGCCTGTCCGTCTGGTTCTTCAGTTGTCTGGGCTGATCCTCAAATGTGCTTCATGTGAAATTTAATGTTCATTGTGTTTCGTTCAAGTGTGCATTCCCTGTACAAAGTCCCAACAGGGACACCAAGAGGTTTGTGTGTCAAACTAGACGATGTAAAATGACGAGACCCTGTTGTTGTGAATGTGACCTGAAGTTTAAGATTATGTAATGTGCTAAAGTAAGATTGACAGTTCTGTGTGGTATTTGTCAACGAACAAGCCAAATTCCAAGTGAATGATGATAAACAAGTTTTAATTTAGAAATATGCTGAGGTAAAAAGGGGCTCAAGTAAAATTTGTGCCACTTCCCATGTAGGCTTGTATGTGTTTGAGTGAAGCTGTTTTTTTAACCCATTGTGCACCATGACAGAATTGAAGAAGCCAGCAGCATGCCAAATCTCGGATTTAAAAAGTCACTTTTTTTACTGCGTCTTGTATTTGAATTGAGTGGCTTGCCCGACCCTCCGATACCTGATCAGGCTGGGCCACTTTCTGTAAATGAGCCAGGCTTTTAACCCCAAGTATACCGTGACAGGAAAAAAAAAATAGTATGATGCACTACAAACTAAAATGCTTAATTGTTGTCAGGTTTTCCATTGAAGGTATAATTTTGCCATGTATCTTTGTACAAGTCAAAGTGGAGAGACAGATTTCATTGCCCAAAATACTTGATTTTGAAAAAACAAAAGCGCAATGAAAGGGACAGAAATGTGCTCCTGCATCGATTCCGTAAAGGTGCAATAGTAACACTGGCTGTTTGGAAATAAAGCTAGCAGCTTTCCTTGTCTTTTACAGACCCTGTCAGGCTTGGGACAGTGGTTATAATTTTGCTAGTTGATGCTGCAGTGCACCAGCGAGGAGTGTTGCATGCTTAGTTCTGTGTCTAACTGTTACAAAGGAGCATAAGACGTAGGAGCAGGAGTAGGTCATTTGGCCCCTCGGGCCTGCTCCGCCATTCAATAACAACATGGCAGATCTGATCTTGGCCTCAACTCCACTTCCCTGCCCGGAGCCCATAACCCTGGACTCCCTTCCCATTCAAAAATCTGTCCATCTCCAACTTAAATATATTCAATGACCCAGCCTCCACAGCTCTCTGGGGAAGAGAATTCCAAAGATTCACGACCCTCTGAGAGAAGAAATTCCTCCTCATCTCCGTTTTAATTGGGCGACCCCTTATTCTGAAATTATGCCCCCTAGTTCTTGATTCCTCCACGAGGGGAAACATCCTCTCTGCATCTACCCTGTCAAGCCCTTCAGAATCTTATATGTTTCAATAAGACCCCCTCTCATTCTTCTAAACTCCAGTGAGTATAGGCCCAACCTGCTCAACCTTTCTTCATAAGACAACCCTTTCATCTCCAGAATCAACCTCGTGAACCTTCTCTGAACTGCCTCCAATGCAAGTATATCCTTCCTTAAATAAGGAGACCAAAACTGTACGCAGTACTCCAGGTGTGGTCTCACCAGCGCCCTGTACAGTTGTAACAGGACTTCCCTACTTTTATACTCCATTCCCTTTGCAATAAAGGCCAACACTCCATTTGCCTTCCTAATTACTTGCTGTACCTGCATGCTAACTTTTTGTGATTCATGTACAAGGACAGCCCCCATCCCCCTGTACCTCAGCATTTTGTAATCTCTCCCCATTTAATTAATAATTTGCTTTTTTATTTTTCCGACCAGAGTGGATAACCTCGCATTTTCCCACATTAAACTCCATTTGCCAGATTCCTGCCCACTCACTTAGCCTATCTATATCCCTTTAGAGATTCTTTGCGTCCTCCACACTATTTGCTTTCCCACCTATCTTTGTATCATCAGCAAATTTGGCTACATTACACTTGGTCCCTTCATCCAAGTCATTAATATAGATGGTAAATAGTTGAGGCCCCAGTACTGATCCCTGCGGCACCCCACTAGTTACAGTTTGCCAACCTGAAATGACCCATTTATCCTGACACACTCTTTTCTGTCAGTTAGCCAATCCTCTATCCATACTAATATATTACCCCCAACCCCGTGAGCTCTTATCTTGTATAGTAACCTTTCATGTGGCACCTTATCGAATGCCTTCTGGAAATCCAAATACACGACATCTACTAGCTCCCCTTTATCCACCCTGCTCGTTACATCCTCAAAGAACGCCAGCAAATTTGTCAAACATGATTTCCCTTTCATAAAACCATGCTGACTCTGCTCGACTATATTATGATTTTCTAAATGTCCTGCTACCACTTCCTTAATGATGGACTCCAGCATTTTCCCAATGACAGATGTTAGGCTAACTGGTCGATAGTTGCCTGGTTTCTGTCTCCTTCCTTTCTTAAATAGGGGCGTTACATTTGCGGTTTTTCCGTCCACTGGGATCTCTCCAGAATCCAAGGAATTTTGGTAGATTACAACCAATGCATCCACTATCTCTGCAGCCACCTCTTAAGACTCTCGGATGCAGGCCATCGGGTCCAGGGGACTTGTCCACCTTTAGTCCCATTAGTTTGCCTAGTACTTTCTCTCTAGTGATCGTGATTGTTTTAAGTTTTCCACCCCCCCCCCCCCCCCCCCCACCTCAATTGCCCCTTGATTATCCGTTATTGGGATGCTTTTAGTGTCTTCTACCGTGAAGACCGATACAAAATATTTGTTCAAAGTCTCTGCCATTTCCCTGTTTCCCATTTTTAATTCCCCAGACTCATCCTCTAGGGGACCAACATTTACTTTAGCTACTCTCTTCCTTTTCATAGACGGTAAGAGCTTCTACAGGTATGTTTTTATAGTTCTTGCTAGCTTACTCTCATAAGCTATCTTCTCTCTATCATTTTTTTAGTCGTCCTTTGCTGGTTTTTAAACATTTTCCAATTCTCTGGCCTTCCACTATTCTTCACAACATTGTATGCTTTTGTTTTCAATTTGATACCATCCTTTACTTCCTTAGTTAGCCACGGATGGTTCATCCTTCTCTTAGAGTCTCTTCGAATCTGACCTCGGGTGACTGTCTGTGTGGAGTTTGCACATTCTCCCCGTGTCTGCGTGGGTTTCCTCCGGGTGCTCCGGTTTCCTCCCACAGTCCAAAAATGTGTGGGTTAGGTTGATTTGGCTATGATAAATTGACCCTTAGTGTTAGGGGGGATTAAATATGTGGGGTTATGGGGATAGGATGGGATATGTTAGGGGGAATTAAATGCGTGGGGTTACGGGGGTAGGGTGGGATGTGAGTACTGTGGGGATTGGGGCAGGGACAGGGTGCTGGATTTGGATGATCAGCCATGATCGTATTGAATGGCGGAGCAGGCTCGACGGGCCGAATGGCCTACTCCTGCTCCTAGATTCTATGTTTCTATGTTTCTATGTAGAGTCTGTCTTTCTCTCTGGAATATATCTTTGCAGAGAGTTATGAAATATCTCCTTAAATGTTTGCCACTGCTTTTCTACAGCCTTACCCTGTAATATATTTTCCCAGTCCACTTTAACCAAGTCTGCCTTCATACTTTTGTAATTACCTTTATTTAAGTTAACCATGGTGAGATTTGTAAAAAGGGTAATTGGAGTGAGAGCAGTTGGAGGGGCAGTAGAATGAAGAAAAGACAGACTAAATTAATAAGCATGCAAGTGAGAATGAACTGGCATAGAGCAGCAAAAAGGAAAGTGAGTAATGGAGAGCAGACATCAGAGAATCACCGACAGCACTAGCGCATTAAACTGTCAGAAATCCACACCGTTTTAACTTTCTAATATTGGGGTCGAAGGGGAAGGAATGTCCAGGGGGTTGTACATTGTCCTGAGCATTCCCCTCCCTATATTAAAGCAGTACTCTTGAAAGAGTTGAACTTATTTTTAAAAAGTTAATGTTCTTGCAGATGTGGAGACTGTTGAATAGGGTCTCCTCGCTCTGCCAGGCTGCTCCAGTGAAGTTGGTTGCAGGAAGTGTTCTGGAGAGGCTCCATTGCATTGGAAATGGCAACTTCAAATTGGCCTAACTGCTGTTCGAGCGGGCCAGTCCTGGGAACTCACAGTGCAGCCTAGAAAATCTGCATTCTGTGATCTTCGAATATTCGTTCACGGGATGTGGGCGTCACCTGGCAAGGCCAGCATTTATTGCCCATCCCTAATTGCCCTTGAGAAGAACCATTGTTCTTTTTGTAGTGGTGTGGTACAACTGAGTGGTTCATTAGGCCAGTTCAGGGGTCAACCACATTGCTGTGGGTCTGGAGTCACACAGAGGTCAGACCAGGTAAGGACGGCAGATTTCCTTCCCTGAAGGACTAGATTTTTTTTTTACAACAATCCAGTAGTTTCATGGTCACCATTACTGCTATGAGCTTTTTTTTAAATTCCTAATTTATTTAATTAACTGAATTTAAATTCCCAGCTGCTGTGGTGGGATTTGAACTCCTGTCTCCGGTTCATTAGTCCAGGCCTCTGGATTACTAGTTCAGTGACATAACCACTATGCTACCGATCTTCATGGTGCGTGTTCAATAAGTGGGAACTTGAGAACCATTAACGTTTCAGTTCCTTTTTCTATAGTTAGAACTGGGAGGCAAAAATCCACTAAATGTATTTACTGAAACATATTTTAGTTATATTAAATGTAGCTGAAAAATTACATGGTGAACTGAGTATATTTTATTTCCCAGGGTAAATTCAGATTTTTGCTCCCCAGCTTGTATTTATGCCTTGGCTTGGTGGTACCACTGAGTCAGAAGGCCGTGGGTTCAAGCCAATATTTATCCCTCAACCAACATCATTCGAAAAAATTATCTGGTGATTATCACGTTGCTGTTTGTGGGATCTTGCTGTTTGCAAATTGGCTGCTACGTTTCCTACATTACAACAGTGACTACACTTCAAAGGTACTTCATTGGCTGTAAAGCACTTTGGGATGTCCTGAGGTTGTGAAAGGGGCCATGTAAATACATATCTTTCTTTACGGCACAGCATAGGTACTAAGTGACGAAATGCGTAAATTTTTGAACAAGTGGTTGCGCACAGTCTCGCGAGTCTTTGTTCCACAATGCTAAGTGTTGTCGTTTTTCCAAGTGTTGCTCCTGATTTGGAGAAGTAACCCTGCAATTTCTGATGTGTGACACTGGTGCAATGCTTACAGTCCT
Organism: Squalus acanthias; assembly: GCA_030390025.1. Lineage (NCBI taxonomy): Eukaryota > Metazoa > Chordata > Chondrichthyes > Squaliformes > Squalidae > Squalus > Squalus acanthias. The sequence goes on from JASTWF010000038.1 coordinate 2,374,905, forward strand.
TCACATGTTACTTGCTATACTCATACCATCTAGTGACAGAAACCAAGAGCTGCAACATTTCAATGCCATACAGACTGGTAAACTTCCTTTCCGATTCCAACAGTACAACTACAAATAATTGAAGTGTATTGTGAATGTATTGCCAAATCAATGCAGCAACGTCTGAATTTGGATTTTTAAATTTTGTTAGAATTTTACATTGCAGAAGGAATCCCAGTAAGTTGACATATTTATGTATGTACGTATTCCTTCTCTCGCCCACCCCTCCTCAACAAAACAAAGACTTCAGGCAAAGTATCATGGTCATGGCCCTCTGGCTTTTTATTACAAGTGAGCAGGAATGAGACCGCATTCATGGGGACAGCATCTTTAAAAGCTCAGTGGCAACAGGAAGATGTAAAGAAGAAATTCTGGCAGTTTTAAGGCCCTACAGAGCAGCCGAGTTAGTAGTACTGTGTTTTAAATTATTTCTCCTTTTCACAATCTTGCCTTGTTTAAAAAAAAATAAAAAAAATTAAGTGAAATTAAGAGAATACAGCTTTAGCATAGAAGCGCCATAGAAATTTAATAAACTTTTTTTCTTAGCTGGGAAGGTTGGGGTGAGATCATCAGCCATGGCTCAGTGGGCAGCACTCTGGGCTCCGAGTCAGAAGGTTGTGGGTTCAAGTCCCACTCCAGAGACTTGAGCACAAAAATCCAGCCTGACACTCCAGGGCAGTACTGAGGGAGTGCCGCACTGTCAGAGGTGCCGTCTTTCGGATGAGACGTTAAACCAAGTCTGCTCTCTCAAGTGGACGTAAAAGAGCCCGTGGCATTATTTTGAAGAAGAGCAGGGAAGCTCTCCCCGGTATCCTGGCCAATATTTATCCCTCAATCAACGTTACTAAAACAGATTATCTGGCCATTATCTCATTGCTGTTTGTGGGATCTTGCTGTGCAGAAATTGGCTGCTGCGTTTCCTACATTACAACAATCTCTACACTTCAAAAAGTACTTCATTGGCTGTAAAACGTTTTGGGACATCATATAGTTGTGAAAGCCGCTATAGAAATGCAAGTTCTTTCTTTAATATTTGTTTTGAGAAGTTTGAACTGATCGATTGGAGTCTTGTGGCTGAAGTTGTATCTGCCATAGAAACTTGTAAAAGCTACTTATGATCTGCAATTCATCTGTGTAAATCAGCCAGTACTGGCATTAGAATAGACCGTTCACAAAGCAGTGCATTAGTGTGTTGCACTGCAGAGCAAGAACGCCTGAAATGTGGGACACAGTGAGGAACATTATGTAAAATCCTTAACACTGTTCATTGCATTTACTGATGAAAACACTTCTTTCCTATTGTATTTATGAATTTCTCATCTTTCTGGTATTTAAGCAGACCTACTCATGAATTTGTGTGTCTCGATCCTTGCCAGCTCAGATTTTAATCTTAGCAGTGCAGAAATTCAGTTCCACTGCTATTACAAGAGGAGGGAGTAGAATCCGAATGTCTTTGGTAGTGCTGTTGCAGATTTTTAATTCCTCACATCATTGCAGTAAAGTTTTAATTGCATTGCCACTGACATAGAATGTTGCCTTTAATGTATTTTCCTTGGCAATTCACCATAAATGGAGATGACATGATTAAATTCTGATAGTTTTAACTGCAGCATGTACAGTATTTTTTGCTGTTTCCTGTGTTTTATTTTATTTAATTTTTTATCTTGCCGTCCAGGTCATGCCTTAAATAGAATACTTATGTTTTCTGCATCTTTCTTTCCTTGTAGTGGCAAGATGGAAAGTTAATTGTAATTATTTGTAAAACGAATCTGTTAGAAAATTTAATCATTTAGATAATTGCTTGAAAAAGCCATTCTGCTACAGTGGTCCATCACCACTTAAGAGTTACAACAAATAATATAAGTTGTTGCATGATTTGTACATTTTAAATTTCTAATTGTGGAAGGTAACTTTCCCTGCTCTGCTATTTCATTCTCTGTCATTCTTTACTCTGATCTGAAACATAGGGGCCCAACATTTGCGATCGGAAGCTTCCCGTGGACGGATGCCTCCGACCTGTAAAAATATCGACGCATTTACCTGGTGGCCCGGGAGGTATGGAGGCTCGTGATCCTGGGCGCCTCCTGGTCCGCGTGGGACGGCCCAACCAATAAAAGAATGGAATCCCCATTCATATTTATGGGAGTTCCGTCCGTTCAGAACTCCCATAAGTATGAATGGGGATCACTTTAAAAAAAAAATACACCAACACATGAAATAACTTTTTTTTAAATTACATATTTAAAATTAATTAAAATGCCATTTAATTAATTATTTTAAACAATTTTTTGAGAAATTATGTTTTAACGGGGCTGAAAATAAACTTAACTAATTGTTCAGGGTTTTTAATGTATAAATGAGTGATAACATTTTATTTTCCAATTTTGTAAAACTCTTATGCTCTTAAAGCTCTTACCAGGCATAAGAATTTCACGGGCATTCAGCGGGCGGAAGTTGAGCAAATAGCGCGACTCTCCACCCGCAGAGGCCCATCTCCCGGGGATGGCTGCGATTTGTCAAGAAGATCGCAAGTTCCGGGTTTTAGCGCATGCGCTTCGCATGCCTAAACCTGAAACTTGTGTGGGCCCCTATGGGCACGTATGCACCCATAGGGGTCGCAAAATATGGCCCAGGAAGTGTCCTGATATCTCATTGACAGCAATATATGTCCAAAAGGAAAGGCAGAGCTGATCTGAGAGCACCAATGATAGGGTGGGACCACAGCAAACTCTCCCCTTTCATATGTGAGTGGACAGTGGCTATTGGCAGTTGCAGCTTGCTATTGGTATTTTTCAGAATCTTTCCCATTGCTCTGTGAGCTGTTTTGAATGTACAATGTCTCACTCCATGCGGGGTGGGGAGGGGTGGGTGGTGGTGGGGGCTTGAAAGTTATGGCACTGCAATCCCTTGTTCTGTCACTAGAGGATGCTCTAATATTCACACAATATCATTGCTTCGTACGCAGTAAATGAGTTCCATCCCTTCTCTATGCAAGCTGTCTATGTCGAAACATCTATGATGTTGTCCCCACGATATAACGGGCCAGATCATGCTGGAAAAATAACGGCGTGTTAACGTCGCACGCTGTTATTGAAGTGCAAATTGGCCAGTGAGTTCAGGCAATGAAGAGATACGCCATGCGTTGCGAATCTTCAGAACTTGCTGGTCGATTTGTGCTGCTCCGCTGTTTGCTTCGCACAAATGGCATCTCACACTTAGCCTTCCCGTTATTTTGAAGACCTTGCTGGATTTGCACATTAATTGCTTATAAAACTTGCCACAGAAAGTTAAGTCTGGTGATAAAAAAGTACCTTTTTAACGACGTGATACAATCACAATCGACTTCTCTGGCCCAGAAATTGAATAATTTAAAGTGTTCAATTTCGTTCCTAACTGTAGTGAATTCTTCTAATATTTTTAAAAAAATCAAATTTTACAAAGTTTTTTTCATGCTTTTCCTTTGTCTTTTTCTTTCTCTTAATCCAATCTCTGTAATGCACCCGATTTCCTTCTCCGTCGTACCTGTTTCTTTCTCGATCTTTAAATCTCATTGATTAAGGAGATCGACTGTTGGTCCCACTGTTGACACAGGTCCCAGAAGCCCCGTTGCCCTCGCCGTGCCAATAACAGCTCGCACTTCCAGCAAGTTACGGTACACACACATTTTGATCTGAAGGATGCAGAACAAAGCCGAACTGGTGCTGCGAGAGGCCCCACTCCAGCAAAATCTGGCCCAATGACACCTTGAAAACCATGCTAACGTTTAGGGAACTGTGGGAACAGGAAGGTTGCCATTCCTCTGAGTGCTGCTGCCTGTGACAACATCTCTGATGGGTTAAATGCCACAAGTGGTGCAGTGCTGAGTTGTATCGGCTAGTGAAGTTCCAGTTTCAATCTCTGCTTGTGATCAGTTTGGCGATTTCAACCGGGGCAGTGTATCCCTGGTGTGGGGAGTGGGTGGGGATCAATCAGCCTGTGTTCCTATATCTGGTTGCTATGTTGGGAATGTGCTTATGTTGACAATGTGCAGCATTAGGCTCAGCTGCAGAGGACCACATTTGTCCAAATTGCATCCCAACACGGTTTAGACCTGCGTACGAAATTGGCAATTTGGCAGAGTACCGAGTGGATGCTGAGGCTCGCAGAGGTGCTGCAACACAAATCCTTGCCTTCAATAGAAATGTGAGGTGGGGGATGGGGGGGTGAAATTGGAGCAAGGGGGAAGAAATTATATGGATCACCAATTGGACGTACAATTTTCTATTCATCTGGGGTGCCTTTTTACAAACCATTTTGCACCACCCCAAAAGAAAAAGAACTCTGCACTTTAGTATTTCTAGCCTCTGGATCTTCTAACCAGCTTTTTAAACAATTAAGCATCATCAGTTGCCCAAGCGTTAAATAGTCCCTGCTGCCCACCTATTGAAGATCAACAGAAGTGTAACTAAGGTGAGGACCAGGTAATTATTGTATCTGAAACTAGGGGCGGAACTTTCAACTTCAGCGGCGCCGAGAAACAAGTCATCAGCCCCAGTTACGCACCCTTTATTTTTAATCGTTCATGGGATCTGGGCGTCGCTGGCATGGCCAGCATTTATTGTCCATCCCTAACTGCCCTTGAGAAGGTGGTGGTGAGCCGCTGCCTTGAACCGCTGCAGTCCGTGTGGTAAAGGTGCTCCCACAGTGCTGTTAGGGAGGGAGTTCCAGATTTTGACCCAGCGACGATGAAGGAACGGCCGATATACCTCCAAGTCAGGATGGTGTGTGACTTGGAGGGGAACTTGGAGGTGGTGGTGTTCCCATGTGCCTGCTGCCCTTGTCCTTCTAGGTGGTAGAGGTTGCGGGTTTGGGAGGTGCTGCCGAAGAAGCCTTGGCAAGTTGCTGCAGTGCATCTTGTAGGTGGTTCACACTGCAGCCACGGTGCGCCAGTGGTGGAGGGAGTGAATGTTTAAGGTGGTGGATGGTGTATCAAGCGGGCTGCTTTGTCCTGGATGGTGTCGAGCTTCTTGAGTGTTGTTGGAGCTGCACTCATCCAGGCAAGTGGAGAGTTTCTCGCTTTTTCTCCTCTGTTAAAGTCAGTGGAAAGGAAACTCATCGGACAGGGTGTGTAACTGGTGGCAGATGCACTATCGCCCCGTTTTGCCCTCCTGCCAAAGTTGAATGTTTCGCCCTAGGTTTCTTAGTCTCAGTGTATGATCAGTATATTGGAAAGGGTCATTGTATTAATGGCATCCTCTCCTGTTTTATAGCATAGATTCCCTCTCGCGGAAAGGAGTTTGGTAAATTGCTCACATAAGAATTCTGATTGCTCATTCAAAAAATTGCTAAAAGTTGTTGAGAAATTAGCTGTATTGTGACGGTGGAAAGTGGCAGATTGGTAGTGGGTTTGTCTTTGATTTAGGTGGAATGTAATTATATCCAGAGATTATTTTCTGGTACAATCCCTAAATAATTCTAGTGATGTTACCAATTTTCTTGTCCATGTTGGTGATTTAAAAAAAAATGGTTCCACTGTAGAGTACGGTTTACAGGGAGTGGAAAAAATTCAATGATGGTGAAAGGGAATTTGACTGCAATTCCAGAGTATCTGTCAGCCACAGAAGTTTGCTCATGAAACGTTGTGTAAGGGTTCCTCAGAATTTGGCACAGGAGTTTGTACAAAATGCTGGCAGATTTGATGGATGCCAGAAGCAAATTGATGCAGTTCAGTATTAAAGCACCCTGTTCCTGGAGGGTCACTGCTTTGCCCCATGCATGCATATCAAGAGTCTGAACTTCAGATGAATCTATGGTTAGCGGCAACTGATTTTTAACCTGCTCTTTGCTGTAACTTGCTGAAGCCTTGTTCCATTTCTTTTCATCTGTGGTCCTCAATTGTTAGCCAGTGCCTTTTCTGTGTCTTGTGCAACTGGTTCCTTCACGATTTTACATGCGTGCTTAGTGTGTGTGTGTGTGCATCAATGGGAGAGGCTCAGGAATAGGCTGTGTACTCGCCCTGCAGCCAAGAATGGCTCATGACCAGGAGAGGAGAAATTGGATTTAAAACTTCATTGTGGAGCTTGGATTTAGAGGTTAAGCTGCATAACCTGATGTACAGAGCCGTCTGTATTTTAAATGTGCATGCCTTAGTTAAGTGAATGTGATCTGCTACCCAGTTCACAAGCAGATCAGTGTGAACAAAGACATCCATCGCTGGAGGAAAGTGAGAGATTAAGCGTCACATAAGAACATAAGAAATAGGAGCAGGAGTCGACCATTTGGTCCCTTGAGCCTGCTCCGCCATTCAATAAGATCATGGCTGATCTTCTACCGCATCTCCACTTTCCTGCACTATCCCCATATCCCTTGGTTCCCTTAATATTCAAAAACCTATTGATCTCTATCTTGAATATACTCAATGACCTGAGCCTCCACAGCCCTCTGGGGTAGAGAATTCTAAAGATTCACCACCCTCTGAGTGAAGACATTTCTCAAGGACACCCAGGTCCCTCTGAACACCAACATTTCCCAATCTCTCTCCATTTAAAAAATACTCTGCTTTTCTATATTTCCTACCAAAGTGGATAACTTCACATTTCTCCACATTATATTCCATTTGCCATGTTCTTGCCCACTCACTTAGCCTGTCTATAGCCCCTTGAAGCCTCCTTGCATCCTCCTCACAACTTACATTCCCACCTAGCTTTGTATCATCAGCAAACTTGGATATATTACATTTGGTCCCCTCATCCAAATCATTGATGTAGATTGTGAATAGCTGGGGCCCAAGCACTGATCCTTGCGGTACCCCACTTGTTACAGCCTGCCAACCCAAAAATGACCCATTTATTCCTACTCTCTGTTTTCTGTCCGTTAACCAATCCTCAATCCATGCTAGTATATTATCCCAATCCCATGAGCCCTAATTTTGTTGAATAACCTCTTGTGTGGCACCTTATCGAATGCCTTCTGAAAATCCAAATACACCACATCCACTGGTTCCCCCTTAGTTTTTTCAGGTTGTAACTAACAGAAAAAATAACAGATTTGTCAAACATGATTTCCCTTTCATAAATCCGTGTTGACTCTGCCCAATCCTATTATTATTTTCTAAGTGCCCTGTTACCACGTCCTTAATAATAGATTCTAGCATTTTCCCGACTACTGATGTCAGGCTAACTGATGTCACACCACCTTCAAATTCCATCACAATCGTAGGAAGGAGAATTGGGTCATCCAGTTTTAAATTGATTACATGTGGCAGAGCAACTAGTCTTGGAAGTGTAAGATGTTGGTAGGAAAGATTCTGTCATTACAATTACTTCAACATGAAGGCTATGGGGAACGCAAGATCAAAATGAATCATGCTATTGAATAAAGTTTGGGTATTGAAGTGGGAACTATCATTATATAAGCATTTCCCCTCTGTAATGGTGTGGGGGGGAAACACCTCTCCTTCCCCGTCCTCCTTGTTGGCTCAGCTGCCCACACCGGATCCAAGGTCTCGGTGTCTTTGGTTAGGGTTGTCATGGCCACCCATGCAGCTGCTTGTTTAGTTGACTGGGAAGCATCCTGACTGGTGCTGAAAGGGCTGCTTCCCTGATTTGCTATACAAGCCCCCAGATCTGAAGTGGGAACTAGTTATATACAGTTATGCTGCTTAACCTCGAAATCCCCAAGCTCCACAATGAAGTTTTAAATCCAATTTCTCCTCTCCTGGTCATGATCCATTCTTGGCTGCAGGGTGAGTACACAGCCTATTCCTGAGCCTCAGGCCGAACAGTTGCCACTCTGTTGTCAACTTGGGGCTTTGAAGAAATTGGTGCCGAGAAGCTGCTTGAATCACCTGGCCTGGATGAGAGGCCACTTTCATTTTAAATCTGACCATAGCTTCTCACTGCAGTCTTTTGTCCTCCTGTCTTTCTGATGTGCAGCATTTGATTGAAAGTGGGATGCTGTGGGTTGAAAACTTTGTGACATCAGGCTGCAGTGTTTCTCAAACCTATTCTGCTGTGAATTTCCCCCACCCTTTCTGGGAAACTTTGCCGTAAACAATTAAGAAAGCTAGCTCTTCAGTCTGTTGGAATTCCCCCAATTTCCCTAGCAATTGTATAAGTCTTCACTCTGAGCGCTCCTTTTTTTTTAAATGCAGTATTCTCTGGTGTATTCTGAGTTTAGGGCATTGGAGCTTTTGGTTGTTCTACTTCCTTAATCATAATTGATATGCTAATCTCTCTGTTAAATTCTGTGAAGTATCCCTGACAACATGGTCACAGGCTCAAGAATACTTTGATAATTGTCTCTTGTGAATACTGATGAGAGGAATTGATGTAAAAGGTCACAGATACGCTCCTTCTCTTCCACTAGTATAATATCCGTTTCTTAAGGGGCCCTGCACATGCTGTAACGCTTTCACCCCTGTTATTCTACCCAAAGACACTCCTTTCACTGGTGCCCAATTACAATTGTTAAAGAAAGGGTAGATTACTGCTTAAGGTGTGTGTTTGTGTATACATATTCCTTCTCTCCACCTTTCCCTGGCCTCCTGCTATCCATAGCTGGGAGGGTGGGAGACTGCTTCTAGGGCTGTCAAGCTATCGTAAAACTAATATTGAAATTAACTTGCAAGAAATGATCAGATTCCAAGAACTTTCTGTTGTAGATTTGAACGCCATTGCAAGCTGCTTCTCACTAATGCCAGGAATTTATCAATCTGGTGTTGCTCGTTCCAGCTATACACTAAAATTACACAGAACATATAAATAGTTCTGCGGTTAGTGTCCATTATTAGAACTGCAGTTACGTCTGCCTTCTTGCCTAAATGAGACCGGACAATTTCGAACACTTGATTTGTTTGACATGGTCCAATGTTGGTGAGAAGGACTGTTTTGATGGTGTATTTATAACACAAAAACCATGGCCAAGTTGGGCCAAGGTGACTTGTGTGCAGTTTTTGTTTGTAAGGTATATACATTCTCCTCGTTCCTGTTTTATACCCTGGCCAGTGAAAATCTCAATGTGAATATTTCTAGAATTTGTTTTTTGGAAAGTAATTGTTTATCAAGTGCCCCTTATGGCACATCTGGTGGAGCCTTGCAGATCAGTCAGTGCAATTCCAGATGTGTGCTGAATTTGCTGGTCTACGATTGGCCTCCAAGCCTTGGCTAAGAGATCAACGAGCCAGGGTTTCCTCATTGCTATCTCTTGACCCCTGTCAGGTGAGGACAGGATTGGGCTCCCAGGATGGATCGCTTGCAAGCATCCACTGTCGCAGTTCACACATAGAGTGGCCACTTGGACAGGAACTCTACTTCAGCAAAACTCTGTTGCTTAAGAAGTGGGTGGAATTGATCAAAAAAAAAAGAGCTTTATGATATTTCATGGTTCGAATACCTATAACCATGATAAATCTATTGGCCTCCCTCAAAGATTGGCGTTCTGATAATAGTGTCATCGAACAGAGTAATCGGACTGCAAAACGTGGCAGATTGACCAATTAGTGTGAGGTGAAGGCCCATAAAATTAGCAAATCGGCAATAAATAACCACACAGCTCTACAAACCATGCTGTGGGAAATGAACAATCCTACTGCACGCGCATTATAAACAGTGCAGCTTTTCAAAGCATCGAAACAGTGCACTGCTTCGTTCGAATCTTTATCCTGAAAATAAATAAAAGAGGCGGACCAAGGGTTCCCACCATTTCCGGGCATCTTGGTACCAACTGCCCTCGAACCATTCGAAGGGAACAAGAAGCCTTTATAAGGACAGTCTGTTGGCAGCCTGTATAAGGACTCTGAGAAACAATAAATGGGCAGAGGTAGCGATGAATGTTGCATGGGGCGCAGTGAGAGCGAGAAAGAGAGTTTCTTTATTGGCCTTCAAAGCCCCCACTTTTGCCAGGCTGTGAGAAAAACAGTGTCATGGTGTAGGACTGTGAGCTTAGGGACTGTGCATAGGTCTGCATGCAGCTATCCATGTTTATTTTAGGGGGGGCGGAAATCCATCTATTTCAAAGGACACAGAGAGAAAGATTGTTTTATCTTTTAATTAGATTTTTTTTGCCCAGAACCAACACGATCTACTTCCCCCTCCACTTTCTCTCTTTCCCCTCTGTCTCTCCCCTTTTAAGATTTCTTTGGCTCTTTTTTCCAATGCTCTTTCCTGCCCAAATCCTAATTTTTCTTGCGTCCACATTTGCTGCAACAGTTCAAGGGTAGTCTGTGCTTGCCTGGCCTCCACCCAGGCCTCCACCCTACCGAGCATCTTCCTCTCAGCTGGTGCATGATGGCTTTTATCTTTCTGTATACACCCTCACCTTCAAAAAAAAAGGTAAAAAGCGGCAAATTGAATCACCTGAGTAAAAGAACACGTGAGCAGCAGGCTGCGATCCCAAAGTAAGCGTGCTGGATTTGCCAGGGCTGGCAGCGGGCAAGATTAAAAAATCTGGCTTTTGGTTTGAGCTAATCTGGCAAATTTACTTTTGAGGTTTCTGTCAGCTGGACGGGACTTCCGCATTGGGAGCTGATACCACGCGGCCCAAAATAAAACCAGGCAGTCACACCAACACCTACCACATTAGATAATGTGTCTGCTCTGTCTCCAGACAGCTTGGATCAGAGGTCCTGAAAGCCTTTCTTTGTTTAAAGAGAGACTAACAGCAAGAAACCGTGCCACTCTGAACACAATCAAATGTGTAGAAGAGGGAATGCATTTCCTCTTCTCCTCTTCTGGAGGTGATAACTCTTGCTGGGGTATAGCTCTGCGGGTGCCAGCTGCCCTCTGGTACGTCGACCAGGTGGCATTTCTCCATAGGTGAGCTTCGAAGTAGAGTGTCAGCAGGCTATTTTACCATGGGAGCATCGCAGCTGAGTCTTATCTTGTAGCCCGAGTCTATACATTAGCAGCTTGAAGCAGAGGTCACCTGGATAGTGAGGAGGACCTGGAGCGCTGTATTTTCTGTTTTTCCCCCGCCCCCTCCCCTCCCGCCCCGAGCCCAGGAACACTGAGGATAACTGTAGAACCCTCACCACTGGCCAAACTTAAACATTAAGTAGCTCAACACAGACCAGCAGTAGAACACAAGAATCTTCTAATCTGCGTAGTTCATTGCATGCAATATGCTGCATTGACTCACTGTGGGAGTGAGACTGTTTTGATGAGATTTCCTTATCTTGCTTTGTATAAAGAAAATATTTGCCACAGAAGTTTACAGCACGAATGGTCCATTGTGTCTGTGTTGGTTCTTTGGCGCAGTTCAAAACTAATCCCTCAGTCGTCTTGTTCCCGCCCAGTCGTCTGCTTCAGATATTTTTTAAATTGATGGCTGCTTGTCACTGACTCACCAACCAGAGGATGTAGTCCGTCCCCATTCATCCTATTAAAACCCATAATTTTAGAAACCTATTAAATCCCCACTTAGCCTTCTCTACTTAGTATCTCCAGTCTCTCCTCGCAGCTGTAGTTTCCCATCCATGGTATCACCCTGGTGAGTCTACACTGTACACTTTCTATGGTTTTAAAGTTTTTTCCATAATGGAGTACCCAAAACTGCACAGTGTCCTAGCTGTGACCTAAACATGGCCGTGCACAGATCTTTCATTACTTCTTTACCCTTGTTCTCTATTTATAAAACCCAAAATGTTACAAAGTATTTACAGCACACAAACAGGCCATTCGGCATCATTGGTCCATGCTCCACATGAGCCGCCTCCCATCCCTCTTCATCTCACCCTGTCAGTATAACCTTCTATTGCTTTCTCCCTCGTGTTTATCTAGCTTCTCCTTAAATGCATCTGTACTAGTGTCAGCCGTGGCTCAGTTGGTAGCACCCTCACCTGAGTCAGCAGGTTGTGGGTTCAAATGCCACTCCAGAGACTTGAGCAGAAAAATCTAGGCTGACACTCCCAGGGCAGTACTGAGGGAGTGCTGTATTGTCGGAGGTGCCGTCTTTCAGATGAGATGTTAAACCCAGGCCCCGTCCGCTTTCTCAAGTGGACGTAAAAGATCCTATGGCACTATTTCGAAGAAAAGCAGGGGAGTTCTCCCCGGTGTCCTAGCCAATATTTATCCCTCAACCAACATCACTAAAACAGATTATCTGGTTATTATCACATTGCTATTTGTGGGATCTTGCTGTGCGCAAATTGGATGCCGCGTTTCCTACATTACAACAGTGACTACACTTCAACAGTACTTCATTGGCTGTAAAGTGCTTTGGGACGTCCAGTGGTCATGAAAGGCGCTGTATAAATGCAAGTCTGTGCTTTCTTTGCTTCGCTTTCTCTCTCTCTCTCTCTTTCGCTCTTTCTCTCTTTTCGCCTCAACTATTCCTTGTGGTAGCAAGTTCCACATTCTCACCACTCTCTGGATAAAGAAGTTTCTCTTGAATTCCCTATTGGATTTATTAGTGACTATCTTGTATTGATGGCCCCTAGTTCTGCTCTCCATAATTAAATTGATTTGCCACCCGTCTATCCTTCTGAATTCTTTTATAGTCCTCTTAAGCTGTTTGCCAAGCCCTCTACTTTTGTGTTATCAGCAAACGTGGATATTGTGCTCCCTCTGCCCAAGTTCAAATCACCTTCATCGACTGAGAAGCGATGTATACCACTTCTCGCCTTTCTCCAATTAACCCTAAAGGTTTTGTCTCCTCTTGCTACATTTCATCTTACACCAGACACCTGAATTTTTGTAACAAGCCTACTGTGATGCACCTTATTGAATCCCTTTTGAAAATCCATATACCCATACACTGCATTCCTGTTATCCATCTGTTAACTTTTTTATATAAAAAAAAAATTAAATTTGTCAAACACAACTTGCTCTTAAGGATATACTTGCCTTCGAGGGAGTGCAACGAAGGTTCGTTAGACTGATTCCTGGGATAGGGGGATTGTCCTACGAGGAGAGATTGAGTAGACTAGGCCTATATTCCCTAGAGTTTAGAAGAATGAGAGGTGATCTCATTGAAACATATAAAATTCTTAAGGGACTTGACAGGGTAGATGCTGGGAGGATGTTTCCCCTGGCTGGGGAGTCGAGATCCAGGGCTCATAATCTCAGGATAAGGGGTTGGCCATTTAGGACTGAGATGACGAAATATTTCTTCACTCAAAGGGTTGTGAATCTTTGGAATTCTCTACCCCAGAGGGCTGTGGATGCTCAGTCATTGAGTATATTCAAGGCCGAGATAGATACATTTTTGGATACTAAGAGAATCAAGGGATATGGGGATTGGGCAGGAAGGTGGAGTTGAGGTAGAAGATCAGCCAAGATCTTACTGAATGGCGGAGCAGGCTCGAGGGGCCAAATGGCCGACTCCTGCTATTATTTCTTGTGTTCTTATGTTCTTAACAGTTTGCCTTTAAATCCAAGCATTATGCTACAGCAGGATTTGTTGGGTATAATTGTTTTTTTTATCTATTGGCATTTGTTACAAAAATGTCCTTTTGAAATGGAAAGCAACAGATTACCTCCACCAGGATCACCAAATAGTGGGGTAGCGGAGGATCAATGAGGGTGACGCCCCGTTACATATGAACATTCATTTCAGCCAGTCAATACAAATATAATGGTTCAGGGGGTGACATCAGTCAGGAGTATTCTCCTCAGTAAGTATGTCACTGAGCGTCATTCTCTTTACTCGCCTTGTAGGGACTGATCATGACACACTGTTACTGTATTTTTCTAAATTAGCAGATGTTTGGGTGGAGACTTTGGTGGGTGGGGGAGAAAAGATGGCAGCACTGAGTGAGCTCCCCCTGTCTGACATCATATCTGCTCTGTGACATTTGTCTGTACAGGAGTCCCCTGTAAATGAAGATTTCCACCCCACGTTTAATGAAGATCAGGAAGGTGTTTTGGGAATAGACTTGACCCTTGAGGATTTTGGTCGTAGAGTTGGGTTTCTGGTGCTGTGCTCAATGAAGAGGGGGTTTTGCCATCCTGATCAACTTGAGAAATAAGAACATAAGGAACAGGAGCAGGAGTAGGCCATTTGACCCCTCGAGCCTGCTCCGCCATTCAATAAGATCATGGCTGATCTGATCTTGGTCTCAACTCCACTTTCCTGCCTGCTCCCCATAACCCGTGACTCCCTTACCATTCAAAAATATGTCTATATCTGCCTTGAATATATTCAGTGACTCAGCCTCCACAGCTCTCTGGGGTAGAGATTTCCAAAGATTCACGACCCTCAGAGAAGAAATTCCTCCTCATCTCCATTTTAAATGGGCGAACTCTTATTCTGAAACTATGCCCCCTAGTTCTAGATTCCCCCACGAGGGGAAACATCCTTCCTGCATCTACCCCGTCAAGCCCCCTCAGAATCTTTATATGTTTCAATAAGATTCTGAGGAGCTCACTCAGTGCTGCCAATAAGACAATGAGTATAGGCCCAACCTGCTCAACCTTTCCTCATAAGACAACCCCTTCAACTCGGGAATCAACCTCGTGAACCTTCTCTGAACTGCCTCCAATGCAAGTATATCCTTCCTTAAATAAGGAGACCAAAACTGCACGCAGTACTCCAGGTGTGGTCTCACCAACACCCTGTACAGTTGTAGAAAGACTTCCCTACTTTTATACTCCATCCCCCTTGCAATAAAGGCCAATATTCCATATGCTTTCCTAATCTTACAAAGAATTATCGTGAACTTGAAGCAGTTGTCTGCCGTGTATAACGGAAGCATTATTTCATTCAGCGCAGTAGGAGGCCATTCGGCACATCGAGCCTGTGCCGACTCTCTGCAAGAGCACTTCAGCTCGCCCCAATCCCCCGCTTTTTCCCCGTAACCCTGCAAATTATTTTTCTTTCAGGCACTTACCTAATTGCCTTGTGAAAGCCACGATTGAGTCTGCCTCCACCATCCTTTCAGGCAGTGCATTCCAGATCATAACCACTCACTGCGTAAAAAAGTTTTTCCTCATTTTCCTCATTCTTAATTGGTGAATCCTGATGATGTTGGGGCACTCATTGGCTGCAAAATGTATCGATTGTGATCGTATAAGGGAGCTGAGTTAATACCAGTTGATCAGAAAATGAACATGGTATGTTATAGCTGCGTTGGTGCCATTCCTTTCTCCCATTAACACCTCTAAGCCGTTAGCAGGAGATCAGCACACTGTTCAAACTAAACAAGTCTTCATTCCTTTTAACCAGTTTTTTAAAGAAAAAAGAGACCATGGTAACGCATCCTCAACTTTTTCCACTGAAAATGCAATGGGAGTTTGCCCGCCCCGCCCCCAAAAACACGAGTTTTTTTTAAAGAAACAGAACTTCATAAAGGATTATACAATCTAAGTGATTCAAAGTAGAAAACATACAGCTATGTAAAGTAGGAGTACTGCAGCATCTATTATTTGTAAAACTAAGTGGCTTTAAGTTCCTAATAAAACATCTATTCTTGAAACAAGAAAACATTGATAAACCTGACATTTTTTCCCCTCCATCTTCATCACAGATGATCCACAATTACATGGAGCACTTAGAACGAACCAAACTTCACCAGTTGCTCGGGGCAGATCCGCAGGAACCGGGAGTGCACAGCAGAGTTAGGTAAGCATTCTCCCTTGCGTTATCTCTTTTCCAGCAGAATAGAAATATCGATGTGTTTCTGGAACATGTGATCAATGACCCATTTGCCTAACGACAGCAGTGAACAATAGTTTGGCTGATGTCGGACAAGTGCATTGTATAATAGAGTTGTCGCTGGGTAATAGGCTGGAATTAAAATAATTATGCTGAGAGCACGGATTTAATAGCTGTAAAATTGTTGGTGAAACAGCTTTTCGATCAAAAATTGATTTAAAAGGATAGTTTTAAACCTCTAAGTTTTTACTACTGGATATTCTATGTAAGAGCTCAGTCTGGCTATTTGTGCTGAATAACGAGGGTTCCTTTTATGTGCATGTATTATGTAAGTGGTGGGTTTTTGCAGCCAATGAGCAGGGTAGCCGAGGGGGGATGGATAATGAAGCGATGGTTGCTAGTGCTGCAGCAGTGATGCTGAGGTGATCAGCTCCGTGGATTTTAAACATTAGCAGGATGATGTCATTCTGTGTGAGCTGCTGCAGAATGTAGCTCGCCGGCTGTGCTGATGGCATTGTTTAGTGTAGCCGCTTTTGTGGCCGTGCTTGAGTGACAGATTTTTCAGTCCAAGGATACACCCTCAACCCCTGTGTAACCTTCCTCACGGTGTTCTGGTCTCTGAGCACAACCATGCCAGCACAGAGCCATGAGTCCTGGTTGCATGCTTCTGTTTGTGTTTGGCTTTGTTGGCGGGGCGGTGGTCATTAATTCAGCTATCCTGGTGTCGCTATCTGTTCTGCTGCTTGTGCACTATTCCATTTCAACGGGCCTTCCAGCACTGACACAGAGTCTTCCAAGGAAAATCAGGTACTGACCAGCCCTGTGGCCTATCTCTTGTGTGCCTCACTGATGGTATCTTCCATGTTTATATGTATCTACAGTATATCTATATTTCTCTCTCTTCTCTTCCCCTCCCCGTTACCTCCTACTTAGCAGCTTGTTAAAATGCTTTTGTGTGAATGCATTGTGAATAAGAGTGCACGTTCTACTTTGCGAGATTTTATTATGCCTTGTGAATTGTTTTTAAATATCCTCCGTTTTGAGCACACAATGTATTTGTTGAAAGTATTGAGGATTGTGATCATTGTTTTATTGTTTGTATCTGAATGAAAAAGCTGCTTGTTTCTGGATATCTAAATACAGTGAATGGTGGTGTTGTGCTCTGCATTCTGAGAGTAATGGTGCACGGGCTGGTCTGTGAAGGTAGTAGGCTAGTTCTGTTGAGTAATAAATGCACTTTTTATTACTTTTCTGTTAGCAACAGTACATAAACTAGCTTGCAAATTAGTAGTAATATACAGTAACCAGCAATTTGTTTTCTAGTTAGTGAAGGTTTGAGTTGTGTGCATTTCCACAGTGCCTTGAAATAAGTCTTGCAGTAGTTTGTAAATCAGTCATTTTCTTTTGCGTAATTATAAGTTTCTTGATTTAACTGAATAAACAGCGTAACTTTGTTTCAGTGTATTTATTGGAGTACTGCTCATCATGTTCAAATACTGTGCTTTGGATAAGTGAAGGTGCGAGATTTTGTTAAAAATTTAAAGTGTAATTGGGTATGAAAGGCTTTACTAGCCTGCCACATGTTAACTTAAAGCAGTCAATCTGCAAGTTTAACTGGCTTTCTGGACATATTGCCGTTTTGAGGCATACAAATTACACTTGTTCCTGTACTCAGGAACCAAATGCAATTGTAATTGTTCCATGTTGCGATTGAAAGATTTTCATTTCTGAACTACATTTCCTCTTGAAGTGTAATATCCAGTAAAGGTACAATTATTGGATAAGTTAAAGGTATAAGAGCTGGTAATTCTGGTGTTTTATGACTAGTTTGGATGTCAGCTGGTGAAGAAATAATATAACTATTAAACACGATAGCTTCAAAATATACCTAAAGAGTTAATATGCAAAGGATTAGGGTTGCCAGCGTGTCAATCATTCATGTGTAAACGTACATTGTACGAGAAGAGTCACAGCCTAGAACTGCCCTGTTTGTGAGTTACAACCATTGCCAACAGGGAGAGTTGAATTTTAAAGTTGCAATGCAAATGTATCCATCTGGGTTAATCATTAGGTTGTATGTTAAATTAATTTTATAATTCGGAGAATGAGTTATAAAGAGGCATTAGCAACTCTGTCATTAACCAGTTGTGGACTTGAACAGTGTCATTTAAACCCGTGATGTTCATAATGTGGCCTGGGAGCTACTTGTGATTCACATTCTCCCATCTGTGGCCTCCAGGAGACTTGCTATTCAATGCATGTCTGGGCCTTTGCCTACAGCTTTCCAACTGAGATATTGCTGAACCTGGGACAGATAGACAGATATAAAAAGGATGTAGCTGGATAGATACTGGGATTATGGCCCTCAACAATTTCCTACAACTTGGAGTAAAGTTCCAAGCAGAGTGCAAATGTTGTGGCCACATTCTGCAATCAAGACTCGAACAAAACATTAATAAATTGTTTCTTAACCTGTCCCATTACCATCTCCTTTTGCCTTGAATATCTCTTAATGTCTCTTAACCTCTCCTGCCTTCTATCCTATCACAGACCTTCCCTTTTGTTCTTTCATCCCCTCCCTTCTTTCCCAGCCCCTAACTTGCTTAAAAATCTGTTCCATTTCCTGCTTTTTTCCAGTTCTGACAAAAGGTCATCGACCTGAAACGTTAACTCTGTTTCTCTCTTCACAGATGCTGCCTGACCTGCTGAGTATTTCCAGCATTTTCTGTTTTTATTTCAGATTTCCAGCATCTGCAGTATTTTCTTTTGTATTAATAAATGGTGCTGGATGGTGTATTCAGTTGCACTTGTTTTGTTTTATTGTTTTGTTTTCCTAGTTTTGCTTAATTTTTGGAGCGGTTGGGAGGGGAGGAGTGTTTGGGTTGAGTGAAGTGACCCTGTTTGCAGGATTTTTACTCTCGAGCTAATACTTTCCCATGCTGAGACAGTTATTATGGCCTCGGTCTGACACACAATGGTGGTTGAGCTAATGTTATGATGTTGGACACAGTTATGCACTGTTGCATGCAATGTGCTCAGTATTAATGCGTAGTGAAGGACAAACCAGGAACAGACATCTATGTTCCTCGGATTTTTGCCAGTGGATGTTGTACAGCAAAAGTGGAAAATTAATCTAGGTACGTACAGGAGGAAATCTTTTACAACTAATTTTGTAGTGCTTGATAGAAGCACTGTTCTCCTAAACTTACTCATCTTGTACCCTACCTTGGCCTTTTGCTATATTTCTCACTTGCTTCATCCTAGGCAGCACCCTCACTGGTTCTTTAGTGGTCTGTTTTAATTGCTACAATTGTAGATGCAATGAGTGTATATACATTTCAAAAGGTAGAGGCTTTAATTCATTCCCACACTAACGGAAAAGGGTTTGAGACAGTTAAAAACATACAGGAAGCTACAGATGGCCATCGAATCTTGTGTGGCACATCAGTCTAATAAGTTCAGTTGGTTCAATTTTGGTGGAAGTCATTATTGAAAAGTCACTGGGAAGCAAATAGGGGTTACCGAGGGCAGAGAATTATTGGATGCATTGGAACCAAACCTCTTCCAGTACTTCTGTTATAGGATATGTTGTCATTTGCCATGATTTTGTAAACCACACTTTTATTTCCACTTGTAAACAAATACAGGAAACTTTTGTTTATCTGGCACCCAAATATCCGGAATTCTCGCTTAACCGGCAAAAATCATCCTCCGAAAACTCCTCTCAAATAACCGGCAATGTTGCCGCGTCGCAGTCGAGTCTCCGCGAACGCCGAGTACTCCGAAAACTCCTCTCAAATAACCGGCAATGTGTCCGAGTCCGCGAACGCCGATTTAGTCAGTAGGGGTAGTTTTCAAAAGTGCCACCACTCGGCCTCCTGGCGCTGTCGGAAGTATACTGCACATTTCTTGATTTATTTATTTTTCTTTGTTAAAAATAGCCTCGGTAGATATAACTCTCCGTTATCCGGTACTTTCAATAAACCGGCACCACGCCGGTCCCGTCGGTGCCGGTTAATAAAGAGTTTCCTGTACTTGGATTTCTATAGAAACGTGTGGTCAAAATGCTTTAGTTCTTCACACAATTACTGTTTGAAGTGCAGTGCCATACTGCTCAGCAACTTTCTACAAACCGCTGTCAGGTTAACAACCAGCTATCTGGGATTTTTTTTTGTTGGTATTAGTTGAAGAAGGCATGTCGGCAAGAATATCAGGAGAACTTCCTGTTTAAATATTTATGTAAGTGGGCAAAACTATGACAGATGGAGTTCAATGTAGAGGAATGTGAGGTCATCCACTTTGGATCCAAGAAAGACAAGTTAGAATATTTTCTTAATGGTGAGAGACTAGAAAACTGTGGAGCAGCAAAAGGATTTGAATGTGCAGGTACATAAGTCATTAAAAACTAGTGCTCAGGTACAAAAATAATCAAAAAAGGCTAATTACAAAACTACATTTCAAAATGACTTACTTGTCTGTAAAGCAATTTGGGACGTCCTCAGGTTGTGAAAGGTGCTATATAAATGCAAGTTCGTTTTTTCTTTTACATACAAAGAAGTTTTTTTTCTTCTGGTGGGGAAATCTAGAACAAGGGGGCACAATCTTAAAATTAGAACTAGGCCATTTAAGAGTGAAATTAGGAAACACTTTCCACACAAAGGGTGGTGAAAATGTGGAATTTTCTCCCCAAAAGGTGCTAGTTGCTGGGTGAATTGAAATTTTCAAAACTTGAAATAGATAGGTTTTTGTTGGGTAAGGGTATTACGGGATATGGATCAAAGGTGGGTAAACTGAGATGAGATACAGAGCAGCCATGATCTATTTGAATGGTGGAACATTCAAAATGGTGGAACTCGAGGGGCTGAATGGCCTACTCCTGTTCCTATGATCACATTGTGCCATGGGATCTTTAAGAATGTCTTGAAACAGCAGATTAAGCAGACTGCTGTTTTGTCATGTTCAAAGGATAGCACCTCTGGCAATGCACCACTCCTTTACTACTGTACTGAAGTGTCAATCTGGAATAACAACAGAAAACGCTGGAAAAACTCAGCAGGTGAGCTCACATCATAGTGTGGAGCATAAACCCACAACCTTCTGATCCAAAGGTGATATTGCGGCCAGCTGAGCCAAGCTCTTTAGCAGTTGGCTTGTGCAGACCACCTCTGGCTCCTGGTTTTGTTTAGAACTGTTTCAACCTTATTGAATTTTTTGAAGCGGTAACAGAGAGCGTAGACAATGGTAATGCAGTAGATGTAATTTATCTAGATTTTTCAAAAGGCTTTCGATAAGGTACCCTATAATAGACTAATGAATGTCAGAGAATGCAGAATCAGGGGACAAGTAGCAGAATGGATTGCGAGCTGGCTTCAAGACAAAAAGCAGAGAGTGGGAGTAAAGGGTGGCTATTCACAGTGGCAGAAGGTGGGTCGTGGTGTTCCACAAGGATCAGTGCTTGGAACCACTTGCTGTTCACAATTTATATTAACGATTTAGATTTTGGAATCAAAAACACAATTTCTAAATTTGCGGATGACACCAAATTGGTGGGGGGGTGGGGGGAGATAGCAATACTGAGGAGGACTGCAACCAATTACAGGAGGACATTAATAAACTTACAGAATGGGCAAATAATTGGCAAATGAAGTTCAACACAGATAAATGTGAGGTATTACATTTTGTTCGGAAGAATAGGGAGGTCACTTATCAGTTGGAGGGTGCAAGTCTAGGTGGGGTAGAGGAACAAAGGGATCTTTGAGTACAAATACACAAATCACTAAAAGTTGCGCCACAGGTTAGCAAGGCCATAAAAGAAGCAAAAATGAGAAGTCGCACAACACCAGGTTATAGTCCAACAGATTTATTTAATTAATAAATGAAGCAAACCAAGCACTAGGGTTTATTTCTAGAGGGATAGAATTGAAAAGTAGGGAAATTATGCTAAACCTTTATCGAACCTGTATCCTGTGGAGGCTCAGTCGTTGAGTATATTCAAGAAAGAGATCGATAGATTTTTGAATATTAAGGGAATCAGAGGATATGGGGATAGTGCAGGAAAGTTGAGATGAGGTAGAAGATCAGCCAAATGGCCTACTCCTGCTCCTATTTCTTATGAACCTTGGTTAGACCACACTGAGCGTACTGCGTGCAGTTCTGGTCACCATATTATAAATAGGATATAGAGGCACTGGA
The DNA here is from genome assembly GCA_030390025.1 of Squalus acanthias. Lineage (NCBI taxonomy): Eukaryota > Metazoa > Chordata > Chondrichthyes > Squaliformes > Squalidae > Squalus > Squalus acanthias. Next base: position 2,396,706 of record JASTWF010000038.1, read on the forward strand.
GAGGGTGCAGAGAAGATTTACAAGGATGCTACCAGAAATGCGAGGGTATACAGAGAGAATGTTTCCACTTGTGGGGAAGAGCATAACTAGAGGCCATCAATAGAAGATAGTCACCAAGAAATCAAAAAGGGAATTCAGAAGAAACTTCTTTACCCAAAGAGTGGTGAGAATGTGGAACTCGCTACCACAGGGAGTGGTTGAAGCTAATAGTATAGATGCATTTAAGGGGAGGCTAGACAAGCATATGAGGGAGAAGGGAATAGAGGGTTACACTGATAGATTTAGATGAGGAAAGAAGGGAGGAGGCTTGAGTGGAGCATAAGTGCCAGCATGGACAGGTTGGGCCAAATGGCCTGTTTCTGTGCCGTATGCCCTATGTTTTGCAGACAGCACATAAACTCCGATGGCTTCGAGGCCTTTGCCCGTGCAGTTCTTGAGCAGGTGCCAAGAGGTGCTGAAAGCAGACTGCAATAATTTGTCCCTCAATTTCAAAAAAAATTCCCCTCCCACCCTGAGGTAGTACCAGGCCTCTGATTTGCTTTAACACAACAGTTCAGGTTTCTATGTGATGAATTACTGATGTGTACTTGCACTCTGGCGCGCAGCACATAGATGCTCCAACATGCTTAAACCCAGTTGCATCCATTACATAGGCTCTTCATATTAAGAGACATTTTAGATTTATAATTGGTTTGTTTTGGTCAGTGTTGATGTAGTCATCCACTCTGTAAGCAAGTCTGAGTGTGAACTACTTTTTCCCCCATTTTTAACTTGAAACTTAATTGGAAATTATTGTAATGTACATGAGACATGGAACGTGCCCATTTGTCTTGCCCCCTCCCTGTTATGGTTTCCCACTGAGTAGAAGACCCAAAGTGAAACAGCAAATTAACATTTCTTTATACAATAATAGCTGGCTCGTGCTGCTAATGATATATGTAGCCCCTGAACTGTGCTGCATTCTTGATGCACCCTCAGCCCATTATTTCCGTTAATCATAGGCTCACATATTCAGAAAGGACTTTTGCTCTTTGCAGAAGTAATATTTGAAATAGTAGCTATCTGTATTTGGTTGAGTCTGTACATTCAGCTAGGTAAGCTCCTACAGCAAGGATTTGATTAGACTTGGAAGAGGAAAATATTGGCATGCACGAATCACTGAGAGTCTCCATGGTAATAGCAAATACCCCATATGTGCTCTCTTCATTTATAACTTAATGATTATATGTTGTATGGTTTGAAGTTGCTAACTCCAGGAGTCAATGTCTTGACGAGCAAGTACATTCCGGGGGAGTGGGACTAGCTGAAGTGCTCTTGCAGAGAGCCGGCATGGGCTTGACAGACCGAATGGCCTCCTTCTGTGCTGTAACCATTCTATGATTCCTTCAGATGTTCCCAGCTACTTCTTTAGTATCTTTACAAGTTGTTTTTGCAGAGTTCCACCATGCACTCTTCTGTCTCCTCCATTTCAGCTGCCAGCCCAAAACATATTGGTTTCTTGACCCCTTTGAGCACATCTTCTTCATTACATTGGTGTTGCTGTGAAGGATTCCTTTTCAAAACAGTGAGCTGCTTTATGTTTGCAATTTTTTTTTTGAGATTTTTTTTGCAGCATCATTTGGCTTCTGAAATGAAAGAAGGATAAAGATCCTGAAAGAACTGGTAAATGAGTATTATTAAACTGAATGCCTGGAACACAGCTCAGTATGTATACGCTAGTGCAGATATTTATCTCCAGTTACCTTTCTAAAATTTACATTGGTGCAACAGTACTACTGAGGTTGGGCTTGTAGCATATTGCTGGGAGAACTTCACCATAGAACTTGACTCTAACCCATGCTTTACCTCACCTGGGTGCCTCGTGTGACTCTAGGGGGTAAAATTGATCTTGATGAAAAAACTGGAGAATTCCTGTTCTCCATAATTGTTGAAATTTGAGCATTTGTATTGCTCGGTGATTAAGTTGTGAAATGGGCTTGTATTTATATGCACACATCCCATTGAAAATAGTGCAAGAACAGAAGTTTGTCTTGTTCCCTGCCAGATGCATATCTCCAGTCTATTCAGATAGGTATCCGATGTTGTCACCATGATTCCATAAATATGCAATGAATGGCTATAAGAATTAAAAAAATCTTCTCTGGAAGTAAGCGACATTGGCAGAGTTGCATTATGTCCTGAAAAGGTGGTGGTGGGCCTTCTTGAACTGTTGCAGGCCCTGTGGTGGTGATGCTCCCACAATGGTGTTAGGTAGGGAATTCCAGGATATTGATCCCGTGATAATGTAAGAACAGCAATAAGGCTGGTCCAGTTCAGCTTCTGGTGAGTTGCCACCCCACAGATGTTGATGGTGGGAGACTCTGTGACGGTGTTGTCATTGAACGTCAAGTGGAGATGGTTGGGTTTCTCTTGTTTGAGATGATTATTACCTGACACGTATGTGGCATTAATGTTACCTGCCACTTGTCAGCCCATTCCTGGAATTCAGCTACTCTCCTGGCATTCAGCTCTTGCATCTAATTCTGGATCAAGGCTGTGATGAAGTCTGGCACTGAATGGTGTCAGTGAACAGATTATTGCCATGTAGGTATTGCTTGATGGCACTCTGACCCCTTCCATCATTTTATCAGTGATTGAGAGGAGGCTGATAAGGTGGTAATTGGCGAGGTTAGATTTACCCTGTTTCATGTGGATAGATTATACCTAGGCAGTCCTTTGTCAGGCCCCGACAACATCCCAGCTATCATGCTGAAGACTTGTGCTCCAGAACTAGCCGCGCCTCTAGCCAATTAAGGATGGGCAATAAATGCTGGCCTTGCCAGCGACGCCCACATCCCGGAAACAAATTTTAAAAAAAGATGCCCGTGTCTTGGCTGCACAGGAACAGCTAGGCTGGGGAAGTGGTTAGCTCTGGTGCATAAATCTTCAGCACTACATCCGGGATGTTGTCAAGGCCCATAGCCATTGCTGTGTCCAGTGCTGTCAGCCACCACTTAATGTCATGGGGACCTTGGGAGGAAGTCGAGTGAGATCACCCACTCGACACTTTTGGCTAAGGACACTAGAAACAGTTCAGCATCATATCTTGCACTCGTGTGCTGGGCTCCACTGTGGGTTAAGGATGGGAATGTTCATGGAGCCTTTTCCTCCTTCTCTTGCCTGATTGTCCACCACCATTCTCGATTGGCTCTGTCTATAGCATGCTGCTTTTGGTGTTTACCGTGCAGGTAGCCCTGTGTGGTAATTTCACTCAGTTGATACCTCATTCTTGGGTGTTCTCGTGCTCCTGGTGTGCCGTTATACACTCCACATTTCTACAGCTGCTGTTGGCCCACAGTGCTTCCAGATCTGTTCGTAGTTTGTACCATGCTACAAGGTAGAGGATGTTCTCACAGTGGAGATCACAGGTTCTCTTTAAAAAGACTGCACGGTGGTCTTTTCTACCATGTTGTCGTGAGCCTGCAACAGGTAGGTTGGATAGGACGAGGTTAAATAGGTTATTTCTTTGTCTTGGTTCCCTCCCCACCTGCCATGGACTCCGTCTGACAACTGTGTCCTTCAGAACTCGACCAGGTTAGTCAGTAGTGGTATTACTGAGCCACTCTTGGTGGTGAGCATTGAAATCCCCCACCTAGAGTGCATTCTGTGCCCTTCCTACAGAGCTTCCTCCAACTGATGTTCAACATAGAGGAATTCTGATCAGTCAGTAGAGTTGGCGGGACAGTAGTTAATGATCAGCAGGAGGTTTCTTTGACCTTTTCATGATGTTCGCAGTCACCAACTGTCTACCAATGTGACCCCTCCTCTGGCAGGAGGAGTCTGGGATGTTGGCTGATAGATATGATTCTCTAAGTACGGCTATGTTGGGCTGTTACTTGATTAGTCTGTGGGACAGATGTTAGTGAGGAAGACTTTGCAGATTGATTGGGCTGAGATTGGCTTAGTCTTAGACTAATACGGTGCCTGGATCATCCGTTTTTCTCATTACTGAAGTTTGAAGTGATTGTTTACAATGGGATGGCTTGCTCGGGCATTGAGTCAATCACATGGTGTGGGACTGCAGTCGCATGTGGGCCTGACTAGTTAGCGGTGGCAGTCTCCCTCCCTGCAGGACAATCAGAAGCTGTCATGGTTATTTTTCTGGTGCTAACCCACCGATTACCTGATTTGTTGCCATGGTGCTATTTGCATTCACGACCTCTAGATTCTTAGTCCAGTGTTGTAGTCACTCGGGTATTGTAATAGAATCATAAAGTTACAGCACGGAAGGAGGCCATTTCAGCCCATCGTGTCCGCGCCGGCCAACAAAGAGCTATCCAGCCTAATCCCACTTCCCAGCTCTTGGTCCGTAGCCCTGCAGGTTAGAGCATCCCAAGTGCACATCCAAGTACTTTTTAAATGTGGTTAGGGTTCCTGCCTCTACCACCCTTTCAGGCAGTGAGTTCCAGACCCCCACAACCCTCTGGGTGAAGAAATTTCCCCTCTAAACCTTCCCCCAATTACTTTAAATCTGTGCCCCCTGGGTTTTGACCCCTCTGCTAAGGGAAATAGGTCCTTCCTATCCACTCTATCTATGCCCCTCATAATTTTATACACCTCAATAAGGTCTCCCCTCAGCCTCCTCTGTTCCAAGGAAAACAGACCCAGCCTATCCAGTCTTTCCTCATAGCCAAGATTCTCTACTCCCAGCAACATCCTTGTAAATCTCCTCTGTACCCTCTCTAGTGCAATCACATCTTTCCTGTAATGTGGTGACCAGAACTGCACGCAGTACTCTAGCTGAGGCCTAACTAGTGTTTTATACAGTTGAAGCATAACCCCCCTGCTCTTGTATTCTATGTCACGGCTAATAAAGGCAAGCATTCTGTATGCCTTCTTAACCACCTTATCTACTTGGCCTGCTACCTTCAGGGATCTGTGGACATGCACTCCAAGGTCCCTTTGTTCCTCTACACTACTCAGTGTCCTACCATTTAATGTGTATTCCCTTTCCTTGTTAGCCCTCCCCAAATGCATTACCTCACTTCTCCGGATTAAATTCCATTTGCCACTGTTCTGCCCACCTGACCAATTTATTGATATCTTCCTGCAGTCTACAGCTTCCTTCTTCAATATCAATCACACAGCCGATTTTAATATCATCTGCAAACTTCTTAATTATACCCCCTATATTCAAGTCAAGATCGTTGATATATACCACAAAAAGCAAGGGACCTAGTACTGAGCCCTGTGGAACCCCACTGGAAACAGCCTTCCAGTCACAAAAACACCCATCGACCATTACCCTCTGCTTCCGCTTTGCCCTGGATCCCATGGGCTTTTAACTTCGTGACCAGTCTGCCATGTGGAACCTTATCAAAAGCCTTGCTAAAGTCCATATACACTACATCAAATGCGCTACCCTCCTTGTTACCTCAAAAAATTCAATCAAGTTTGTCAGACACGACCTTCCCTTAACAAATCCGTGCTGACTATCCTTGATTAATCCGTGTCTTTTTAAATGAAGATTTATTCTGTCCTTCAGAATTCTTTCCAATAATTTTCCCACCACTGAGGTTAGGCTGAGTGGCCTGTAATTACTCTGTCTATCCTTTTCTCCCTTTTTAAACAATAGGAGGATTTGTTCACTCAAGCAACAGGTTAACCAAGAACCCATTAAATATCAGATATCATATTGTATCTTTTTCATTTGTTCATACATATCAAATATTTAAAGTAAAGAACCTTGTACCATATCCACTTTAAATGTGAAGCAGCCCAGCAGTACAATATAGGTGTTGTCCTTCCAGATTTGGAACGTGTCTGGCGCAGCACTGGGTTGAAGTACTGGTGGCAGTCGAGAAATTAGGTAAATTATCAGTATTGCACAACATTGAAGCTTGTTATATTAGGTGACTCTCTTTTCCTATAGCATTAGTAACTATATTAATTATGCTTGGTGTACTATCATTTTGGGTTCTTTAATTTAAATATTTGATATATATGAACGAATGAAAAAGATACAATATGATATCTGACATTTAATGGGTTCTTGGTTAACCTGTTGCTTGAGTGAACAAATCCTCCTATTTCCCCCCCCATCTAATATTACAAGACAGGCTCAACTTCAGCTATGAAAATTGCTGCTGATGAATATATCTGGGATGATAAGTAACTGCATGGAACCAATCTGTAGTTAGTTCAGACAACAGGGTAGATGTGTTAGCAGTTTTCAAATTGCATACATGCTGTTACAGTGCAAACAATTCTACATATGGTTCTTAAGTTTCACTGGTGTCGTATTTAAAAAAAAATTTTTGAAAGGGGTAAACTTGAGTACAGTCCTGTGACCAAACACATTGGCGTATCACCACACCTGACCATTACTGATTGTATTTAAACTCCTCCCTACATGACTTCCCCCACATAGCAAACTCCCACTCTCACTTAGGCAGTCAATGGATGAGAAGTCGCTGAAACTGTGTGTGGCTTTTTCTCAGTGTGTTGGGTAATTTCCAAGATTCCTGGTGGTTCTGTTCATAGGATCATTGAGGTATATGGGGAAGGGAGGACTGAAGAGGGGAGTAAATGACAATGGGGTGGAGAGAGGAAGCTGTAATTTGATATAAAATTCCCAATGCACTCCTATTTCTGATGCCCTTGCCCTTGTTTATTAGAAACTACCCCATTAATCACCATTTGTGAATTCCATAGTCTTAACAAAAGCCTTTTAATGTGTCCGACTATAATAAATACTGAATGTGTAATTTTGAACTAATCTACTGTTAAGAACAACCTTAAATCATGTTACAATATTAGCTCCTATCTTACTGGGCTATTAATTCCATCACTTCACCTCTATGTACCTTGCAGCAGCCCGTGATACAACTGGTTACATTATAAAAAAAAAAAAATTTTAATTTGTTAAGTGTAACCTACACTGGAGGCAATAATAAAATCTCAAGATCTGCTAATATTTAGAATTTTTTCCCAGGAGTTTGACTTCATCTGAACTGTCTAATAATAATGTCATATTGTAGTAATGTCAACCTCCATTCCAAGCATCCTCCCCATTTAACCAGCAAGAAGTTTTTAGGCCTCTTGCACTGCTTCATTACCTCAGACTGGGATCTTCATGGACATTTTCTATTTTGTTCCAGTTACATAAAACAATATAGGTATAAACACTTTACTCGCCCAATTTCCAACACTCTTTTGCCATCACAACATATTGTCCCTTTGTTTTCTTCTCTTGTTGATTTAGTTCTTCGGAATCATCCATGGTTGGAGCAAGTCTGCAGCAGCTTTTTATTTTGGCACTGTTTTGGATGCATAGTGTCTTCCCTGCTAAATCAGGCTCACTCTGTTCTGAGAAAGGGTTCCGTACCCGAAATGTCGACCTATGTTCTCGGCAGATGTTGCCTGAGCTGAGTGTTCCTAGTGTTTTCTGTTTTTGTTTCTGGCTCTCTTATCCTGGCAGCTATCAGATTTTTGTGGGTCTGTGAATTCCATTGCTGGGTTAAAGCAGCCAGATTTAACACTGCCACAGGCACCAGTCTCATGGAATCCAAATTAAAATGGTGCTATTATAAGAGCAGCTTTAGTTACATGTGTGGACCTGAATCCATTTTATGCATCGTGCACATACAAAACCCACAGCACTGAGTGAACCAATCTGTGGTCACTTGATTTTGTGTAAAATGTACAGAGCAAGACTGTCTTCCTCGCCCCACCCCATGTCTGTTAGTTTAAAGAACAGTGGTCTGCATGAGCTGAGTGATTGATTGGGTTGGTGAGGAAGGCCAGTAATAAACAATAGATGCAATAATGCCACAGGGCGAACAATGGCCATCTGATGTGGGAGGGGTGCAGTTGCTGACCCGGAAAGCTTTTTTCTAATATGTGCTGTTGACAGTGTTAGAACATTCATGAAGTTCGTTGTGCTAACCACGGGTTCATGGAATAGATTTTTTTTTAAATAAGCAGAAGGGGAATCTACTACAACAACAATAATCTAGTAATTGCTTTCATTGCATTGCTGTACTTCCACAATTTAATTGCAGTGTGCATTTCCCAGTTATTTCTTGCTTCTCATCGTTAGTGCTCATTTTATTTAGATCAGCAACTTTTATTTCTGCTGAGATGTGTAATGGATGAGATACTTATTTTTTGACTCTGAAATCTCTTCCCTGTCACATCCACTTGGAAATAAAAACAGAAAATGCTGGAAATATACAGTCAGCATCTGAAAAGAGAAAAGTCAGAATAACCTTCAGGTGTGGACCTTTCATCAGAATTGTTGAAAGGTTATACACCCAAAATGTTTACCTGACATTTCTCTTTACAGATGCTGACTGACCTCCTGCGTATTTCTAATGTTTTCTGTTTTTATTTAATACATAGGCCATTTATCCCAACTAGTCCGGTGTTTACCCTCCACATAAGCAAATTAGTATCCATGGCCCCTTGTTCCAGACCCGTCAACCACTGGAAACACTCTGCTTCTGTCTACTCTGTTCCATCCTTTCATAATTTTAAACATGATCATGTTGCCCCATAATCAGCAAATTTCCAGAATTTGCAGTTTTTCCTTTTTTTATTCGTGTCCACTGTTACAGCTGTGTACATGAGATGCTGTATAACTTGTGCATGAAGCCAGATTGCTGTACGGTGAAATATAACTTGTTAGCATTCTGGAGCTTTTCTTCAAATGGAATAATGCCATGGGGCAGACTTCACACAGGAACTGAGTCATTTGGCATTGTTTATCAGCAATTCTAAACCGGATGAACTGACCAGTCCAAGGTGTCCTGAACAGATAAGTTATTTGAATAGGGTAACTCACTTATTGAAGGGGAATGCTATTATTATTAAATCAACATTTTGAAAGCCAATATAAAAATGCAACAGAAATATTCCAGCATTTGTCTCCTTAATTGTTGCTTAAATCCAATTATCTGTTCAATTTTTTTCTAACAAGCTTCCAGTGCTGTTATTTAAAGTGCTTAATTGAAACTACTGCATAATTCTGATATTTATTGGAGCAAAAGATGAATTAATGGAGTAGACGATTGTTTCGTTGGCATTGTTCATTCTCCCCAGGAGTCGTGTTCTTGGACATGTTCTTGCTCTGATGCAGCACAGAGATTATCAAATTGTCTGGAGAAAGTAGCCAGCATTGAAATCACTCTCGCTGTGCGTGCGCAAAATGTTTTAAAAGTTTATACAGCACAACAAAAGCTACAGCAGGTGTGTAATGAGAAATATTTTTCCCCTCTTACAAACACGTATACTGTCTCGTATTTTAATTAAAAATGTTAAATTTCAAAAGCTTTACCAAGCTTATCATGTTTTTCAAATTTATTTGAAGGAAAGCTACTGGGCAGAATGTGCTTGGAGATAATGAAATGAGTGGAGCTGAGTGATGTATTTCTGAATTGAGTGATAAATGTTGCCATGATTTCTCAGGTCCTCAGTGCAAATGGCTCAGTCTATTCTCATCTGTGGCTTGAAGAGCTGCAAATGAAACTGTCCCTATTAAGAGCAAAATTCACTTGAGTAGATAAGATACTATAGAATCAAAGTGTTTTGGAATTTATGCTGTGAGCTGCATGGATTTAGAGGGATAGGGATAAATATATAAAAGTATAAATAAAAATGTGTTGTCAGCTGCAGACTGAGCCCATTAGTCATGAGTTTCTGTGTTTCTTTCCTTGGATGCAAAGTGTAGACTAAATATAGCTATCGAATTACAGCTCAACCTCCAGCCGAACGCTGCTTTGGGGCTCCAAATATGAAATATGTTCTGACATGAATAGTTTGATTATAAAATGTTGCATTGGCCTTTGTGTGTACACTGAATCTGAGCATTGCATGAAATTAATTGTGGGAACCTTCCAGATTCCCGGAGAAGGCACTATTTTGCTTTTGGACAACTGATGCTTTATGTTCTACACAAATAAATGACAAACTGCAAGATACATTACAAGTCCAGCAGTTAGTTGCAGGTACAGGTAGCAGCCTTTCATCGGTTGACCATACCTCCAGACACCTTGTGCTATTTCCTCAGAAGACAGTTGAGGCCAATTCATTAAATATATTCAAGAAGGAGTTAGATATATTTCTTAAGGCTAAAGGGATCAAGAGATATGGGGAGAAAGCAGGGACAGGGTACTGAATTTGGATGATCAGCCATGATCGCATTGAATGGCGGAGCAGGCTCGAGGGGCCGAATGGCCTATTCCTGCTCCTATCTTCTATGTTTCTATGTTTCCTCGACTGTGGTCATTTTTAGCAGTAGGATACATCCACATCCAACACGTGAAAGTTCACAACATGTTTGCGACAGGCAAATATTAAAATTGCACAGAAGTAGCTCTATTTTAATATATCTGGCAGACTGTTATTTAACTGTACAGAGAATAAAGCGTCTGTTATCCAAAAGCCAAACAATGGAACATCTATGGGTGTCCGTAAGACCCGTGAGGGAAAAAAAATTACGGGTGACTTTCACTGCCACTGGTCATGCATGGCAGATGGTCGTCTGTCCCTGCAGGCATTCTGTGGTCCAGTGGAACCCCTCCGGTGCAGTCACCCTGGCCAGCAGTTCAATTCCTGATTTGTTTCAGTGATGCTTCAATATTAAATCATTGCATTTGAATGGATTTCCAGAGAAGAATGTTATGGCTCAGTTAATTTGTCTCCATTGATGGTGCGGAGCTGATCAATGCTTCTGTTGGCTGCGACTGAAATATTCTCATTCGGCCAACTAATTTTCATTTTTACGAATATGCTAATGTTGCAGAACAAGCACGATAGTTTGATACTGGTCCGTACTGAGTTCTGTTGCTAAGTTGCTGCTATAATTTGCCTTCATGGCTGCTCGAGTAATGGTGTGATTTTCACACACTGGCCCATAGTGATTTACCACATAGCTGATGATATCACAAGAATCTTCTACCTTTCATAATTTGTTCCTTACACGCACAATTTCTTTTTACCCCTATTTGAGGTGCATCTCTCTTGGATATATTTAATTTTCCACCTTGACATTGGCCATCCTAAACCAATGGGAGCTTTGTCTCTGGGACCCATACACTGCTCATCTTTAGCTGGTTTATGTTGTGTTTAGTGGGCTTACGATCTAGGGCTAGCTTTAAAAAAAGAAGGTTCTTCACAGGAAGCCAGTCTGAATGAATCTGTCAAGGTTACTGTGGGGTTACTCCTGGTTGGGAGTCAGTGACCCAAGCATCCCAGTAGGCACAGTATAAAAGCAGTTTAGCAGAGAGGGAAATTGATATTGCTTCTCCATTTGTAATACAAGCTGATCAATGCTTGCCAAAGGTGCTACATGCAGTTGACTGATATTTTACTTTTTGTGCTAACACTTTTATTTGCATAATCCAGTAACTTGAATCAAGCAATGTAAATGACACAGCAAAATGAGAATCTAGCACAAAAAGCTAAACTATTAAATAATTTGAATTAAGAGAAGTATGCTAGTTGGAAGAAGCAGCATTCTCCAGCCATGCTTCAGTATTCAATAAGTATTTCTCTCGTCACAATCGAGCAGCTTGTTAACAAAAGAGCATTGAATATACTGCTGGGTAATAGAAAGGGTTTGCAGGAATTCCATCAATCTGTCTGCTTCTGTATTTTCTGATCATGCTTACACAGCTATCAGATTTATTGTCACTTCACTGGGTAATACAGTGCAATGGCAGCAGGTGGTTTATTTGCTATTTAATTAAATAATTCTGAAAAGTAGCTGAGATAAGGCAACACAATCTGGATTTATGTTTTGACAACCGATTGAAACCTGTTTTTGCCTTTAGAATTTGTTCTTAAATTGACGATGCCAATTGCAGCATTATTTTGAGATTTTTCAACCACATTGACTTGTATTTAATTTGTAATACATCAGTTAATTTTTTTTCTTGTAAGCTGTTTTACTTCAGGTAGGTCAGATTCTTTTTGTTAGAATCACAGAATGATACAGCACAGAAGGAGGCCATTCGGCCCATCATGCCTGTGCCGGCTCTTTAAAAGAGCTTCCAATTAGTCCCACTCCTCCGCTCTTCGCCCATAGGCCTGCAGAGTTCTCTGTTTCAGGGCTTTATCTGATTCCTTTTTGAAAGTTATTATTGAATCTGCTTCCACCACCCCCTTTCAGGCAGTGCATTGTAGATCATCATAATTTGCTGTGTTTTAAACAGTTATCTTAAATCTGTGTCCTTTGGTTACCTACCCTCCTGCCAGTGGAAACATTTTCTCCCTATCTACTCTATCAAAACCTCTCATAATTTGAACTGCTCTGTTAAATCTCCCCTTAACATTCTCTGCTCCAAGGATAATGATCCCAGCTTCTCAAGTCTCTCCACATAACTGATATAATTCTGGTAAATCTCCTCTGCACCCTCTCCAAGGCCTTGACATCCTTCCTAAAGTGTGGCGCCCAGAATTGGACACAATACACCAGCTAACCAGTGATTTATAAAGGTTTAGCATAACTTCCTTGCTTTTGTACTCTATTCCTCTATTTAAAAAGCCAAAGATCCAGTGTGCTTTTTTAACAGCCTTCTCAACTTGTCCTGCCATCTTCAAAGATTTGTATATGTGAACCCCCAGGTATCTCTGTTCCTGAACCCTCTTCAAAATTGTGCCATTTAGTTTATATTGCCTCTTCATTTTTTCCTCCCATACTGTATCACTTCACACTTCTCTGCATTAAATTTCACCTGCCATGTGTCTGCCCAGTTCACAAGTCTGTCTATTTCCTCCTGAAGTCTGCTACTATCCTCCTCATTGTTTACTACATTTCCAAGTTTTGCGTCACCTGAAAACTTTGAAATTGTGTCCCCCAATACCCAAGTCTAGGTCACTAATATATTCTCAAAAAGACCAGTATATATCAAAAAGGGCAGTGGATCGAATGCTGACTCCTGGGGGACACTACTGTATACTTCTCTCCAGTCTGATAAACAACCGTTCAGCACTACTCTCTGATTTCTGTCTCTTAACCAATTTCATATTCACACTGCCATGGGCTTCAATTTTGAGTTAAGTAACTGAAATGCAATGAGTTCTAGTCCCTTTAAGCAATGCATGTGCAAGCAGTCTCTCTCCAGGTGATCCTGAGGTTTCTGGATTCCAATAGTTACTGTATTATCCTCATCTGATGCATCATGTCTGATTGTAATACATGGTGACTATGACTTTACCTATTTGTGTTTCCTGCATAACCCCGGATTCTTATAAATCCAGGTTTTTTTTAGGCCTGACTCTTGGTACGTGATTTGACCGAGCCTGGCATTTTGATGATTGTTGGATGATAATGGAATGCACAGATCTGTATGTAAGTGATCTGAACAATTCGGTTCCATGGATATCCCAGGTCACTTTAACTATAGATGATCAAGAAAATCGACAGACTGTCCGAGATGTTAATGCAAGAGGCTGAATTCTGATTTGTTTGCAATGCCCCTATTTACCACAGTGCATGAAGCTTTAGGTGAGGGCAGGGTAGGAAGTGCTATTGCTATAACACTTCAGACAATGCTGCTTGAATTCTGATGACTGCTGCTTTTGTCACGATTATTACAACACACAGCTGTTCACTTTGGAGTGGAGTGCATGCACATGTGATATAGAAACATAGAATCTAGGAGCAGGAGTAGGCCATTCGGCCCGTCGAGCCTGCTCCACCATTCAATACGATCATGGCTGATCATCCAAATCCAGTACCCTGTCCCTGCTTTAATCCCCACAGTACACATATCCCACCCTACCCCCGTAACCCCACGTATTTAATTCCCCCTAACATATCCCATCCTATCCCCATAACCCCACATATTTAATCCCCCCCCTAACACTAAGGGTCAATTTATCATAGCCAAATCAACCTAACCCGCACATTTTTGGACTGTGGGAGGAAACCGGAGCACCCGGAGGAAACCCACGCAGACACTGGGAGAATGTGCAAACTCCACACAGACAGTCACCCGAGGTCAGATTCGAACCCGGGTCCCAGGCGCTGTGAGGCACCAGTGCTAACCACTATGCCACCGTGTTGCCCATCTGGGAAGTGTTTCCTTTATTTTTTTTCCTCAACAATTTTCTTCCCTCCCCTTTTGCCTTGAACTCGGTGGTTCCTTGCTGGGCGAGCTTCCGTGGGCATCGCCGGTGCCCTAATCAATGGATACTAATTTGTGTGAACCGTACACAGTTAGGTGTTGCCGGGCTAATCCACTGCAAGGGACGTCCCAATCAAGCCCAATCCTGTCTGTACATCTACACTTCCAACAGCAGTTGTTGATTAACCAGCGAGCGTAACAACCCTGACTGTTTGTTTTCTCTCCCCGTCCTCGTCCCCTGTCTTCCCACATCTCTTTCGCCCCCACCTCCCCTGCCAACATAGTGTAGGGATATATGGCGATACAGAATAAAATGTATACAGAATAAGTATGTGTAAGTACACTCAAATTAACGCATTCAGAAACTGACACATGCACCATTGTGGTAAAGAGAGGCGGGGAGATATCTTTTTATATAGTTTTGTTTCTACATGCAGAGGATGTCATTATGGGACTCCCATGCTGAAGAATTGAAGGATAAACATGGGAGATGAGCCAAGGGACTTTGCAATATGCTGAGCACCTCCTAAGTGTTGATTGTGAAATTCTAACTTAATTGTGATTGAGAATGCATTCCAGGCGGAGCATGCTCTTGGTTGGTCAGTATTTCTTGATTAAAAGATTTAATACTAGGAAATGAGCAGACACACCTATATTCTAATGATGAATTAAAACCCCAGGGATCCACTTTAACACAGGGCAAAGTGGCACATGGGTGTGGTGTGTCTCATTACTATTGCAAAATAATTCAGTGGCAGTAATTGCCTAGTTACGTGTGCTGCAAATAAATTGTGCAGCTTCACACACAAAAAATAAAAATAAAAATTTCTGTGAGCACTTCGTGGACCAGCTGTGCCCTTTCTTGGACTCACTGGGACAGCACCTTATCCTTCTCTCCTCCCGTACCACCCTGCACTGACACTGGTCTTTGCAATGTATATTGAGGTATTGTGGATTAAATCAGACCAATAATTAGAAGCACAAAAGAGATTTCTGACTACAGCTGAGTATTTGTATTCTCGGCCCTTCTGAGTGTGTGACTACTTCATGTCGCCTTGTGCCTGAAATCATCCCAGTGCATTTGAACCAACCGGTAATGCCTGTACCCCCTTGCTAGGGTCTTGCTGTACTGTAACTGATTTGGTATACAATCCTTGAAGAAAAGGGATTACTGAAGTTACGAATCGAGATCGTAATCTTGGTTTTGGACTCTGGGGCAGGGAGCAGGATTAGGTCTGCTCTTTCTCGGTCCTGACCGATCTGGTTATTGCATTTCACACTACAAGACTATACTAAAGTCGGAGGAGTGGAGGCTTTCTACAACTAATGAGTGCGTGCTTCTGGTGACATGGGGCATGTTTGCTTTAAAGAAATTGGACACCGTTGTTTATTTCCATGTTCTATATTTATATTCTACTTATCCTACAGTCAAACTCGAATGCAAATCCATATGGCACCAAGAAATAATCTTTTGGAAAGTTGAAAAATAGTATTTGACATTAATAGTATTTGGGATACTAGATGAATGATCTGTGAAGTACTTGGCAATGCTTTCTTCGCAGGATGATCTTTTGCCTTTTGTGGCCTGGCCCTTTCCCCTTCCCATGGCCCGAGGACCAAGTTTATTGACTTACTGCACTGGGATGGTCTTTGAAGGGATCCTGTCAAATGACCCTGATAGTGCTTGGGATATCATAAAATGGCTACAGCACAGAATGAGGCCATTTGGCCCATCGAGTCCATGCCGGCTCTCTGCAAGAGCCCCTCAGCTAGTCCCACTCCCCCGCCCTTTCCCTGTAGCCCTGCAAATTTTTTTCCTTCAGGTACTTATCCAATTCCCCATTGAAAGCCACGATTGAATCTGCCTCCACCACCCGCTCAGGCAGTGCATTTCAGATCCGAACCACTTGCGTAAAAAAGTTTTTCCTCATATCGCCTTTGGTTCTTTTGCCAATCACCTTAAATCTGAGCCCTCTGGTTCTCTACCCTTCTGCCAATGGGAACAGTTTCTCTCTATCTACTCTCTGTCTAGACCCTTCATGATTTTGAACATCTCTATCAAACCTCTTCTCAACCTTCTCTGCTCCAAGGAGAACAACCTCAGCTTCTCCAGTCTGTCCACGTAACTGACGTCCCTCATCCCTGGAACCATTCTCGTAAATCTTTTCTGCACCCTCTCTCAGGCCTTCACATCCTTCCTAAAGTGCGGTGCCCAGAATTGGACACAATACTCCAGTTGAGGCCGAACCAGTGTTTTATAAAGGTGGTTCATAACTTCCTTGCTTTTGTACTCTCTGTCTCTATTTATGAAGCCCAAGATCCTGTATGCTTTTTTAACCGCTTTCTCAACCTGCCCTGCCACCTTCAACAATTTGTGCACATATACCCCCAGGTCTCTGTTCATGCACCCCCTTTAGAATTGTACCCTTTAGTTTATATTGCCTCTCCTCGTTCTTCCTACTAAAATGTATCACTTCGCACTTTTCTGCGTTAAATTTCATATGCCACGTGTCCGCCCATTCCACCAGCCTATCTGTCCTCTTGAAGTCTATCATTATCCTCCTCACTGTTCACTATACTTCCAAGTTTTGTGTCATCTGCAAATTTTGAAATTGTACCCTGTACACCCAAGTCCAAGTCATTAATAGATATCAAGAAAAGCAGTGGCGCTAATACTGACCCCTGGGGAACACCACTGTATACCTTCCTCCAGTCCGAAAAACAACCATTCACCACTAGTCCGAAAAACAACCGTTCACCACTATCGGTCTTGATTTTTTGTGGCATATATGTTCAAGTTCACGAAATACCTCTTGTGCAGTGAGTGCAACATGAGATCAGGAAAAATAGCACCACAGCTGAAATACAAATAATGGAGAATTTACTGTGATTGTTGGTGTTAATGTCTATAAAGGTGAAAAATAGCCTCCTTCTATTGTAAGGGGAATAGATAGGTGTTTCTGCGGCCGCAAACGAGACACCAGGATGGTATGTTGCCTCCCTTGTGCAAGGGTCAAGGATGTCTCAGAGCGGCTGCAGGGCATTCTGGAGGGGGAGGGTGAACAGCCAGTTGTTGTGGTGCATATAGGTACTAACGATACAGGTAAAAAACGGGATGAGGTCCTAAAAGCTGAATATAGGGAGTTAGGAGGTAAATTAAAAAATAGGACCTCAAAGGTAGTAATCTCAGGATTGCTACCGGTGCCACGTGCTAGTCAGAGTAGAAATAGAAGGATATTTCAGATGAATACGTGGCTAGAGGAATGGTGCAAGGGGGAGGGATTCAAATTCCTGGGACATTGGAACCGGTTCTGGGGGAGGTGGGACCAGTACAAACTGGACGGTTTGCACCTGGGCAGGACCAGGACCGATGTCCTTGGGGGAGTGTTTGCTAGTGCTGTTGGGGAGGGTTTAAACTAAAATGGCAGGGGGTTGGGAACCTGTGCAGGGAAACAGAGGAAAGGGAAGCAAGAATAGAAGCAAAAGACAGGAAGGAGAAAAGCAAAAGTGGAATGCAGAGAAATCAAGGGTGTAAATCAAACAGGGCTACAGTAAATAATAATTCTAAAAGGACTAAGAGTGTTGAAAAAACAAGCCTGAAGGCTTTGTGTCTTAATGCGAGGAGCATTCGTAATAAGGTGGATGAATTAGCTGCGCAAATAGATGTAAACGGATATGATATAATTGGGATTACGGAGACATGGCTCCAGGGTGATCAAGACTGGGAATTCAACATCCAGGGGTATTCAATATTCAGGAAGGACAGACAAAAAGGAAAAGGAGGTGGGGTAGCATTGCTGGTTAAAGAGGAGATTAACACAATAGTAAGGAAGGATATTAGCTCTGATGTGGAATCTGTATGGGTAGAGCTGAGAAATACCAAGGGGCAGAAAACATTAGTGGGAGTTGTATACAGACCCCCAAACAGTAATGCTGAGGTTGGGGATGGCATTAAATGGGAAATTAGAGACGCGTGCAACAAGGGCACAGCAGTTATCATGGGTGACTTTAATCTACATATAGATTGGGCTAACCAAATTAGTAACAATACTGTGAAGGAGGAATTCCTAGAGTGTATACAGGATGGTTTCCTGGACTAATATGTCGAAGGACCAACTAGAGATCAGGCCATCTTAGACTGGTATTATGTAATGAGAAAGGATTAATTAGCAATCTTGTTGTGCGAGGCCCCTTGGGGAGGAGCGATCATAATATGATAATTCTTCATTAAGATGGAGAGTGAAGTAGTTGACTCAGAGACTAGGGTCCTGAATTTAAATAAAGGAAGCTACAATGGTATGAGGCGCGAGTTGGCTAGGATGGATTGGGGAATGTTACTTAAAGGGTTGACGGTGGATAGGCAATGGCAAACATTTAAAGATCGCATGGATGAACTACAGAATTTTTTCATCCCTATTTGGCATAAAAATAAAACAAAAAAGGTGACTCAACCGTGGCTAACGAGGGAAATTAGGGATAGCATAAGATCCAAGGAGAGGACATATAAATTGGCCAGAAAAAGCAGCAAACCTGAGGATTGGGAGCAGTTTAGGATTCAGCAAAGGAGGACAAAGGGATTAATTAAGAGGGGGGAAATAGAATATGAGAGTAAGCCTGCAGGGAACATAAAAACTGACCGTAAAAGCTTCTATAGATATGTGAAGAGAAAAAGATTGGTGAAGTCAAGCATAGGTCCCTTGCAGTCAGAATCAGGGGAATTTATAATGGGGAACAAAGAAATGGCAGCCCAATTAAATACATACTTTGGTTCTGTCTTCACAAAGGAGGACACAAATAACCTCCCAGAGATGTCAGTGAACATAGGGTCTAATGAGAGGGAGGAATTGAATGAAATCAGTATTTGTAGGGAAATGGTGTTAGGGAAATTGATGGGATTGAAGGCCGATAAATCCCGAGGGCCTGATAATCTACATCCTAGGGTACTTAAGGAAGTGGCCCTAGAAATAGTAGATGCATTGCTGGTCATCTTCCAAAATTCTATAGACTCTGGAACAGTTCCCATGGATTGGAGGGTAGCTAATGTAACCCCACTATTTAAAAAAGGTAGTAGAGAAAAAACAGGAAATTATAGACCGGTAAGCCTGACATCGGTAGTGGGCAAAATGCTAGAGTCCATTATAAAAGATGTAATAGCTGAGCACTTGGAAAACAGTGACGGGATCGGACAAAGTCTACATGGATTTACAAAAGGTAAATCATGCCTGACTAATCTTCTGGAATTTTTTGAGGATGTACTGGTAGAATAGATAAGGGAGAACTAGTGGATGTGGTATATTTGGACTTTCAGAAGGCTTTCGATAAGGTCCCGCATAAGAGATTAGCGTGCAAAGTTAAAGCACATGGGATTGGGGGTAAGGTACTGATTTGGATAGAGAACTGGTTGGCAGACGGGAAGCAAAAAGTTGGAATAAACGGGTCTTTTTCCGAGTGGCAGGCAGTGACTAGTGGGGTACCGCAGGGATCGGTGCTAGGACCCCAGCTATTCATAATATATATTAATGATCTAGACGAGGGAACTAGATGTAATATCTCCAAGTTTGCAGATGACACAAAGCTGGGTGGGCGTGTGTGCTGTGAGGAGGATGCAGAGAAACTCCAGTATGATTTGGACAGGTTGGGTGAGTGGGCAGATGCATGGCAGATGCAGTATAATGTGGATAAATGCGAGGTTATCCACTTTGGTGGCAAAAACAGGAAGACAGATTATTTTCTGAACGGCAATAGATTGGGAAAAGGGGAAGTACAACGAGATCTGGGAGTCCTTGTGTACCAGTCGCTGAAGGTAAGCATGCAGGTGCAGCAGGCGGTTAAGAAGGCAAATGGTATGTTGGCCTTCATAGCGAGAGGATTCGAGTACAGGAGCAAGGATGTCTTGCTGCAGTTGTACAAGGCCTTGGTGAGACCACACCTTGAGTATTGTGTGCAGTTTTGGTCGCCTTATCTGAGGAAGGATGTTCTTGCCATGGAGGGTGTGCAGCGAAGATTTAGCAGACTGATACCTGGGATGGCAGGAATGACGTATGAAGAGAGAGTGGGTCGATTAGGCTTATATTCGCTAGAGTTTAGAAGAATGAGAGGGGATCTCATTGAAACTTATAAAATTCTAACAGGACTAGACAGACTAGATGCAGGAAGGATGTTCCCGATGGCGGGGGAGTCCAGAACCAGAGGTAACAGTCTCAGGATAAAGGGTAAGCCATTTAGGACTGAGATGAGGAATTTCTTCACCCAGAGAGTGGTGAACCTGTGGAATTCTCTACCACAGAAGGCAGTTGAGGCCAATTCATTAAATATATTCAAGAAGGAGATAGATATATTTGTTAAAGCTAAAGGGATCAAGGGATATGGGGAGAAAGCAGGGACAGTTACTGAATTTGGATGATCAGCCATGATCTCATTAAATGGCGGAGCAGGCTCGAGGGGCCGAATGGCCTACTCCTGCTCCTATCTTCTATGCTTCAAATGCTGCAGTGTGATGTAAAGCTTAGATCATTATACAATACAGCTTTCCGCTACTCTTGAGCAGATATGTCCTAATCATTTTTCTTAGTTTAACAACAACACACAGCTGAACTTGACCCATGTTTGTTCCTTTTATAAACAGGAGAGAACCACCACGTTCCTTGGGTCTCTTTCAGTTGCCTGGAGGAGATGTTCTTCGAACGCCAGATGGACAGAGGGAAGGAGCAGAGACACCTGGTACAGAAAACTGGAGGTTCAATGATCTTAGCCTGCCACGATCCAACACCAGCCTAAAAGTAAGGTGTAAATTTGTATAAGTTATGTAGCTTTCATCTCCAGTGTGATTTACATTTCAAAGGTAATTATTCATGGTCTATAAACCTCTCCGCCTCTCTACCTCTCTTTCCTCCTTTAAGACGCTCCTTAAAACCTACCTTTGATGAAGCTTTTGGTCACCTCTGTGTCAAATTTTGTTTTATGACATACCTGTGGAGCGCCTTGGGACATTTTACTACGTTAAAGGTGCTATATAAATACAATTTGTTGTTGTTGTATCACTTTAAAAAAAAAAGAATGGCAAAGCCTATTAGCAAGAATGTTGGTGTATTGAACTCCTGACGCGGAGACCCAGCCTCACCAGTCCCACACTTCCTTCAGGCTGTGTCTTTAATTCGGCTGCTATGCAATTTCAGGCTGGAGGAAGAGAATTGTCCTGCGCTGCTGAGGTGCACCATCTGGTGAGGTGCCTTGTTCTACTGACGATGGAGCAGAATGCATTTTTTAATTGTAGAATGGAGGAGGAAGAGAGAGAAACTGCTGGCGGTGAAGGAGTAGAAGTGAGGAAAGTCAGCCATGAGCACATCAATTGACTGCTCACACTTTGGAAATGTGAACTTGCAACAAAAAAAATTCGTTGATGGTTATATACTGTGTGGGTAAACGTAGAGATAGTCTGACCATCCGTGTTCTTTGGTGGAGGGGGGGGCACAGGTGTCAGTGAGAATTTATTGAAAGCTTACATTTGCTTTTGGAGACGAGTGTTGGCAGCAAGCACTCCAAGTTGGGTGAAATAAATTCTCTACTCATATCCCTTCCTTCCCTTCCCAAAAGTGGAAGCATGTGATGTTTCCCTTTCCTAAACCACCCTTCTGAATGAGATGGGCAGTTTATTGCTTAATTATAAGCAATTTTTTGCTGTTGACCAATGCCCAATAGATTGTTTTACGTGGGATGTGGAGGGGATGGGGAGAGGAGAAAGATGCACACTTTTATGTTGGTCGTGGTTTCATTGCCTCCATGATTATATCTTCATTGTTTTGCTTTGCACTACTCAGGAGTGAGAGTGCTGCCTGCAAACTGAAGTACTGTTAGAAAGTTATGATCTGAAGTGGATTTGCAACATCTTCAATCATTTTCGGGGAGTGTTCCAATCAAGTTCCAGCTTTATAGTAATCGGGATTATTTTCAGAGCGTTGCTAACCTCTAAATTAAGAGGGTGCTGATTGAATTGCTGATTTCCCAGTAACTTATGTCAGTGTCTTTCTGTTTTCTTCTGTTCACTTTCACAAGTGCAGCAGCTGGCTGTGATAGTTTGCATGTTTAAGGGTGTCGTGCATTCTTCAGTAGCTGCAGTGCAAGCTGCCGCTGTGCTTTGCACGCTCTGATAATATGGCATATCCGAGCTTTGGGAAACAAATGATTTTTTTTCTCTCCAGCATAAGTCTGGTATGCTTGCAGGTGTTTTTGTGTTTTCGCTTCCTTCTGTTCTGCTGCTCCCCCCACCCCACCCCCCCTTCACCAAATTTAGCACCACCACCTGCAGTGAGTCTTGTGTTGGGGGATGAAGAATGGGGAGGAAGTCTGCTCAGTGTGTTGCTAATGGATGTGCCTGCTGTTACCACCCCACTGTTTCAGTCCACATAAGTATGGTGGTGTCATCTGTGGCTCAGTTGGTAGCACCCACGCCTCTGAGTCAGAAGGTTGTAGGTTCAAGTCTCACTCCAGACACTTGAGCACAAAAATCTAGGCTGACACTGTCGGAGGTGCCGCCTTTCGGATGAGATGTTAAACCGAGGCCCCGTCTACACTCTCAGGTGGATGTAAAAGACCCCATGGCACTGTTTCAAAGAAGAGCAGGGGAGTTCTCCCCAGTGTCCTGGCCAATATTTATCCCTCAATCAACCCAACAAAAGCAGATTATCTGGTCATTATCACATTGCTGTTTGTGGGATCTTGCTGTGTGCAAGTTGGCTGTCGCGTTTCCTACATTACAACAGTGACTACACTTCAAAAAGTACTTCATTGGCTGTAAAGCCCTTTGGGACGTCCGGTGGTCATGAAAGGCTCTGTATAAATGGAAGTCTTTCTTTTTTTTCTTTGGTGTACGAAGGACATCTTATTTTTTGAGAGAAAACTTAAATTTTGACCAAGGTGCTCAAAAATTCCTTTTATTCACCCAGATGTTTCACTGTTGGGAAGAAATATCCTTTAGGTTTAAATTAGACAGACATGTAACCATTTCATCTTGAAGTCCCAAACTGACGCAAATTAATTCAAAACTAGCTTTACTGAGTTTTACTGCAGTACTGAGGGAGTGCTTCACTGTCGGAGGTGCCGTCTTATGAATGAGACGTTAAACCTGGAAGGGCAGACAGAGCCTCGGTTTAACATTACATCCATAAAATGGCACTTCTGACAGTGAATCACTCCCTCTGTACTGCAATGGAGTGCTGGCCTAGATTACGTACAGAAGTTTTGAACCCACAACCTTCTGGGTCGGAGGCAAGAGTGCTACCAGACCGCCAAACTGACCCTAGGCATATTTTATAATCTGTTAATAAATTATTGTATGTTGGGGCTACATAAATTGAAACTTTTTTCTCCTGACCTTTTCTCAACAACAACAGCAACTGTGCATTTTTATCGCGCCTTCAGTGTAGAAAAATATCACACGCCACTTCACAAGAGGCACACTCAAAAAATGTCACTGGGCCAAAGGAGGAGATATCAGGAGCGGGGGACCAAAGCTAGGTCAATGAGGTGCAGTTTAAGGAGGGCCGTGAAGGTGAAGGGGTTTTGGGAGAGAATTCCACAGGGCAGGACCCAGGTGGCTGAAGGCTCAGCTGCCAAGGATGGGACAAAGTAAGGGGTCATGCACAAGAGGCCAGAGTCAGGAACGGAACGTTTGGTGGAGGAGGTTACAAAGATCATGAGGGGCAAAGCCATGAAGGGATATGTAGACCAGGATGAAAGTTTTAAATCTGAGGCATTGGGTGACCAGGAACCAATTTGGATTAGCGAGGTCCGGGGTTGATGGTCAAGTGAGATGGTGTGGGATAGGATGTGGGTAGCAGAGTTTTAGATAACCTGGAATATATGGAGAATGGGAGCACATTTAGTGATAACATTTGGAGATGATGAAGCTTGAATGAGGTTTCAGTGGTAGGCGGCATGGGGTAAGGGCAGAAGCAGATGATTACACCGAGGCGGAAGTAGATCACTTTGTGATTGAGTGGCCATGGGTCGGGAAGCTCAGCCTGGGGTTGAACAGTCTGCTTCAGGTTTAGATTCTTCTCTTGAAAAAACTGGTCCCTTTCTACAAGGGAAATAGTAATGTAAATGTTCACATTTCTTGTCACAAATGGCTTCATTGAAAGCAGTAGGTTCCACCTGAATCAGAAATCATTTGTGATCTCATAGTTTTTTCCACCTTTGGGTGTCTTTAATACTGCAGTCTTGTGTCTGGCAAACCCCTTCTCATTTTCCTTAAGCTTGAGAATTGGTCTGGAAGCTTTGTTGGATTTCTGCCTTTTGGGTCTGTGGTGCAGGTCCTGCTCCATGACTGAGAAGTGAAATGTGGTTTGGGGTGGGGGGTGTAGATGAGCCACTTTTCTAAAGCCTTCATTTACACTGCAAAAAACAGACCCTGAGCTGTGCATTTGTAACTTTATTTCTGGACTGTTTTAAGTTTGAAGTGCTGAATATAAGTCAATAATAAAACCGTGCTGAAAATAGCCTGCAGTCCTTCTGTAGAAAGCAATTGAATTTCCGAGTGACAGAAATTTGTTTTCCTTCACATGAGCAGGGACTGCAGTTGAAATTTTCACAAGTTGTTGACTGATGCACTTAAAAATGACCAACATTCAGAGTGTTGTAGATTGGATCGTCACGTGACATTTTATTGTCCCTGTCCATTGACATGATGTTTCATAAACCAGTCAGTAATTAGTCTGTGCCGAAAATACTGTATATCTATTATGTGGAATTACAGATGACCCATCTTTTCACTTGATCCTTTTCACTGGGTAAATCAATTTAACCGTGCCAGCTGGTTTCCTTCCTGCTGCATTCTCTGCTTCGTTACTTTACACTGATTGCAGCACACCGCTCATTGCGCACACAGTGCCTGGCTCCTGGGGACTGTGGCTGGGGTGCACTATAAACTCAGACTATAGGGAAAGCACATTCACTTCATTGTTGAATACCAACAGTAGACCGAGTGAGGACGATTTCCTTTTCAGCTGCAAAAACTGACCAAGCACTATTAAATTTCAATTGGCTATTGTTTCACCATTTTCTGCCCTGTATTTTCTATTTTTCTTTTTTAAACATCACACGGAGTGAGCTGTTTTCCTTGGGCAAGATTGAACGTTTCTCACTTCATTGATACTAAAGGAGAGAAAACACTTCTTGAAAGGCAGACACTACGTGATTACATTTTGAGCCAATATAACTGGGGGTTTATCTTCCCCCACTTTGCTTTTAAATGTTTTTTTAGCTAGTTTGGATAATCATCCCTTCAACCATGAATAATCATGAATTATTCTTGTTTACAACATTCTTTTCGTTCCCAGTGTGAGCATAATGGAACGTGCAGAATGTTTGAACTCCCAACTGTGGCTTTTTTCCCTTTTATCTACATGCCTCAGTAAATCCTGCAGTAAACAAATGCTCAAGGATGAAGAGATAGCAGAGGCAATTTTAACTTCCTCCATCCAGTGGAAACCAGGAGTTAAGAACATAGGAATTAGGAGCAGGAGTAGGCCATACGGCCCATCGAGCCTGCTCCGCCATTGAATAAGATCATGGCTGCACTTCTCCATCAGCTCCACTTTCCCACCCGATCCCTAGAGTTGAGATGGTGCGAGTCATTTCCCTGCTCCATTCTCGCCCCGTGGTGATTTTAGCAACGTGTTCTGAGGCACCCGCCCGAAGGGAAAACATTTACAGGGTTATGGGAAAAGAGCAGGGGGAGTGAGATTAATTGGATAGCTCTTTCTAAGAGCTAGTTCAGGCACAATGGGCCGCATGGCCTCCTTCTGTGCTGCATCATTCTATGGTTCTATTTATTTTAACAGCTGATTGAGCAGGCCACCACACTTAGCGAAACCTGGTCTGCAGGAAGAAGAGGCAATGTAAGATAAGTGTCGAACTTTGCTTTGTGGGCCAGGAGGAGCAGAAGTGCTCCTTCAGGCCTGAGGAGGAAAATCTGGGCCCCTGCTGTCCCGGGCTACTCCCTCCTTTCTAGGGGCGAGACCCTGCCGAAACCACCGCCGTCCTCGCAGTGATTTACCCGAGTGCCGGCGGGCAGCCACCGGGCCACCCAGTGTTTAACTGCCACTGGCCATCTGCCTCTTTCTGCTCATTTCAGGTGGGCAGCTGGCTAGCGGGCTGTAAACGAGAGCAGCCGGTCCTCCCGCTGACGCTCCTGGGTCAGTCATCGTCATAACGGCACAGAAGGAGGCCATTCAGCCCATCGAGTCCGTGCCGGCTCTCTCTAGAGCAATCCAGTCAGTCCCATTCCCCCACTCTTTCCCCGTAGCCCTGCAAGTTTATTTCCCTCAAGTGCCTATCCAGTCTCCCCTTGAAAACATTGAGTGTCTTCGCTTCCACCACTTCCGTCGGCAGCGAGTTCCAGGTCATCACCACTCGCTGCGTAAAAATATTTTTCCTCACATCCCCCCTGTATCTCTCGCCCAAAACCTTAAATCTGTGTCCCCTAGTCCTTGTACCATCAACTAGTGGGAACAGCCTTTCCCCGTCTAACCTATCCAAACCCGTCATAATCTTGTACACCTCTATCAAATCACCCCTCAACCTCCTTTGCTCTAATGAAAACAAATCCAGCTTCTCCAACCTGTCCTTGTAGCTAAGATCCCCCATCCCCGGAACCATTCTGGTAAATCTCCTCTGCACCCTCTCAAGGGCCTTCACATCCTTCCTAAAGTGTGGTGACCAGAACTGGACACAATACTCCAGTTGTGGCCTAACCAGTGCTTTATAAAGGTTCAGCATAACTTCTCTACTTTTGTACTCAGTACCTTTATTTATGAAGCCCAAGATCCCATATGCTTTGCTAACCACTCTCTCTATGTCCTGCTGCCTTCAGGGACCTATGCACATTAACTCCCAGGTCACTCTGTCCCTGCACACTCTTTAAAACTGTGCCATTAAGTGTATATTGCCTCTCCCTGTTCCTTCTGCCAAAATGCATCACCTCACACTTCTCTGTATTAAATTCCATCTGCCACTTGTCTGCCTATTCTGCTAGCCTTTCTATGTCCTGTTGCAGTCGATTGGTATCATCTTCACTGTGCCACACCCTTAAGTTTGGTGTCATCGGCAAATTTAGAAATTCTACTCTGTATTCCAATATCCAGGTCATTCATAGATATCAAAAAAAGCCGTGGCCCCAGCACTGACCCCTGGGGAACACCACTGTCTACCATCCTGGACCAGTGAGCTAACTAGTTAAATCGGGAAGTAGCGGTTAGATGACCCCAAGCTTCGGATTTGAAAATCTGTAGACTGTAGAAGGAAGGGGAGATTGAGGACAGTAATACATTTTGGGTTGATGTAAGTTTAGGAGTAGGACACAATGAGTTTTAATTTCAACATCATGAGAATGCTGTGAGGATGAAGAATTTCTAAAATAAGGAATGCTGGGGAAAGAAGTTGGAAATGAACATTTGACTTTTCAGTTGATTCTGTTGCTGCAGTTGTTGGTATTTATTTCCTTTTACAATGCTGCATCCTGCAGTCTGATCAGTGGGGGTTTGGTTGCTGCTGGTTACATCAGGAGAGCACAGTGATTAGCTAGGCATTGGATCCAGTGGTAAAACCATCTGAAGGTCACATTTTTTATGCCGATGCATAGTTGATGTACTGAGTTCGGGGAAATGGGAGACATCGCCTCCTGAATAATAAATGGTATTGTGCGTGGGAGTTTATAATAGTGTTGAAATTGCATAAACAATGTTCAAGTGTTTTAAATCAGCCTAAACGTATGGAACAAAACAAATACTGGAGCAGCATAGGTTACAATTGCATATTGCCTCAACTTTAAGAAACAATTACAAGCTCGCTGTGAATTCAGGAGGTGGAAGTGCTTGCGTGGAGGAGGCTGGGTGGAGAATGTCTTTCTGTGTTCGAATAGTTTAAGATACAGGCCAGAGCTTGATTCAGTGTGTGCTGGTGGTGCAAAATAGACTTTCAGAATACAAGCAGTCCGAGTCTTTACACCAACATCATCTTTCATTGCAAGATTCATTACTGTTTCTAGTACGAGATGAAATAAATCGGGCGACAGTGGGCATCCTTGTCTCACTCCAACTGTTGACCATTCTTTTGGTGCTCAAGGACTTATTATTGATGATTTCTATCAGTTTGACAAGTTTCTCGGGAATACCATATATCCTCAGGGCATGCCATATCCCTTCTCGCTATACACTGTCAAAGGCATGCTTAAAATCAATGAAGTTGTAACAATGGTGTTGTGTTTTATAAATTAATCCAAAATCTGTCTTATCACAAACCGTTAATCTATCGTACTTCGCCCTGGTCTAAAACCAGCTTGTTCTTCATGCAGTACCACTTCTGCGGACCTCTTCATTCTCCTTTACAACCTCTTAGTAAATACTTTTCCAGGTATACTCAGTAATCTGACTCCCCTCTAATTGCTGTATTTGCCCTTTTTTGAAGGTTGGTATTATCGCCTTTCCCCAGTCTTCAGGTACTTGCTCTTCACGAGTTTTGTTAAACAGCCTTTACATCACTTTCCCAGTTAGAGCAGTAGAGTGATAGCCCAGGAGCCAATTGGTAGCCACACTGGAGAGACTGTAGGATCTTTGTGAATTGATGGATTAAAGTAGGTTAAATCTGTTGAAATCCAGCAACAAGTGTCTCACGCACAGCTACCTGGAACTGTAGCTGTACAGTTTTGGGCAGAGGACTGGAAAATTCCTGAGGGTGGGAATGTTTTGACGTCGTTCCATTATAAGTGCAGTATTGCGACTACATTATCATCCCTCTATTTATGAAGAAGTATTTCGTAAAGACATGGGGCAGGGGTTGGAGTTTGACCTGTGGTCAAGTAAAACTATGGCTGCGTTAACACTGATGTTACTTGGATTCAGCTGAATTTTAACACAAGGAAAATCGACCGCAATGAAGGGAAGGTAGAATGTCCCGATCATTGTAAATTAATGGGAGGTATTAAGCAGCAGCTCCGTTTGGAAACTAACAGGTGTTTGCAGTGGTCACTGAATACCGACTGTGACAACAGTTGTGGGACAGGGTGAGCTCTATGCGCCTCGGATGCTCACAGCCACAGTTGGGGTTATGCTAACAATAGGAAAAGCTAGATTGTAAAAGGCCCCTGGGTTCTGGTTTTGCCATTGGTTTAATGAGTTGTTCTTCGCCCCCTCCCCCACCCCTTCCGAGCTCACGATTTTGCATCAGTCGGTTCAGTTTGAGATCCTGTCGGCAGGGCCCATTGTAACCTCAATGACAGTAATGTATGCTCCATATCTGACCAGCGAATCCCAATAATCTATTAATCTGTGCTTCAATTGGCTGTAAAGTTACTTTGCGATGTCCTGAGGTTGTGAAAGGAGCTATAAAAATGCTTTCTTTCAAAGGCTGGGTATTTTTTACATCATTTTTCAGACTGCATCTGGGAATTCTTCCAGTGTGTGTTTTGATCGAAGTATTTGATGCACTGAAATGTTGACACATAATTGGCCCTCTCCGATGTACTAATTTAGCATTCATTGTCTGTGCAATAACCCCAGATACATCTCACTCGAGTTGCATTATTTCAAGTTTATTTTTATTTTTACACTCGGGCCACTCCAACCCCTAAACATTTTAACACTGGATGACTGAGCATTGGCTCATTTGCCCTTTAGTGCTCAGGAGACTGGGAATTCACTGTCCTTTGACAGGACAACATGTTCATTTTTCAATTTGATTTGGAGTTTTGTACTTGTATTTTAGGATGAACTCTCTGATGCTAGTCAGGCATCCAGCTTGGTACCAACAAAACCCAACACCCCGATGTCAGCTCCGTCAGACCCTGCCGTGGGAGATTCAGCTTCTCCGAGCAAGGAAAGCCTGGAGGCTGAAGGGTTGTCGAAAAACTTGAACCAAGCAAGCAAGAAACCAGACAACAAGAAAAACATTGACGTGCAGGTTCAGCAGGAGACCAGAACTTTAGCAATTGGTAAGTGCCTGAACCTTAAAAAAAAAACCCTTTGTTCAAACAAAATTTTGTTCCAAGGGAATTGAGGAATATTTATGATTATTCACTGATGTTGATGACCTCTCAGTTTTCCTCCTCCCTCACCGCCCTCTTCTAGGAAGGGGTTCCAGACTGTCCCGCCTCCAGGTAGAGCCTGCAAATCACCCTTCCAATTGACATCTATCCCACATTTGTCTTGTGGGGAGGGATGAACCTGATTAACAGTAAGAGAAGCACTCGCTTTAGAACATGTGCATGTTGGGAGTGTCAACTTCAGCTGGTAGATGCAGCCATCGCCGAGGGGGTTGGGTCTGCAGGTATATTAATGGACACCTGGGTGCTACAAAAGCGATGATCCCTCCTTGAAGAGGGATTTGGGATGGGTGGGTGGGGGAAGAGGGGGAGAAGTTTATCAAACCTATAAAAGATCTACTCAAACAGCTATTTAATTTTTTTTTTCCTGAAATCCATTTTTGAAATAGCTGTAGTACTATTGTGCAAGGGAGCTGAATTAATACGTCAGTTATATCAATTACTGCAGCACAATTCCCTCATACTGCTGGCTCTTTTAACGCTCCAAACTCATTGCCTGATTTTAGGAGCACTTGCTGTTTAAATAAATAAACTCACCTGAAATCACAGAACTAAGGCACGTCAAAGCCGTTTCTACTTCTTCTTTCGAGGTGGTGAGACTCCCACTCCACAAAATAGTCTCTTCCACTTGAAACTGGCCACTACTTGTGAGCAGCATGTAAGTGTTTCATGGGAGACCGTGTATCCTCTGCTTAGGGAACATGTAGGTGTGGGTGGTGGAAATAGGAACATGCAGTAAAAATACTGAAGTTGCCAGGCATACGTATCTTTATTTTCTGCTCTGAGATGTGAAGTGCACCTGTTAATGCTCGGTATCCGTGGTATGTTCTATCTGCGTTCATGTAATTTCTGTCTTAAACCAGAAATAAATTGTTCCACAAAATATCCAATGATCAATGAGCAGCAGATTTGTTGTAAGGAAAGAATCTGTGGGGTTTGCTCTTATCTTAAGGGGGAACATTGCTGCAGGGCTTAAGCTCTTTCAGGAACACAGTTAGTTTTAAAGTAGGCCAGCCGCAGCATGATAGAGAATAATGGTGCTGGGCCACATGTCAGGATCGACAGTTCCCCACACAATCCGATCTGTATTGCAGCCATGTTAGTGTGAGGAGGCTACTCCCCTTCAAGAAGGGTGTGTGTTCAGATTGCATCCTTGGTCTGTACTGAGTCAGCTGAGCTTATCTGTGGTGGTGGTGGTAGTAGGAGTTCCATAGTTGGCCTTGGCACTCCTGGGCGAGGGAGTGGAAAGGTCAGCCAGTGTTCGTGCCCCTAACGTGCTCCAGTGACCCCTAGTTAAAAGTGCATTTATGTGGGCACCAGATGGAAACGAGGTTGGGCTTGGCTGTGATTCTGTTGATGGTGAATAACATGCTGACAGTCACCATTTAGGCTGACACAGCACCATTGGGACAACATACCAATAGATTGCCAGCATAAGTGGAACTGTACTGTAGCAAGATTGGGTCTTCAGGTGTCAGCCTTGGTTCAGTTATAGTACTCTCGCCTCTGAGTCAGAAGGTTGTGGGTTCAAGTCCCACTTCAGAGACATGAGCACATAATCCAGGCTACCACTCCAGTGGAGTGCTGCACGGTTGGAGGTACCATCGTTGAGATGAGACATTAAACCCCGTCTGCCTTTTCAGGTGGATGGGAAGATCCCATGGCACCATTTAATGAGCCGGTCAACATTTATCCCTCAGTCAACATCTCTAAAGCGGGTGATCGGGTCACTGCTATATGTAGCTAATGAAGAGTCCCCAAGGCACAGAATGATGAATGCGTTCAATGTTTCGTTCAAAGTTTTGTCTTAGGAAAATTCTAGTGGATATATGTGACTGTAGATAAATGTGACTGTGGATAATAGAGACGCTTGCAGATGTATCTGGGAGCGGTTGTTGTGCGATGTCGCGTTTAATGAGGACAGGCTGCTGATTACTGCAGAAAACCTGGCAACAGGATTTTATTAGAGGAGACTGGAGCCTGATGGTGGCTTCATGCACTGCTGCCGCGATCTTGCTCCAGGAGCGGTCACACGGCCAAGGGAAATTCTTCCCGAGGCCGCTTAACTTTCAACCGTTGCCGCACTCCAGGAGCACTAGATCGTGGAGAAAGGATGGATCCCGTTGTTGTTCTCCGCAATCACGGAAAGACCAGTTGCATCCCGAGGGGCCGGCTGGAGGGGGATTTACGGCATTTTTGTCAGTCCGCGTGTGTGGGGCGTCGAGGGTCAAATGAGGTCGTTGCTCCTTTCTGGAGGGCAGTACAGTCATTGGCTCGATCTCATTGATATTCAAGCTGAATTGGAGGCTGTATTTAACTGGCCGGCACAGGCATGATGGGCCAAATGGTCTCCTTCTGTGTTGTTGTATTATTCTATTCTATGATTCCACTGAATGAACTCCTTACTGGCTGGAGGACCTCTTCAGTGGAAATGTTTCCTGTCCTAAAATAGTGAGGAGAGGGGTTAGGAAAAATGTATTTACACAGCAGATTGTTGGAGCATGGAATGCTTTTCCACGGAGTGGTTGAGGCAAAGACCATTGCATCTTTCAAGGGAAATTGGATAAATATTTGATGCAGACGAAGATATAAGGCTATGGGGAGAGCAGTGAGATTAGACTTGGATTCCTCCAGCAAAGAGCAGCCACAGACATGATGCGTCGAATTACATCCTTTTGTGCTGTAAACGTCCATAGCTCTGTGCTTCATTGTATTTGCATGCTGGATGCAGTTGAGATCTATGCTATATGGAGAAGCGCTATAACTAGAGATGACCAATAACATGACCAGTCCTGTTTAAAATCTGTTCCTACATGTGTCACTTTGCCTTCTGGTACTGGATTTGCTCCTTCATATCAATGATAGTCAATCTATATTCAGTACACGCCAAGCACATTATTAATGTATAATGTAGACTTACAGACATGTAATCGTTAATGTTGAAGGTATGACTGAAAATGAAGACAAATCAGACGTTCAAGCCATCATCGACTCCACGCCCGAATTGGATATGGATCGGGATCTCAGTGGGTACAGAGGAACGAGGTGAGTGTCAATTTTACTGATTGTCATAAAATGTGTATTCTCTGTAGTTCAGCTTTGTGAAAGGAGTTCACAGCATACTGGCCTTGAGGGCACACACAGGCAGCTACTATATCAGCAAACGCTCCTATTTGTTTCATTTCAAGCATTATTCTCGATTTCCAATTAATTGTCCAATACCGTGCAGCCCACGTCTGGTGTGCTGATGGATCAGAGCAGAGGCCCTTTCTCTGTGCCTCCGTACGCAAGGTTAAAACACTTTCAATCCACTTCCTTTTGGATGTGGCGAAACCACAAATTAATCTGGGACCTTTACTTGGGCAGCAAGGGCAGCTGGTGTGTGAAAAGTAATTTTAGGAACTGGATCCAGGTACGGTAGCATAGTGGTTATGTCACTGGGCTAGTAATCCAGAGGCCTGGACTAATGATCTGGAGACAGGAGTTCAAATCCCACCACAGCAGCTGGGAATTTAAATTCAGTTAATTAAATTAATCTGGAATAAAAAAGCTAGTATCAGAAATGGTGACCATGAAACTGCTGGGTTGTCTTAAAAACCCATCTGGTTCAGCAATGTGACTCCAGACCCGCAGCAGTGTGGTTGACTCTGCTCTCTGAAATGGCCCAGCAAGCCACACAGTTGTACCAAAACGCTATGAAAATGGACTGTGATTTGAGAAGGTGGTGAGCCAATGAGGGATGGGCAGTAAATGCTGGCCTTGCCAGCAACGCCCGCATCCTGTTAATGATTTTTTTTAAATTATTTGTGAGCCTGGAATTAGTTCATTCAGGTACATGTTGCACAGAGCTGCTTTTTAAACTTTTTGTTTGAATTCTGCTGTTGGTACTTATTAATGCAAAATATTAGGGCAAGCTCAAGATTCCAGGAGGTTCAGAAATCTTTGACAACCGAGCCATATCAAGTAACTTTGATTAATTCCTCCTTTTTATTTTTTCCACAGCACACCAACCCAGGGAATAGAGAACAAAGCATTTGATCGGAACACAGAATCCATTTTTGATGAACTGTCCCAATCGGCTTCTGAGCTGATTGGTGACGTGGATGAGGGGGCAAATTTGCTGGGTAAGCGGAAGGTCTGGCAGAGTGGTGACGGTACAGCCTTGTTTAAACGTGTGATTGTCCCCATGCAGCACAGCCGCAGAGAAGTAGTTTCTGAGCAGCATGCTTGTGTAGAACGTGTGAAAACATGAGGTCCCTGGCAACGTTCCCTCGAATTATTTTTTTACATGTGCGGTCCCTTTGAATTTGCTGCATGCGCGATATTTCTTCCAGCCTGTGAGCGGCCTGCGCAGGACCTCCCAATTGGTGCGCGGCCGCACAGCTTCGGGGGAATGTTGGTCCCTGGACATTTGCTGCTTGGCTGAAAATCTCCCACCGGAGGCTGAGTAGCTGCTCCTCCCTCTAGTGGCTGAGGATGGGTACTGCAGCACTTAGCTGGCCCACCCCTTCCAAAAAGTACACTAAGCACTGCAACTTGGACCCGCAGACTGTTTCTACCTCCTCACATTCCTTTCATAACAGTGTGCTATCTATTTGTCAGTTAAGGAGGGACATATTATGTTACCACAAATATTCCTTCCTATTTTGTGTTCAGGCTTATTTTGCATATGGATTTTTTTTTTTGCCTCAACAAATCTGTAACGCCAAACTTTTTTTATCAACATTTTTTGTTCCACACCCCTTTTAGTTTTGTGAAATCGGCTATAATCTGTGAAGAGTAAGTTAAAATAGTGGATTGGCTGAGACTGCAGTCCTAGCCCAGATTTTAATTTTATGTTCATTTTTATCAAGTTCAATCTGACTTTTTTATGAGCATATTTTGGAATTCTCAACGTAACTGTTTATGTTGCATTCCCATTTGTTCAGACTGATTTCTTTGACAGCCGCAAACAACAATTACTTGTATTTATATAGTGCCTTTAATGTAGTAACTATCCCAAGGTGCATCACAGAGGTGAAATGGATGCCAGGCAGAAGAAGTAGGCGAGGTAACCGAAGAGATGGCGGTTTCTGAAAATAAGGAGGGGTAGCAAGGTGAAGGAGGTTCAGGGAGAGGGTTTCAGAGAGTAGGGCCAAGACAGCTGAGGGCTGTGCCACTAATTGGGGAGTGGGTGGTGGGGATGCACTGAAGGCCAGAGAGACAGAGGGCAGCTACTGGTATGTGAAGCCCGAAGAGCTTACAGCAGTAGGGTGGGATGAGGGTGTGGAGTGACTTGTAAAAGGGGATGATTTTGAATTCAACTGGGAGACATGGATGACAGCAGAGTTCTGGACAAGTTGGAGAGGATGTAAGAAAGGGAAATGATTACACAGGTAAAAGAGCATTCAAGGTGAACCGAAATAAATTGAAGGAAAGTGTGCTGGTTTCAAATGAACTTGTGTTTAATTCTTGTTGCATTATCCATTCAGTGTCTTGCTTAAAGAGATTTTTTTTTTCCTAAACCAGTTTTTCTAATGAAAGCGTAATACATTGAAGCTGGATTTAATGGCATTTTATCTCTCAAGTGTTAGCCTTTGGTATTTTTGCAAAGTTTGACCAGAAAGACATTCTCTTGTGCGAACAATTACTTTATAGACCAGCAGCTGGGAATTGCACTGTCGTTCAGGATTGTTTGCAACAACTGTTTTGTAAAATAGTTTCTTTTCTTAATTGTCTTGGTTATGGAGCTTAATCTTCATCAGTCCAAAACTTTTCCTGAACTTGCTTTCTGATGAAATGCACATCCATTTTGCCAACAGAATTCAAGTTCAACATTTTAATGGCAGGAAATTGATTTGCTGTGATTGCACCTTAAGCCTGTTTTGCTGGCGCTAAATCATTTGACTTCCTGGGCTGGAATTCTGTCCCGCTGAATGGATATATAAATTCCTCAGACACCCCAGGCACTGAGTGTCAGTTCACCAACAGGCTGTCGGCCACAATGATCGAAACATTTAGGTGGCCCAATTTGAAAACTGTGTAGTGCAAAACAGATTGTAGGATGCCATTAC